>JACDQD010000004.1:31555187-32120839 GCA_019843655.1 Lethocerus indicus | reverse complement strand
ACTATGGACCACAAAACTACATGTTGCGACTGACTGCAAATGCGACAACTATAATCGATGGAGATAACCAACTACCGAGATAAACTAATTTACAACTGATATGGCGAAGCTGTTGCAACCAAGATGGGGACTTGACAGAAGTTGAGCTCCCTCTAATGTATTTATTGCATAGTATGTATAGATATTGTAGATAGATAACTAGTATTTCGGTATATATTGTAACATTCTTATTGTATACACTAAATATGTTCATATATTGCATATTTTTTTGTATACATACAATGTATATATATGGGAAAAATATTTAATATATTGTACCTATTGTATACAATACATTTGTGTTATTATTGCAAAATTTAAACTTTTGTATGTATTTTATACAGTATTTACATAGTTGAAAATATTTTATATATTTCGTTATGTATTGTGCATACTGTTAGTCTATATATTGGACTCATTGTGTACATATAGTAAACAATAAATTTGTATATAATGTAATTGTTTTATATGACTATATATATATATATATATTATTAAAACCTATATTCTAGAAATTTAGTTTAATAAGAGTAAAAGGTACATTCTTTACAGATATGTATATATGCATGTATTTAATAAATATCGATGAAACAAAACATTCTCTAGAACTTAATGAAATTTAATACAAAATGTTCAAGTTTTTTGAAAAGATAATTTTTTGCATCAAATTGTCAACAAAATATGCAACATTCTTTCATTTTGTTGTTCATTTCACCACTTGGAATGTGGGTTAAATAACTAAATAAATCCTCGTGCTAGACCGCTACTATATCTTTTTAATTATTGTTTATAATGTACCAAATCAGTTGATAAAATACAATTATTTACAGATTTCTGTTCTTGTCTTCTGTTTTGATCAACAGCCTTAAGAGCTCCATCTTCATTTTGCTCGTTAAAATATTTTTGGGCAGATTGGGGCCTAGAAACAGCATTTTTGGGGCGAATTCATAAACATTTTGGGACTGATTTAGTGGCTAAAAATAGGCACAAAAGGCGCTTCACGGGCCCGAAAATACGGGTTTAGATACTGTCCCAGAAATGCAGTTATTAGGTGCATATTTTCCAAAAATGCTGTCCAGAGGCGCAAAACTGATACAAAATGCAGAGCAAAAAGTTTCTTGACGAAAAATCAGCCCAAAATGCGGTTTTAGCCCAAAATAGGTTTTTGACGAAAAATCGCCAAAATGTGGTTTTTAAGCCAAAAATGGGTTTTTGACGCAAAATCGGCCTAAAAATGGGGATTTAAGGCCCAAGTGGGGCTTTGACGATAAATCGGCCTAAAATGTGGTTTTAGGCCAAAATGGGGTTTCATGATGACGAAAATCAGCCCAAAATGCGGTTTTGCCCAAAATCAGGTTTTTACAAAAATGCACTTTAGATAGAAAAATAGGGTTTTTGACGAAATATCGTCCAAAAACGCCGTTTTAGTCCCAAAATGGGGTTTTTAACGAAAAATCGCCCAAAATGCAGTTTTAGGCCCAAAATGGGATTTTCGATGAAAATCGGCCTAGAAATGCCGTTTATGGAACATAAATGAGGTTTTTGACGAAATATCGTCAAAAACGCCGTTTTAGTCCCAAAATGGGGTTCTTTTAACGAAAAATCGCCCAAAAATGGGTTTTTGATGATAAATCGGTCCATAAATGCATTTAGGCCAAAATTAGGTTTTGAGGATAAATTAGCAAAAAATTGGGTTTTGCCCATACCAAATATTATCGGCCAATTTTTAAATTTCAAAATTTTCGAGACTCCTTTCAGGGGCAAGTAAATAACTCACTTTGGGACCACTTTTGACCAAATATGGGCGAAATCGGCCGACTTTTTTTAAATTTCAAAAATTTTCGATTTTTCATTCCTTTCAGGGGCAAGTGTAACTCACTTTGGGACCACTATTGACCAAATATGGGCGAAATCGGCCGACTTTTTTTAAATTTCAAAAATTTTCGATTTTTCAGCTCTCCTTTCAGGGGCAAGTGTAACTCACTTTGGGACCACTTTTGACCAAATATGGGCGAAATCGTGACCGATTTTCAGCTCTCCTTTCAGGGCAAGTGTAACTCACTTTGGGACCACTTGACCAAATATGGGCGAAATCGGCCGACTTTTTTAAATTTCAAAATTTTCGATTTTCAGCTCTCCTTTCAGGGGCAAGTGTAACTCACTTTGGGACCACTTTGACCAAATATGGGCGAAATCGGCCGACTTTTTTAATTTTATTTTCGATTTTCAGCTCTCCTTTCAGGGGCAAGTGTAACTCACTTTGGGACCACTTTTGACCAAATATGGGCGAAATCGGCCGACTTTTTTAAAATTTCTAAAATTTTCGATTTTTCAGCTCTCCTTTCAGGGGCAAGTGTAACTCACTTTGGGACCACTTTTGACCAAATATGGGCGAAATCGGCCGACTTTTTTAAAATTTCTAAAATTTTCGATTTTTCAGCTCTCCTTTCAGGGGCAAGTGTAACTCACTTTGGGACCACTTTTGACCAAATATGGGCGAAATCGTGACTTTTAAATTTCAAAATTTTCGATTTTTCAGCTCTCCTTTCAGGGGCAAGTGTAACTCACTTTGGGACCACTATGACCAAATATGGGCGAAATCGGCCGACTTTTTTAAATTTCAAAAATTTTCGATTTTCAGCTCTTTCAAAATGTAACTCACTTTGGGACCACTATTGACCAAATATGGGCGACCACTTTTTTAAATTTCAAAATTTTCGATTTTTCAGCTCTCCTTTCAAAGTGTAACTCACTTTGGGACCACTATTGACCAAATATGGGCGAAATCGGGCGAAATTTCAAAATTTTCGATTTTCAGCCGGGGCAAGTGTAACTCACTTTTACCAAAGGGCGAAATCAAAAACGATTTTTCAGCTCTCTCCTTTCAGGGGCAAGGCAAGACCAAATATAAGTCGGCCGACTTTTTTAAATTTCAAAATTTTCGATTTTTCAGCTCTCCTTTCAGGGGAAAGTGTATCAAATTTCGGCCGATTTTCAGCTATGGGCAAGTGTAACTGTAACTCAAAAATTTTCGATTTTCAGCTCTCCTGACCAGATTTTTCAGCTCTCCTTTCACTTTCACTGACCAAATATGGGCGAAATCGGCCGACTTTTTTACCAAATATGGGACCACTTTTGCGAAATCGGCCGACGATTTTTCAGGACTTTCAGGGCAAGTGTAACTCACTTTGGGACCACTTTTGACCAAATAAATCGGCTGACTTTTTAAATTTCAAAAATTTTCGATTTTTCAGCTCCTTTCAGCTGTAACTCACTTTGGGACCACTATTGACCAAATATGGGCGAAATATTGAAATTTCAAAAATTTTCGGCCGACTTTTTAAATTCAAAAATTTTTTAAATTTCGAGATTTTTCAGCTCTCCTTTCAGGGCAAGTGTAACTCACTTTGGGACCACTTTTGACCAAATATGCGAAATCCCGACTTTTTAAATTTCAAAAATTTTCGATTTTTCAGCTCTCCTTTCAGGGGCAAGTGTAACTCACTTTGGGACCACTTTTGACCAAATATGGGCGGAATCGGCCGACTTTTTTTAAATTTCAAAAATTTTCGATTTTTCAGCTCTCCTTTCAGGGGCAAGTGTAACTCACTTTGTCGATTTAACATCAAAAACCCCAATTATAGCCATTATTGCGCATTTTTGGGGCGATTTTTCGTCAAAAACCCCCATTTTTGGGACTAAAAACCGCATTTTTGGACGATTTTTCTTCAAAAAACCTCATTTTTGTGCCAAAAACGGCATTTCTAGGCCGATTTCTCGTCGAAAAACCCCATTTTTTGGCCTAAAAAAGCCATTATTGAGCTGATTTTTCGTCAGAAAACCCCATTTTTGGGCCAAAAGAAGGCACTATTGAGCCGATTTTTCGTCAGAAATCCCCATTTTTGGGGCAATATATCGTCAAAAAACCCTATATTTTTGCTAATTTTTCTTCAAAAAACACCATTTTTATGCCTACAAAAGCCATTTTTGGGGCAATTTATCGTCAAAAAACCCAATTTTTTGGCCTAAATACCGCATTTATGGGGTAATTTATCGTCAAAAAACCTCATTTTTGTGCCAAAAACGGCTTTTCTAGGTTGATTTTTCGTCGAAAAACCCCATTTTTGGGCCTAAAAACAACATTTTTGGGGCAATTTATCGTCAAAAAACCCTATTTTGAGCCTAAAAAAGGCATTATTGAGCCGATTTTCCTTCAGAAAACCCCAATTTTGGGCCTAAAAACCCCATTTTTGTGTAATTATTCGTCAAAAAACCCCATTTTTAGTCCTAAAAACCGTATTTTTGGGGCAATTTATCGTCAAAAAACCCAATTTTTTTGCTAATTTATCCTCAAAAAACCTAATTTTTTGGCCTAAATACCGCATTTATGGACCGATTTATCATCAAAAAACCCCATTTTTGGGGCGATTTTTCGTTAAAAAAACCCCATTTTTGGGACTAAAAACGGCGTTTTTGGACGATATTTCGTCAAAAAACCTCATTTATGTTCCATAAACGGCATTTCTACGCCGATTTGTCATCGAAAAACCCCATTTTTGGGACTAAAAACTGTATTTTTGGGGCGATTTATCGCCAATAAACCCCATTTTTGAGCCTAAAAGCAGCATTTTTGGGCCAATTTTTCGTCAAAAAACCCTATTTTTCTATCTAAAAGCTGCATTTTTTGTAAAAAAACCCGATTTTTGGGCAAAAAACCGCATTTTTGGGCTGATTTTTCGTCAAGAAACTTTTTTGCTCTAAAAACGGCATTTTTGTATCAGTTTTTGCGCCTCTGGACAGCATTTTTTGGAAAATATGCACCTAATAACTGCATTTCTGGGACATGTAGTATCTAAAAACCGTATTTTCGGGCCTGTGAAGCGCTTTTTGAGCCTATTTCTTGACTAGAAATACTTCTTGACTCATAAAAACCCAATTCATGTGATTTTGCATCTCCAAGTTCCATTCTTGGGCCGATTTTGGCCTTTTCGTGTTAATAACCGACTTTTGTGTCGATTTCGCGCCTAAAACCGCATTTTTGGGCCGATTTCGCTCCTAAAATCTGCTTTTCTTGTGATGGGGTGGCCATTTCACGCCTATAAACCATATTTTGGGCAATTTTCGCCTCTAAAAGTTGCATTTTCGGTGATTGTTGAGCCGAACTGTATTTTTGGGCCGATTTTAGTCCGAAAACCCTATTTCTGGGTCGATTTTGCGTGAAAAAA
The DNA here is from genome assembly GCA_019843655.1 of Lethocerus indicus. Taxonomy (NCBI): domain Eukaryota; kingdom Metazoa; phylum Arthropoda; class Insecta; order Hemiptera; family Belostomatidae; genus Lethocerus; species Lethocerus indicus. The sequence continues at coordinate 32,115,575 of JACDQD010000004.1, read as the reverse complement.
CAGAATTTTTGTTCATATTTTTCGTCAACAAAGCGCATTTCTTCGCCTTTTTGCACCTTACAGTATAATTGCGGTGTTTTTGGGTCTAAAAAACGCATACTTTGGGTATACTGTAACGGATTACAAACAGTAAGGGATAAGCTATACAATATATACTAAATATATAAAACATATGTAGTATAAAGTACATTATATCGGACCACCGGAGCAATATGGGCAAATATTAAGGGATAAGCTAGGAAACATTAAAAATTTCTAGGCAACATTACGGCAACACTGCTGTAGGAGCGTCACCCAGCAACAGATCAGTTCTTGCTATTCTTGAAAAATTGAATACAAGATCGAAGCTATTTAAATAAAATGGAAGATATTGTAGGTAGATATGCAGGTTTGGCGACACTGAACCGGGTGCAGAGGTCAACGTTAACACTCCCAAGTGTGGGGGCAATTTGGATCGTGAGACCGCCACCAACCGCTGAAGACAATCCCCGGGTCATCCCTGGCCAAATCCTGAGGCCGTACTACGCCAGAGTGCAAGTGAGGCATAATCTGGAGAGAGGGGACCGACTGGGGCGACAAGACATCTGGCAGGTCCTGCAGCAGCGGAGAATGCTCCTGCTCCAGGGTATACATCAGTGGGGGGCGGGGGACCAGATCTACCAGGCGCGACACCGGCCGGCGCCCCGGCCACAGCAATCCTGGCTAGGAAGGCTTCTCCGGAGGGTCGTCACCGTCTTCACACCGAACCGGATAACCGGACTACATCACGGTCTGGAGCATTTCGTCCTCTTAGATATGTATAACCAGATGCGCCCGTACATGATATAAAGTTATATACATATATGGTGTGTGACGAAACTGCAAAATGCGGTGATGAGGGGTACCAGGAGCCGGTGCCACATAATATCTGGCGGATATTACAGCGGCGGGCACAGCCTCTGCTCCAGGGTTTACAACAGCGGGGTGGAGGGAACCAGGTCCACCAGGGACGACACCGGCCACAGCCCGGCCACAGCAATCCTGGCTAAGATGGCTTTTCCGGACGATTTTCGAGATAATCACGGACCGGGAACGACAACTTCCAGGCTTGGACGATTTCCTCCTGTTCTGCCTGTATGAGAAGATGCGCCCGTTCAGGGCATAAAGTTATATACATATATGGACCACAAAACTACATGTGTTGACTAAACTGCAAAATGCGGACAACTATAATCGATGGAGATAACCAACTACCGAGATAAACTAATTTACAACTGATATGGCGAAGAAGCTGTGCAACCACAAGATGGGGACTTGACAAAACACGAGTTGGCTCCCTCTAATGTATTTATTGCATAGTATGTATGTATAGATATTGTAGATAGATAACTAGTATTTCGGTATATATTGTATAACTGGCTCTTATTGTATACACTAAATATGTTTATATATTGCATATTTTTTTGTATACATACAATGTATATATATGGGAAAAATATTTAATATATTGTACCTATTGTATACAATACATTTGTACGTATTGTAAAAATTTAAACTTTTGTATGTATTTTATACAGTATTTACATAGTTGAAAAAATATTTTATATATTTCGTATGTATTGTGCATACTGTTAGTCTATATATTGGACTCATTGTGTACATATAGTAAACAATAAATTTGTATATAATGTAATTGTTTTATATGACTATATATATATATATATATATATATATATTGCCAAAACCTATATTCTAGAAAATTTAGTTTAATAGAGTAGTACATTCTACTTACACAGATATGTATATATGCATGTATTTAATAAATATCAATGAAACAAAAACATTCTCTAGAACTTAATGAAATTTAATACAAAATGTTCAAGTTTTTTGAAAAAGACACTTTCATAATTATGGGTACTATAATATCGATTACTTTTCAGTGTATTTACGTCTTACACTCGTTAATGTAATACAGATATATATTGTTTTTCTGTACTATATCTGCGGACAAGTGTATATATTATACTGTCGTTGGCCGCATCAGTGGCGTGACGACAATCGGTTTCGACATCCCCGCCGCCGTCTTCGATAGCGCCGGCCAGCAGGAAATTAACACGAACGGCGGAAAGTCGAAACAATCGTGGGATCAAGCGTGCTATTACTCTGTTCGCGTGACCGTCGCTAGTTAAGTGGACGATTCGCCGTATTGCATTATATTACAATCAACGGGATGCTACAATCAACGAAGGTAAACCGCGTCCCCGACCGGGATTCGAACCCAACACAGCATCGACCAGTTGTTACAAACACAGACACTTTATTTATATTTAAATGGGAAAATTCAATTTTTAAACCTCGACATTATTTCACGCCCCTCTATTATTATTACAGCGTTTTATCGAATTTTAATAACTGTACCACGACTCCCACGAATATAACTACTGGTGTACTGGTACTTTTCATTGAATATAAATTATATATATATATATATATATATATATATATATATATATATATATATATATATATGTAAAGGAAATAAAATATATTTTGTGTAAATGTATACATTTATTTACACGAATATTTACTCCAAACATAATTGTATTGTAATAGGAAAGGTTTTGACAAAATAGAAATACTTTATTTTTCTCTTTATGTAAATAATAAAAATTATGCTGAAAATAAAGTAAAAATAACCCTATTTTTTTTGTTAATAGCGATATCCTTCATGATTAATTCTATTCATTGCATCTAAGCACATTCTCAATAGGATTTTTTCTAGCCTCCTCTTCAGGATTCATCATAATTATTTTCATCGCTTATTGAGTTTGTTTTGTGCGGATATATGCTGTACACCTATGCTAGGTATCTATTAAAAGCAAAATCAACGTATTTCTGTGTAACGACGGCTAGATTAATCGATATGTCGATGGGCCTGCATATATATATATATATATATATATATATATATATATATATTGGGTTGGCAACTAAATAATTGCGGATTCTTCTCCTCTTCAGGTGTGTGCACAGCCTTATGTCGTGCAATTTTTGGTACGCACGACGAATAGTTGGGCCGTGTAATAAACATTTCAGAATATACTCTATAGGTTTGAAGATGTAAACGCGCGTAAAAATACATAAATGACGCCATCTCCATCCAGCGACGAAACCCGCAATGACTTAGTTGCCGACCCAATATATAAATATATATATATATATATATATATATATATATATATATATCAATGGCTCGATATACGGGTATATTAATCCATAGCAGTATATCAGCCCCTCCGAGGATATTGATATGCGGGTATTCACATCTAATTCGGCCGAGATGTAGTAATAAATTATTTTTATTTCATATCGCACGGGCCGGCGGCCGCTTTGTTTTATCACTTCAAAAAGAAAGTATAGTTATTGTTGGAGAGATAAATTATTTTTAAACGGCTACGGTTATGAAAGGGGCCCGACCCGACGTTGAAGTCTGACTCGTTATAAGTCGGTCTTGCACCGGCAGATTGTGAAATCGCAATAGCCGGGGATCTCCCTGTTAAAAGGCGCAGCGCATTCCTCCACAGTATAACACATCTCTGGTATAGTAACATGAGTCGTCAAAGGAAAATTCGTATTGAAAATCTATCGATCTCGGTCGGTGGCGGAGAGCCGAAACAGGTCCGATCCCAGCCACCGAGATTCGCCACCGAGAGTTACCAATATACATAAAAAATATACAATATACAACTTTATTTTTCAATGAATATACACAGCAGTATAACGTAGACGATTAACAAATGTCGACTGTTACATGCATTCCAGCCCTACTATATTTATTTGCACATATAACAGGAGCGGATATTCTGATTTCGCACAATGTCCATACGGTAATCGTCAAAAAAAATATTTTAATTTTTTTTTTTTTGACCTACACAACCGACAATTCGCAAGCGCGGCACGAGAAAACTGTAAGCTTTTCAGGTTTTTCCAAACAGAGAAAATTTCTTTTAAGAATTACCAGCGATAAAAACATGTCGTTGACTGTCGCAGGCTAGTGTCTGTTATCGAAGCAAGAGATAATAAGAATATAGATATTCGTAAATTTTTAATGATATTATTTGAAATGTCGTAGGTTTGTGGCGTTTCCGTCTCCTCTCGCCGGTTTGCTCTTTCGCCGGACCGGTTTCGGCCGCTCGCCATCTTCAGTAGCGGTATCAGTAACTGTCGGCACTTCGGTACAGGTGACAGGAAAAACATCCAAAGTGCCAGCACAGTGACTAACACCGCGCTGCTGAAGACGGCGAGCGGCAGAAACCGGTCTGGCGAAAGACCAGACCAGCGAGAGAAGACCGAAACAACAGAAACCTACGGTACAAAACAGTTATGTTGAACTATTTGAAATATCTTCTAATTTGCTTTTATTCACAGCATGTTTTTCATTTTTTGTTGTAACCTTCAATGTTTCCTCGTGTCAATCGTTATTGATGCAACAATTCGGTATAAAAACTAAGTATTAATTTTTTTTTTCTATTTTCCCTACGTATTTAGATCGCGTGGCCGCAGTTCCTTTTCGTGCGTCTGTAAGATAAACGTTCTCCGGATGTCGGAAGATTGTTGAGTTTGGATTATGGCGACGGGTGAATTTCGAAATGTGCACATTTTCATTAATATTTTCCGATGTGAAGTTTGGATTTTTTGTTCGCGGTAGGAATAATGTTCTGTTGGATAATTTAATATACCTGTTTTGTGGTCTGCGAGAGGTTGGAATACTGTAGGTTTGGTCTTTTGCTAGACCGGTTTCTCAAAAAACCAAATATACGCCAATCATAAGTGAAGAATAATTGCAGTGACGCATTGACACGCGCAAAGATAACAACGTTAGTATCTGTAGGTTCGTGATGTTTCTGTCTCCTCTCGCCGGTTCGGTCTTTCGCTAGACGGGTTTCGGCCGCTCGCCATCTTCAGTAGCGCTGTGTTAGTCACTGTCGGGCACTTTGGACAACTGTACTGACAACCGCCGCAGGACAGTGGGCAGTGAGGATGCCCGAAAACATCCAAAGTGCCAGAACAGTGACTAACACAGCGCTACTGAAGACGGCGAGCAGCCGAAACCGGTCTAGCGAGAGGAGACGGAAAAATCGCGAACCTACAGTATTCTGTTGGATGAGATGAAATAAAATTTCTCAAGGTGTATTTTAAGTGAGAGCGTACAGACTACGCCGAGTATGACCGACGGACAACTGTACCATCCCGTTGTTGGACCTGGGCGTTTCGGCCTTGGTCTGGCAGGTGGGAGGGGGCCTTGATAGTGAGAGTGAGAGTGAGAGTGAGAGTGAAAGTGAGAGTGAGAGTGAGAGTAGGTGACCGGGCTGGTGGGGGTTGGGGGGGTTGGGGGAGATAGATGTGGTGGGAGTGAGGCCGGCAGTCGGCTACACTGTCGGTCGTCAGTATCAACCCGGACACCGGACCTTACAGGTATAAACCGCCATGGCGAAGAGACGAGTAATACTCCAACTGATCGTGATCGTCGGGCTGGCGGCGGCTGCACTCGCCCTACCCACGGACAAAGGTAGGACACGATAGAATAATACATAAAGTGGCGAAAATGAGAAAATAAAAATTCATCGTGGTCGTTTCTCGCATATTGCAGGCTCCACGTTGCCCGTCCCCGGGGACTTTCCCTGAAATCGGGTCTGGATATTTTCGAATATCCCGTAGAATAAATAAAAAATGTCTCGAGGCAAATTACAGACAATTTATTTCACTTTAAACACTGAGTACCGTGGACAGTATACAAATGTCGGCTAATAACTGCGTTTCTACGTTTATATACGCCGATATATTAGGTGTACACGAAAGTAATCGACAATTTGAAAAGATGTATTTCGGTCTTGAGGAGTTCCTCAAGAGGGGAATCGAAAATTGGCCATAAAATAAATGAATTTCAAAGTCAAAGTGTTGATTACTTTTTGGTACCCCTAATATTTGAAGTAAGTAAATACAATAGTAGGGAGGTGTTAAAAAAAGCCGTCAAGTACTACGCTATACATTTACGGCTAGTAATCGTGTTTTACCCAAAAACTGAAAAAATATACTTAAAAAAAATTAACGCTGTAGTTTTCACGTTCTTCTGCCTCCTCTCTCGACGGTCTTCAGTAGCGGTGTCAGTAACTTTGGCACGTGTTGGACGCTCTTTATTGCACCGTCACTTACTCTTCACTTGTTGCACTGTGGCCTTTTTCTCCCCTTTTCGTCGTTCATCATTTCGGTTGCAATAAACTGGAAGGCGAAAATGTATTTTTGTCCTGTCATAAAATTGAATCGGCCAATTATCTAATTGTAATTTTACTCGAGTAAAATCTCGAGTAACGATATTTCGCACTCCGACGTGCGTCAGTCCGGGCGATCTGCGACTTCGTGCGCTACTGAAGACTGCGGACCGCGCGTGTCCTTGAAAAAATCGCGACGATTCCACCGAAGTTAAAGGGTGAATAAAATACGACAATTTTTTAAAATTAAAAATTGAAAGATGCCCGTACGGCGGACCGCCCTCGGTGTGTCCCCCCGCGACTTGTCGCCGTCTTCAGTAGCCGAAAAAATATAATAATTCCCAATTACGGTACGTAAGTGCCGGCGTGAAAGTGGCCCGGGGAGTCACCGACCGAGTGAATGGTCGCTATCGAACGGGGCACGAACAACCATCGAACGCTGACTTACGCTGAAAATCGAAATTTCTATACGAAAAATTTCCGCCCCGATTTTGAGGCCGGACCAAATTTCGGGGCGAAAAATATATTCGCCTCCGCTGAAACGTTGGGCCTCAATTCGTTCCTGGACCCAGTTGAAACGCGTCTAGATTAGTTTCTTTTTTTGGCCGAAACACATATTGAAATATCGTATTTCAGTCGTTTCATTACAGTATACTATTCGGGTTACGAACCCGATTCCAGACTCTTTGGTCTTGGCCCGAAACCGTTTTTTGAAATACGCGTAATACACAATTAATAATTAGTAATAAGTTGTACAGAGACACTATTCTGTCTGAAGTAGCGATTTAATGGGAAAATACGATTACCGAAATGTAACAAGTCGAGAGAAGAAAACAGTTTATTCTACTCCGAGTTCAGCGAGAACAGGCTGAAAGATTTAAACAATTTACATTGTCATTTTACGATTAAGTGTAGTCTCATTCACTTATTAGTTTAGTTTTACTTTATCTGGACTTAAATTGGAATTAAGTTTGGCGCAAACGCGAATCAACTTGCGACGAGTTCTTCAACATCAGACGGAACATAAGTCTATATACGTTTTTGTATGCGCATCTACGTATACGTTGTTCATGTTCCGTTCATAGAGAAATGTGCTTTTTATTTCAAATTTTCATTTCACATTTCAATATCTCGCGCCCTTTGTCCATTGAGATTGTCCATTGGACAGATTGTAATATGTATTTACTTATGAAAATATATTTTGTATGGTTCAAAAGTGTTGTTATTATTGCCAGCCCAGGCCCTAAGCAGGAAGTTATGTCGAAAGTTTAAGTTAGTTTATAGACAATAAGAACCGTGGAATATTTATTCAATTTTTGTATAATAGAAACGATTGAATCGGTACAGGGAAAGTATTGGTATCGGATGGGGGTCAGAAACGGCCCCCAAACTCTGGTCAGTGGGTAAGTTGGTCTTCACAGTTGGCAACCTTGACCGTGACCCGGCTCAAGAGACTCAAGTAACGGACGTTTAATGTTTGACCTTTGCACACGAAAAAAACGCAGCCGAATAGCGGTTTTTTTTTCTTCTAAATTCCGACCTACTTGGACATTATGGAAAAACAGAAATTTCATGGATTTTATGTCGTTCGTTTATAGCTTTAATTTTAAAGTCTTAAAGTCTTTTCCGGCTTCAGGATCAATAATAAGTCCCTTTGTTAATTAAAATAACTAGGTCATAAACAATAAGGCCGTCTTAAGCTAATGGAGATGTGTTCGAATCCAGGTGAAGAACCAAATTTTCCTTAATTTTTGTAATCCTTGCAATAATTTCCACGGCCTGCTCTATTACAGCGTTTTATTCAATTCTAAATATTTTACTCGAGTTTAACGAGCTTTTGGTTTGAAATTCTTAGTTCCAAGAAAATATCTCCACCGAAATTCGAACACTAATACTTTGACCCCAAATACAAATACATTATTTTTCTTTGAATATACATAATACAACGTGGATACACAAAATTGTTTTCTGATACATGCATCTGGTGTACACGATTATAAGGCCTAAATATACTTGTATTGTTCACAATGTTGTCATGTTCGTCGGGAATGTTGCAATAGTCTACTTAGATAGTTTGGAATGCTTGAGGGGCATCCAACGAGCCAAATTGACCCGTACCGCTACTGAAGACGGCGAACGGCCGATACCGGTCTGGCAAAAGGCCGAACCGTCGAGACTGGAGAGGGAAGAACGCGAAATCTACGGTATTCCAACCCCTCGAATGACCAGAAAACAGGTATTCTGACCGTTTGCCGAATTGTCTTAATTCAGTTCAGAATCCAATAAAAATTCCCGGCGACCGCTCTTCGCCATTAGAGAATTCGCTGGCACAAGAGCGAGGAAGGAAACAGCGAGAGAAACTTTCTAGAAAACGAGATTGTGAAAGGACTCTTATAGGCCGGTTTGTTCTTTCCATTCGTAGAAAATGAAATGAACGAATCCGTTAATACTCCAGTTCGTTAACTGTTCCGGTCAGTGCCCGGAAATCGGAAGCGAGGGGGAACGAATCGATAAGAGATAAATTGTTCGTTAAAATTAGATTTACAGCCGGAGAGTAAGCGCGAATTAAGTCCCACTGCGGGGGGCTTTAACTGGGGCATTGTGGAGCGGACTTGGGCAAGGTGATCTGGAACTTAACCAGCGTCTGTTACACGCGGCTGAAATGTTTCCTTTTTACCGAGGTAAACGTCCACGATATCGTGGGACAAACTCGACGATGTTTCTCTTCTCCCGTCTCTGGACCGGTTTCGGCCGTCCGCCACCTTCAGTAGCCGAGCCCTTCTGTCAGTACGGCGGCGGGCCGGACTATACACGGCTATGTGACCGCTACTGAAGGCGGAGAGCGGCCGAAACCTATCTGGCGAACGGCCGGACCGCCTTGAAAAAAGCGATTTTTATTTTTAAAATTTGTTCTTTTCAATGTAATTTCACCGAAAAAACGCTCATATCCGCCCATATCTTTTCGGATAGCGTTAAAGTAGCCGAATTCTATTTTTACGAAGACCGCCGCGGTCTTCGAACCCTAAGCTCTGGCAATGTCAAACATCCCGGGAATTTTACCTCTGAGCTACGACGGATTATCCTCAACTCTATTATGCTACCCCCCACCCGTCTTACCTATTTAATAGGATTATGTCCGATGGGTTTTTTCCTTTATTTTTTTTGAGACCCGGCCGTTATTATTTAACAGCCTTTGTGTAATCTCTTCCCCCGGTTTCAGGCCGTAAACTGGAACCGATTCGCTCTGTTTCGACATTTGGTATTGAATAACCCCGAGTTTGGGGCGGCCGACAGTATATATTATATTTAATATTTATTTCAAAAGCCCTAAAAATATAAAGCCCGGCTGAGGCCGGAGCCGGAGCCAGGTAAAAGTGTAAGTCGAGAAACTGGAAATTTCCACGATTTTCCCTTCAATATATGCATATATGTTGGGAAGGTTTCGAAGAACGATTTCTGATATGTTCGGTTTCGCGCGATCGCCTCCAGAGAGCGTTACGGTCCAACCTACGGTGCAGACTTGCGGGCTTAATTAAGTCCGTTCGAAACACTCTGCGAACCACCGAACAACGATAACGAATAACAATGATATCGCAGTTTTAGTCAGTCTTCTGTCTTCCGTTCGGTCTCTCATCCCTCTTAAGCCTCGCGCGAAGTCGGGTTTGGGGTAAAATTCTGCGGTGCGCAAATTGGACTCGATACCGTACGAGATTCCGCCGACGGTAGTACCGCACGACGCACAGTTGTGACGGTACGACTATTTCAAATGGGACCCGTTTTCGTCACGGTTACCTTTGAACACAAAAAATTGTTCAGTAATACAATATCGGCTCAATTATCCCCGTAAATTGTAAACCCAGAAATTTTGTGCTTAGCATCGGACTTATTGGACTTTTCATTCAAGTTATTACACTGTCGAGGCCTTCGATACAATCCTCGTTTCCTGGTCTAACTTCAAGTTTCAAACGGGAAGGAAGCGGTCCGCTTAATTTCGCTTGTTGACCCCCGAAGGGTAAAGGTGAAAATTTCCGAAACGAGCTTTCTCCTGAGGACTCGAACTGAAGGAAACGATTTATCCGGTCTGGTCAACTTTATGAACTCTGCAATCGAAAATTGTCGTGCGATCGATAAGACCGAAAGACAGAATTGTTTCGAGCTTTTTTTTTAAAGTGCCGAAACCGAAACAATTTCAAAGACAATAACTCAGCGGGAAAATTTGATATTAGCGAAAAGTGACTTACAAAGAATAATTTAGGATTTCATATAAATTTTTTGGTTAAAAAAAAAATCAACCTGATCTAGAAGAACGATCAGAGCTCGGATCTTCAACAACAATCTTATATGCTACGTGCAATTGATTCAAGCATTGTTCAGACACTTTCCCAACTTTATGATTTCTATGGGTGATGTATTCTATGATTCGGTCGACTGTAGGTATGTGGAGGTTATTTATTATGTTGAAGGGTGGGAAATGGGAGCATTGAATAGGGTTCGATTTGAATCTATCTGGATGAGAGCAGCGTTGGATGTTTCGGTGGATCCCCGCAGACAGTAAGTATACTGTCAATTTGTTGGCTATAGTAAGTCTTGAAGTACCTTTTTCAGTAGGGGAACCTGCTGTCTATATATCCTGTTGTGTGATGTGTGGAGGCCCTTTTCGGATATGGGCGATGGGTTTTTTTTCGAGACCATTCTTCCGCCTTGACAGGACGCACGTTCCAGAAATAAATTGTAGCACATACAATTATTCTACTGGAAACATTGTCGGCCATATCTTCGTTGTTGGACAGAGGTAAAGGCGTTTATCGGCCGAAAATTCGAAATGAAAACCGGTCGTACGGCCGTTAAAATAATAAGCGAGACACCCCCCCCTCATTAATTACTCCTAATTAACGACTGTCAATAAATCAATTTTTTAATAATTGAATTACGACAGTGTCGTATCGCGCAATTGACCGGAGAGAGGCCCCCTTCCTAACAATCGGAGTTGGCAATATTTTCCAACTACCGGAGTTGGTTTTTAACCGATTTTTTTGGGGTGGGTGGTAAAAATAAAATAATAAAAATATCAGTTCCTAGCCAAAACGTGTGAGAGAGAGAGAGAGCGTATACCGGACTTATAGCCGGAAGCTTCTCCGCGTTGTCCCCGCGTGTATAACCCGCTAATAACTTTCTCCGCATTGGGCCCCGGAGAAAGTAATTTGGCCGGTGGTGGAGGGGGGGGTTGAGACGAAAAAAAAAGGTTATAATGAAATTCAGGTTTTTGAAACTGAAGACACGCGCGTCTCCCACTGTTGGAGTACAGGAGGGTGGTATCGGAGATTGTCCTCTTATTCTTCCCGCTTTGTATTTTTCTCCCGACGATAGAAATAATTAAACTTTCTATTATCGTGAATAATAACAGTCGCCTACTTTTTGTACGGTTCACTATTCTCGATGAAATTGTTGAACTCTCGATTTTAACACGGCCCCGTATCGGATTAAGGTTTTTCTTTCAGTTGGGTAAATAAGACAAAAAAAAATTGACTGTCGGATTATTGTATATAATAAACATTAGGTATATAATAAAGAAAAAATTCTGCCTCACAAACTTTGTCACATTGCAACTATTCAATTAACGGTTACTGGTTAGCGCAACATAACTGTCGACGTAGCCACTTAGGCCGGAGTTTTCGCAGGTTTCACTAACGACAGGCTAACTTCCTGCAGGATCGCGTAATATTGTGTATTACGCGGCAAAAATCCAGGAATAGGATTCTTAGGATTCTTCACACAACACTAAGCGATCCTACAAGAAGTTAGTACATTTAAGTTTGCACTTTGTCTGGGGTCGGCCTAGCTCGGTATGGGCTATTGGCCGTCAAGCTATTGGCGATTGATGATTGAATTTTTCCCTCGGTATATCCCGAAATCAACTCAATTTGTACAGTGTTTGTCCTCCGGAAAATTGTTGTATAAACGCCCAATTCGGCCCATTGTCAACTCTAATTGGTGATATATTACACCGCCAAACGGTGGCATTGTAATAACTTACAAACTGAATAAATGGGATTATAAAGTATACGCTTTGCGGAGTTTCGCGCGTCGGCCGCTTGCGCCGTGCGCAGATTCGTTCGTTATACGACCGGATCTCGCTAATTGCTCTACACTCGTAACTTTATCGAAATTGAACAAAACGTTTCATCAACGCGTTTTGAAACTGTTTTGTAAGTGCAGTTCCTTTCGTGATATAATCGAATTTCGACACCGCCGGCCGATGAGGCTGTCGACCGCGCGCGGCTTGCACACAAAAAAAAACGCGAAACCCTTTTAGCAGTGTTTCGAAAAAATTTAGATACAGTTTCGATCAGCGGGATGGTTTTTCAAGCGCCCGAAGCGGCATACGCGAAAATCACAATGATAAAAGTTTTTACCGAGCACCTATACCCTTCTGAATACCAATTTCCTTCGAGAATTCGAGCACTATTCAAGGTTTTTCGTTAATAAATTTTCAGGATTCATCACAATCGCTTATCTAATTTGGTTAGTGCGGTTTGTGTGGTCTATATCAAGGATCAGTTAACCGCAAAAATCAAGGTATTCTAGTAGTTTGTTCGTTCCTCAGTTTTGATCGCCTGTTCTGAATATTTTGAATATACTTTCTGTATATATATTTAACCTTCACATACGAACCGATCTGTTCCTATTCACCGTGAGCTCACCGGCTCATTCCTGCCGTTCCCGAGTATCCCAGTCCCACGGTATACGAGTCAGTTTAAACTTCGCAAAAAAGACAAAAATCTAAGAAAAATTCTAATAATAACTGTAATCTAAAAACTGTATCCGGTATAAAGAGGTTCCGCCGGTAACGCTTCAGAAAAGCAAATATTGCGCAACATGTTAAGAATGGAATCAAATGAAATATAAAATCGCAAGAATGGCAACAATTATATAGAGTAACACTTCAGTAGGCGATATCTGCTCAAATCAGTTATATTTCAGTAACGAATTGCTGTCGGCCACTCCGGAATCTGTATTGCCGACTCTGTCATAATCACGAAATTCATTAGAGGCTGTGCAATATCGCGTTATTTTCGCACCGCCAAAGCGTCACACTCCAGATGAGATTCTGCCGGGGGGTCGCCGGGCCCCCGAGAAACTGGGCGTTGCGCAATCGGCCGTTTAAAAACAGAAAACGGTAATTGCGCAATGTCCGCCGCCCAAATTGTCAGAACGTATCGCCGATTAACGGAGCATTACAGCGCGTGTAAAAGTTGGAAGCGTGTGTAACATTAAGCGGCCCTGGCTTAAGCGCGTAATTTTTCCTTCACGGTTTCGGCAATTATTTTTCAACTGCCTCATTCAAGTTCCGAACCTGATATCCGAACTCGACTCGAGATGCTAGAAATTCACAAAAATTCTCAGTAAGTGTTTGTCCCCCATCTACATCCAATATCTCTGAACAAGTGGATTATGGTCCTCCCTCCACCAGGTTCCAATTTCACTAATAATTTAAGGTCAAAGGACCGTTCCAAGGGCCAATTTTCTGGCACTTAAGTACGTCGGTACTTTATTTCCAAAATGGTTTTATGAGCGAATGTCATCAGTAAGCTTGATGGAGTCAAGAAACTGGTGGCGCCCCAAGTCTGGATTTTTGGCATTCTAGGCTCGGATTTTTAAAAAAAACTATTATCAACGAACAAATTATTAATTTACAGCTTTATTTCGAAATTTATTTTCGTTTAAGTAGTGTACAGTTGGAAGGCCTCGTTTCATCACTACCCGGTTGGGCTGCAAAACCGACTCTTTTATAGCCGCCGGCTCGGAAAATCACTTTACACGGTCCGCTAAAAAAAAAAGAGGAAAATTGGGAAAAATGAATTTTCTTCTTTATGTCTTGTCCGCCCCGGGAAGGTTCGAACTGAATTTACCATACCTGGTCTGCGAGGGGTTGGAGGAATACCTTAGATTTCGTGTGTTTGTCTGCCTCCTCTCGCCGGTTTGGTCTGCTCGCCATCTTCAGTAGCGGTGTTGGTCACTTTCGGCGCTTTGGATGTTTTTCGGTGGCATCCTCACTGCCCACCGCCACTGTCACTTGTACTGAAGATGGCGAGCGGCCGAAACCGGTCTAGCGAAAGATCAAACCGGCGAGAGGAGACAGACAAACACACGAAATCAACGGTTTCGAACTGAAGTTTCGGGGTTTAGTGAAACCGAATTCGGGCGGACTTCTCGTTACGGAAATGGTCTTTCGGTCTTAATTCAGTGAAATGAACGATGAGTATAGAAAATTCCGAGGACGATCGCTGCTAATTTTTGTCGATCAGAAAAAAAGAACTTGTAGAACGGGTCGTTAGACAGCTGTAGGAATGTACAGTATCGATTAGTTAATACATGGGTTTCATGCGGTGTACACATTGGGCGTATGATGTACGAAATAATTAATCTCCAGATCCTCCATAATTTACCGGATAACGCTCGGGGCCGCCTCCTGAACAATGCCACCGTCTCTAACCCACTTCCCAAGCCAGATCTCGCCATCTTTCCCCTTTCCGAAAGGTTCAATTTCAACGGTAAAATTACCGTCGCGGTCATGATATTCGGGATGAATTTCTTAAGCCCTTCCTAGAAAGCAAGTACGGCGCTTTCTGATTGGGCAAGAAGCGGACCGGCCCCCCCCCCGCCAAACAAAACCGGAGCCCCGGGGCTGTATTAAAGTAATAAGCGGACAGAATTGCGGAATTGCGAATCGCAAAGGCGGTATAACCGAGTATGTTTCAAAATCGAAACGCGTTCGGTTTTGGAACGCTCCGACGGACCGTAACGCGGGTACAGCCGCGCGCGTCACACCCGGTTAGCGTTATTATACCGGTGTTGTTATTATTATTATACCAAGCGGCGGTATAAATAGAGCGTTATCATTGTGCATTGACCGGGATACAGCGAAAGAAAGAGGAGACCGGCCTATCGCGATTTTCTCACCCTCAGTTTTGGTAATTTGCGATTTCACCGGAGAAGAAAAACGGTCCGCAGACAGAATTTTCAGAAGTTTTCCCAACGCGAACGAGGGAAAACCGAACGACGCGTAAGGGGGGAAACCCTCCCACAACCCCTAAAGAACATTCCCGGAAATGAACACTCAGGATAAAGTCAAATAAATTATCAATAATTATCATTATTGGCTTTGTTATTTATCCTTATTAAGATTTATGCCTGTTGAAGATTTTTTTCTTTAGCTCGAACCCTCCTCTACTAAACTAATTTATTTCTAATAATTGAGCGAAAGTAATTATAACTATATAGTATGGCGGTAGAACCTCGCTAGTCGGGGGTTATTTTCCTGTGTTCGGAAACCGCCCGAGCTTCGGAAGGGTTTTTATCTGAAGACACCCTACAATGGGCCCCAGAAGGAAAGGGCTAAAAACTCAATTTCATAGATTCGACAGTGGACCGATTCAAAATCAAAAATCGTTTTTAGATTGGGATTTATGACATTTTATGATCGAAGCCTTTCCTCGGAGAAAATTACATTTATTTATATATATAATTTTTTCCTTCAATTCAAAAGATATTCAAGGCGTTTATATTATATTAAATAGGCACTGTATATGGGCAATATCTTTATCGAGGTCGCCATTCAAATATATGCTAATATCCCGTCCTCCTCCCGTCGAAAGTGAGGATGGCTTTTGGCCATCCGGTCGCGTCCTCGTCCCGAATGTAAGACGACACTCGGACGGGAACCCCGAAGACGTGGGAAATACAAAAGACAGAATTACGTGGAAATTGTTTTTCTTTCTCTCCCACAAATAACAATACAGCCGGATCTTCGGGAATTTCCTTTTTCGGCAACTCGGCATTATCCGAATTAACGGACCGTGGATGACCGGTAAGACACGGCCTTTGTTATTATTGATTACAAGGTCAGTAGCGCCGCTGTTGGGCATCACCTCTGGGGCCTCCAGGACACCGTTAGGTCGAGCTGTCCCAACGGAATGTTTTACTTTCTCGTGGATCGATCCTCGACGGTAATTGGTAAATCCGCGACAGTACCGGACCGGCCTCGATTAACCTCCGAAATTCGAAAGTCCGCGTTACCCCCCATTAACATTGGAACCGTATCGGCCGTTAGTCCTATTTTTTCCCCTTTTCCCGCCGTTAGTTAAACGCTAGTTAGAGGTCCCGTTTAGAGGTTTGGAGGCAAAAGGACGGAGACCACCGGTCTATTTGGTGTCCACGTGACCTGCGCGGTTAACGGTCGACTGGACGACAGGATTGGACGCGAAAAATGAACAAAAAACTGAGCGCAAAATAATTTCACTGATTAAGAGCTGCGGTCGGAGAAAAAAAAAAACCCGCTTTCGAAGGCCGAGTTTGAAACAATTTTCTCGATTTCGTCGTTAATGTTTCGGAAGACGCTGTGCCCAGTTTTAGAAACATTTCGGGGCTAGCATTGTTCAGTTTTTAATAGGTTTTAATTGCCCCGTTTCTGTTTCTCTTTAAACGACTTCTATAAATGAATTGAGTCTTCGACATACCGATGTCGACGCCCCCGATCGAGCGATGATCGTTCCGAGAACGATACCGACGTCCAGAGACCGGAATGCGAGTGGCATAATATCGGTAGGGAGGGGTGGAGGGCGTGATATCACGCGCCAGGAATGATACGCGGACGCTTCCCCGGTGGAAGTTTCCTTGCGGATTTCTCCCAGAAGCCGGTTGCGCCACGTAACGCTGTTGTGCGACGGTGAAGCAACCCCGTAGGTAATCGGTTCGATACCCGTTTCCATCGCGCACACCTCTGTCCGGGCTTACTGGAGTGCTCGACACTATTCCAGAATCCGGAACACAGACGTGCCCACAAAGAAATCGGTCAAATACCACGGACTGCGTACAGACGAAAAGTTGCTGCGGTCAACTCATAGACAGGCTGTAAACCCCGGCAGGTTTACTAGCGACTGCTAATCACTCGCAACAAATGACTCCGAATTGCCCTCGACATACCAAGAACAGGGACGGAACGCGTACAAAATTTGGCCCGGACGCCTAAACTGGACGAAATAATAGACAAAATAACGGTGTCTAAACACAGAGACAAACTTCTAAACCACCTTCCTCCTCCCGGCTACCTCAAAGACCCCGCCGGCCACCCGAAAGACGTACCGCAAGGAGGAGGGTCCTCACGCCCAGCTAGAAGAGCCCCCGCCCCCCATCCAAAGTGAAAGTGAAACAGCGTAGTGAAAGCTGTGAATCTGCCAGTTAAAGTGCCTACAGTGTATAGTGCTAACGACGGTATACGACCGGTCCAGTATACAGTGGGGCACCAGTGCCCCAGTGATCAGTGCACCGACACCGAGCAGTGTAGCGAACCCGAGTGGCAAGTGCAAAGTGCAGTGCAAAGTGCGTGAGTGAATGTGCGTGTGTCTGTGCGAGTGAATGTAGTGAGTGTAGCTCAAGTTCTCGGGTTTTTATTGTATATTTTCCCGATTATCAATACAACATTGTTAAATATTCACGATCAATGTACCATAATATTTAAGTATATATATATATATAGTAGTAAGGACAACAGGCCGGTATGCATGTAGGAATCACCATTTGTATATTGTCTCATCGATGTATCATTTGTATTTAATTAAATAAAACTTGTTTGAAATTACTGGAGTACTCGCTTGTGCAAATTGTAATTACTACCCGGTTAGGAGTTTACTCCCACAACTCTGGCTTTCCACCTTTATATAGGGGTGTCCCAAAATTAACGCAAGATTTGAATTTGCCACCATTCTTGCCAGTAAAGTTAACAACCCTATTAAAACCATTTGACAGCTTCTAATTTAGGGTCAGTACCGTTATATAGAACAACGTGTTTTCATTGTTGAATAATATTTCAAAAATAATGAAAGTTTGGCAGCCACAGTTCGATTCAAATCTTGCGTTCATTTTGGGACAAACGAAACTCATCCTATATATATATATATATATATATATATAATTGAATAGGATGGTGTATAAATGGGTTTTTATTGTTAATTTTCCCGATTACCACATTAATATTGTACAAAATTACGACTAGTCTCTGTCCTAATAATCGAGTACTTAAATGTAGAAAGTCCCGCCGGCCGAAATACCCCCCCAAAAACTCATAATTTGAATATCATTTTTCGATCTACTTACTGTGTAAATTTATAGAAAAATAAAGCATTTGTACTTGGATAGGAAAATAAATATTTAGTGGGACACCGTAAACTATGATTTAGCCCGAAACCTTTTGTATACGACGAATGAACTGCCCTATCCTAGCGACATCCGAACTTTTTCGAGACTTTCTTTTTAAATTGTATTTCTACTCTTTACCCAAAAAGCGCCCTAAGTGCCGGAGTGAGTGACGCCGCTACTGAAGACGCAGTAGAAAGGCCCGTTGGCAGGAATGAATGTAAAAGAAAATCATTTGTGTATCATTTTTCGATTTTTCAAATTGTAAAACTCCGTTGTGACATCTGTTGTATGTTTTTGGGCGGCCAGGTCACGTACAAACGGGACTTTGTAGATTTGTAGGCTCTACAAAAATTAGTTTTCTTAATCGCACGTCCAGATCGGTTCAATTTTTCCCATACAACAGAGGGATGAAAGGGTTTTTATTTCCATTCAATGGAAAATTAGCAAGGCTAACTATTCATAGTTTTCTTAATATTTTATCGACTGGGTGCGAATTTCATGGCACTTCACTGGTGGGACTGTAAGGTTCGAATTCTGTTAATATTTGTCCGTTTTGCAGACGCCTCTGAAATTAGGTTACCGAATCAGCACTAGTCGCTAAGTAAATAACCGGCCTCGGAACGCTCACGCCCGATTCCCGAATTTCCCTCGGGACATTATTACAATCGGATGGATCGATTTATTTGCCGGTGTCACCGTAAAAATGAAATTTTATGATATATTATACCTGCGGGGAGGATCGAGCGCGTGGATGTTAATTTTTCCAACATGACAAAGAAATGAAAGGTTTTTCTTTATTTCCATTCAATGGGAAATTAGCAATTTTATATATATATATATATATATATATATATATATATATATATATATATATATATATATATATAATACTTGTTCAATCTATGATTCCATTATTGGAAACAGTTTTTCAAAGATGCTTTTACTCCTACGTTTTCCGTATTAAGAGTTATGTGTTATCGGTTGAATTTGAACTCGCCACCAGAATTCGAACCCCAACGACCGGACCCATATGGGCCGCTAACTGGCAAATTACAAACAGTTTATTTTTCATGAAATTTGCATAGAATATTTTAGACAGTACGCGAATATGGGCATAGCGGCCCGCCGGCCTTTCTGCATTTGAATGCACCGATATTTTGGACTAAGGTATACTAGTTCCGTGCACACGATATCGTCGGTACAATAACCAAACTACCCGACCGAATTATAACGAGCTTACGAGCCTCTAATTTATGAGCTCTGTATTTTTTTTTAAATTCGTTCTCTCTAATCCACCCTACAATTGAATATCGGCCCGATATTGACCGTGTAATTTGTTGTCCTTGCCAAATTGCCCTTTCCATTATTGACGGGCGGAGCTATTTTCTGTTTCGTATTATTTTTTTTTTGTTTTTGTTTTCGAATTTAGAAAGTGATACCGAGAAGAAAAATATACGCTTGTGACCCGTGAAATCGGTGAAACCCATAATTTTCTCATTTGTTTCATATCCGAAATTTATTTTTTATTTTTATTTTTCGTTCCGTCCCACGGTGTTTAGCTCTAACTCAGCGTATAGCTCAGTTCGTCAGTACGGATTTTTACACGCGCCAGTGTTTTATTGGAACTGACCTAAACTGTTCAATAATAGAGAGGCGTTAAGAAAAATCCTAACGACGTCAAAGAGTATACTATAAATTTAAGCATTACGAACCATAGTAATCGCGTTTTACTTCGAAACAGAAAAAAACTGACGGACTGAAAAGAGTCCGAAGCTCTTCTGATATATTATATATATATATATATATATATATATATATATATATATATATATATATATGTGTGTGTGTGTGTGTGTGTGTGTGTGTGTGTGTGTGTAAACACATATATGTCACCTAATGTATGAAATATTCAAGAATAAACAAAGAATATAATAAATGAGAAAATAAATTCCCAGAGTGATTCCATATTCACCCCGTTAATACCAGAGGATTTATTCATTTTGAAGTCGTTCAGTAGTATTAGCAGGGTGAATATAGAATCACTCTGGAAATTTATTTGCTCATTTATTCTGTCGTTTGTTCTTGAATATTTCCATATTCTCTATGAAAAAGGATATGATGCATATCCTTCGAGGATATGCCTCCACAGTACAAGTGAAGTAAGTGACAGTGCAAACAGGATGCCTCACAAGCGTCCCATGTGCCAATATGCCGAAGTGGGTCACACCGCTACTGAAGATGGCGAGCGGCCGAAACCGGTCTAGCAAAAAAAAAGACCAGACCGGCGGGACAGGAGAAGAACGCGAAACAGAGTTTTACTATTTTCAATATGTTACAAGCACACGGTAATAAATCGACTAGATCGACTCGTCGCCCAATCGGCGAAGTTTGAGCGAACTTCTATGTAGGTCGGCCGATTGAAATATTCCGAACCTGTACCACTTGGGTACGAGTAACCGCCGTGTTGAAATAATCGGGTACCTCGCGTCAAGGACACCGTTCATATGTGATAGTAGTATAGTTGCGAAACCCGCCCGCCGTCTGTCTGTGTGTGTGTGTGTGTGTGTGTGGTTCGTGGGTTCCCGGTTCAAGGATGGGTGGCGACTTGGGTATGGGTATGGGTGCAGCCGAGAATGCAACAACAAGAGGTGCACGCCCGGCCCGCACCTAAACGTTTTTTACGTTCGAACAATTTCGTCTTGTCCCAATCGAGACCGCCAATTTCGAGGCCTGCACTCAGCGCGAAAGACCAACTGCACTTGACCGATCGAAACCAATTCGATCCAATATCCAAAATAGTATCCGAAATCTTACGACGACAGTCATTAATTACACCGAAAGAAACTGATCGGGATAGTTATGGGGCGCCTGTTTGACACTGCCTGTGGCACGACAGGGAGTAAAAGAATTTATGATAAAAAACCATGACGTGGTGGATTTATTCGAATCCGAGGAGCGCATTCTGAAATCAATTCGGAATTTTTCCGTTATTCTTGAATTTTCAGATTAGCACAAGACGAGGAACTGGGATTTAATTCTCGGACCTGTCATGTCCTACGATTTTATTACCAACCAACTGTGATGATAGTACGGGTCGTACATTAATTTTCCCGTTCCACAACGGCGGTATATCATAATTAATAATTGCTCGAAACATTACTAATTTAACGTAACTCTATTTTTATACGTATCCACGCCAGTTCTGTTTTTGGACAGGTTCGGAAGCATGTGTTGCCCGACTGTTGTTGCCTATATTGGGAAATATCGCCTCGATAATTTGACGTAACGCTACTGAAGACGGGGGAACTGTAGACGTCTTCAACTGAAGACGCTACTCGTAAGACCAAATCAGTGAAGAATTGCATTAATGTTCATGCAGATACTTAGTTTGGGAGTTTTGAACGGAGGGATTTATATCGGGAATGGATCGTGCGTTAACAATTTTACGAAGGATTGATTATACTCATGTTGTCGATGAGTTGGGAATTTCAACAATTTTTTCTTTTTTTTTTGCTTTTTTCCCTTCCCATTGTATTCTCCATTCTGTTTTGTACTTTTCTTTTTTTTCCCTTATTTTTTCTGCCATTTCCTTCCGAAGCCCTCATAATACCACCGACTTGACAGAATAGTAGTTACCCTAGCATACCGTAGCCTATAATAACTAATGTACAGAAAAATTCAATCCTGAATAAAATCAGGATCCTGTACATAATCAGTTAGAGTACCACAATCCATTCGGGCCAAAAGTCCAAACTTTTACACTACTTTTTTCTTTTTCTGTTTCTTTTTTCTTTTCTTTTTGTTTCTTATTTTTTTCTTCTTTTTTCAACATTTTTTATTGCACAATCGACAATCCCTAAATGTTATAAGTTCAATGGATTTAAGTGTTGTCTGTTGAAAAAATCACCCTAATAAACAGTGACTGAGTCTATCAGGCAGCAGGTCGTAAATTCTGAACAAATGAAATTCTTTTTTTTTTCTTTTTCCTATTTTTCCCTTCCCATTGTATTCTCCATTCTGTTTTTTCCTGTCTTTTATCCTAAAATACAATTGTACAAATTACCATTGTACAAACAAGAAGTACGCACTTATGCTAGCATTAGATAATACAGTTATACACTGTCACTATATGTGTTTTAACATTATCTAAATTTCGTCGAATACTTAACTGCACGCGACGCGAAAGACCAACTGCACTTTCCCGATCGAAACCAATCGACGCCGGTTACTTTCCTTTAAACGGTTCTTTAAATGGTTTCGAATCCCGGTGGCGGACGGGATGAGCATATATAAAAACTTAGAATAGCAATTTATATAAAGAAAATTTTTTACTTAATTACATTTTCGATCTCTCCCTCATTCTTCCAGTTTCTTCTTTCTCGCCGATTAAAGAAGGGCCTACAACAGGCTCCGATTCCCCGCGAACTTCCAAAGTTCGTACTACGAATTTTCCTTAAATCGCAAATAAGGACAGATGTAAATGACACGAAACAATGTACAATAAACAGGGTTGATTCTCTGGTGTTATCTAGTCAATTCAAATCGTGAACAAGTTTAATGAATAAATTTTTTCATTCTTCAGAAAAAAAGTGGGGGAACATGTGGAATAGGCCATCGAAGCACAGTCATCGTCTTGGAATTGAGCATCGTCCGTTAAATGGGGAGAGGACCGTCTTCTTCCCATTTCAGGGCCGGCGCGTACCCATTGAATGGTGGGGCCTCCTGCCGCTTCGTGTTGAATTAATCTTGACATTGAGTCACCGGCAAAATGTGAAATGCAACTCGGTTGCCGGCCCAACGGGCTTAGGAACGGGTCCCGGATCTCACGGCACAAATTCAAATTTGTTTTTCCTGCCATTTACATCCTATCCTCCTTTTTATTTCCCCCCCCCCGCCGCAGTTCGCGATTCCCACCGAGAAGATTACAAAACGCCGGGACCTGTCGATGTAAAGGTCGGCTGAAAAATCAATTTCGTGATCGGCTTTAGGCAATTTCAAATATACTTGAGGTATACATGAATCGAAATGGAATTTCGGGCGCATAAATTACAGATTCTCGACGGGAATGGTCCCCCCGACACCGCTACTGAAGGTGGCGAACGGCCGAAACGGTTAAGGCCGCGAAAACTGTTTCAAAACTATCTCAACGGTGTCTAATATCGTATTAACATCACGCCACCGTTAGAGTGGAAATCGCGAATTTCCCCGCGGCGAAGGGAAAACCGGCCATTTGCATTCGATCTTATTTTCCGCCGACGGCTTTCCACTGTAACCAATGCAACTCCAATTACTGGAAATTATCCGGTCGGACGAGGATTTTCTCCAGCTTTTAAAATGGCTACGAAAGCCGATTATTCAACTTTCCCCCCCCCCCTGGGGCTGCAGTCTGCACGAAGGATAAAATATCCTGAAGGATATTTCAGGATATGCTCAGATTAAAGCATTCCTGGATTGGCCGACCTAAGATCCCGGTATCCACAATTCAAGTTATGAAAACTATAAATTGAAAAAATATTTTTTTAACCAAAATAATTATAAATAGTCGATAGAAATATTAACGTGCACTTTAAAACCTCGATACGCGACCAAATTTTGCTCCAGTGGTTAGAGTATCTCGAAACGCGAGATAGAGCCAGTTTATTACACCAATTTTTTATATTTATGCACTCCAATAACAAAAGCATTGATAATGAAACATTATGTTTTAATTAAGTGGTACGACATAATTTTTGATACTTGAAATATGCGGTATAAGTGTTGATCCCTACTATCCCTACCTACCGGCCCTTTCTACCGTTGGGTTGAAATTTGAAAATTATATTACCAAAAATAAGGTTTAAATCGCTTAATCGTTTAATCATTTGACAATTATTCATTGCAGTATGCAAATTTTGGTAAAATCGAGTTCCCTCCCCCCTATAATCCTAATGCAATTTAATAATAACACCTTAACAATTGACCGATGTTATATCGCGTTATTTTACAGGGCAATATGGCGGTTAGGATACATCGAACGGAGAATATGTATCCATTTATATATTATATATGTTTCCCCTCTTCTAGCCTAAACGAGGTCAATTACAAGACCGGCCAAACATTTTAGTGGTTCTATCTTGAAACTGAGTATTTTTAATTGTCTTAGCTATTTTCTGCTTTCCTGTTTCTGTTTTTAGACATTTTCCATAGTAATTTTAGGGTTAAAATCTTTCAGTTATTTATTCAATTCCTACGTTAGCTCTACTTTTAATAAAATTCAGAGGATATTTCTGCTAAATTATCGTTTATTGAACATTTTTAAGTCGGTTTTAGAACTTTTTAGAGCGTTCTTAGCATATATTAGTAGTTTCTTTCTGGTTTTAGTAGCTCGAATCACATTTTAGTTGTTTCTATGTATTTTAAACTGTTTTGGCTACTTACTGCCTTCCCGTTTAATAGTTTTTAGTACAAATTATTTTTCGTAGTTTTCTAGTAGCTTCCGCAGGTAATTTTATAGTGCCTCACTGTTTTATCGCTTATCGATTTTATTAAAGTATTTCTTTTTAAAATAATTTGCAGGTATTATTTCCATCGCTTATTAAGTTTCGTTGTGAAGCGTGGAGGATTTCCAGTATATTGGCTCGGTCTAGAATGCCCGTACGAAAGCCGTTTCTTGACGGTGGCGGAATGCAGCTGGTGCTGAGCGTAGCTATTGGGCTAGATGCAGGGTCACGTGTGTTTTCTGTTGTCTGGGCGGTCACGTTTGTGTCCCGGGCGGTCACGTGGGCCGGCCTCACGGCGGCGGACGGAGCCCCCCCCCCCGCCCCCATCTCAGCCACTATCCGACTTAAAGGTCATCCGCCCTCGAACACAACTCGAATTTGACATTTCGTCGGGGCGCATTTTGCCCTGACCTCTCTCTCCAACCCCGTGACTTTCCCCACCCCACCCCACCCCCGCCCCCGCCTCACCCTCCATCCTAGACACGTATCTAACTTTATACCTGCTTCGCGTGCGCTTCGTGCGCTCTCGCCCAAGCGCCGACTCGGAAGTTCGGACGCGGACGGCGACTCCACATTTCTGGGCTTTAACAAAAAATGTAGCTCCGTTTACGAGTCGAAAACCAGTATGTGTAATTTATGCAAAATACCGTTTGTGACCCTCCCGCCGATACCGGTACGCGGTGGGTAGCAGACGGTTTACAGACGAAGTCAGGACTTACGAAGTTGGGACGTGGACAACGGACGCGGTGCAATACGACCGCTTATTTTGTTTTTCCCAGACGTTAGAAACGAATTTTCCTCAAATCGCAAATAAGGACCGACGTAAATGACATAAAACAATGTACCATAAATAGGGTGGATTCTCCTGTGACTCAGAATAGGGTCAATAAAGAAGTTTCGTGAATAAAATTTCATTTTTTTACTTTTACAGACCAATGTCAAATTCAACCATTTCCAAATAAATTCCACAATTCTCATCCTCTGCGGTTCAGCGAACTCTCGTCCATTGTATTTTTTCGAATAAAATAGAATATTTGGAATATCGAAAATTTTTATTTTGACTTGGAGAATTTATCTTGGACAACGTTGATATTGAATTTAACTTTAAAAAGTCGAATTTCGCACAGCAAAAGATTAATTTGATATGGAAACGTTTTGGTCCGACTTGGAAAAGGTTAAATTTTTTATTTTCGATTAAACTCGGAGAAATTTGAATTTATCTTGGAAAGTGTTAAATTTCAATTCTATTTGTAAAAACAATTTAATGCTGTCTAGCGAAAGTTGAATTTCACTTGGAATAGTTTTCTATTTCACTTGGATAGGTTTGAATTTATGTTGGAAAAGGTCAAATTTGAATTTGACATGAAAAGTCCTGACGTCGGTTCGACTTGGACAAAGTTTAATTTACCTCGAAAAATGATATATCTTCATTTGATTCGGACTTTTCCGAGTTGACTTTTATATTGGAAAAGATTAAATTTGAATTTGCTTCGCACTTGCATTTGCTTCAGCAAAAGTTGAATATGACCCGGAAAATTTTCGATTTGATGTGTAGAAGGTTGACTTTATCTTGAAAAGGTTATGTTTGAATTTCAATTGAAAATTCTATTTACATATATATTTAATTATACAATTACAGTACGCATTAACCAACATTTGTATACTGTCCAAGATAGTCTGTTATGTATTTAATGCAAAAATAATGTATTTGTAACTGTAATAAGGATGCCGGGGGAAAGGTTCGTGTCCAGCTTATATTTTTTTTTCCATTCGGAAGGAGATAGATAATTCTATAGACTTTGGCCTTCAATCCAATTGCGAGTTTTTCCCGTCCCGGCTGCCACTTTCTCGGCTGTAGGACGACGCTACTGAGTCAATAACTCGTTGTGCTTATATTCGAACGAAGGTCATCCGCCACGGCGGGTTCGCAATTTGCGCCGCCAACCCGCAGTTTCCGCTTTCATTCCATAATTGATTGGCCGTACGGCACATGGTAGGCATAGGTTGAGTCATGCGACTGTTTATCACCGGCCGGGAAGCAGAAATTATCTGTCTTTCGAACTAATTACAAACTGAAACTGATGATCCAACTTCCAAGTGTATTTTCATGATAAGAGGGGGGGGGGAAACCGTGTTGAAAATATCCAAAATCTTACGACGACGGTCATAAGATAATGACTGGGAAAATGATTGGGATAGTTATGGGGTGCCTGTGGGACGACAGGGAGTAAAAGAATTTATGATAAAGAGGCGATAAAAAACCATGACGTGGTGATTTATTCGAATCCGAGGAGCGCATTCTGAAATCAATTCGGAATTTTTCCGTTATTCTTGGATTTTCAGATTAGCACAAGACGAGGAACTGGGATTTAATTCTCGGACCTGTCATGTCCTACGATTTTATTACCAACCAACTGTGATGATAGTACGGGTCGTACATTAATTTTCCCGTTCCACAACGGCGGTATATCATAATTAATAATTGCTCGAAACATTACTAATTTTACGTAACTCTATTTTTATACGTTTGTATGCCAGTTCTGTTTTTGGACAGGTTTTGAAGCGACTGTTGCCTATATTGAGAAATATCGCCTCGATAATTTGACGTAACGCTACTGAAGACGGGGAACTGTAGACGTCTTCAACTGAAGACGCTACTCGTAAGACCAAATCAGTGAAGAATTGCATTGATGTTCATGCAGATACTTAGTTTCGGAGTTTTGAATGGAGGGATTTATATCGGGAATGGATCGTGCGTTAACAATTTTACGAAGGATTGATTATACTCATGTTGTCGATGAGTTGGGAATTTCAAAAAATAAATTTTCTTTTTCTTCCTTTTTTGATTTTTTTTCCATATTTTGTCTGCCGACTATTATCCTGAAGCGTAATTTAGGAAGGAAAAAATTTAAAAATGAAAAAAAAGATAAAAGTGGAAAATAGCATGGAGAATACAATAGGAAGGGAAAAAAGGAAAAAAGTGAAATAAAATCAAAAAAGAAAAAACGAAATTTTTTTTGAAATTCCCAACTCATCGACAACATGAGTATAATCAATCCTTCGTAAAATTATTAACTCACGATCCATTCCCGATATAAATCCCTCCATTCAAAACTCCGAAACTAAGTATCTGCATGAACATTAATGCAATTCTTCACTGATTTGGTCTTACGAGTTTTCCCCGTCTTCAGTAGCGTTACGTCAAATTATTGAGGCGATATTTCTCAATATAGGCAACAGTCGGACAGTTCAAAAGCTGACCAAACAGAACTGGCATAGAAACGTATAAAAATAGAGTTACGTTAAATTTTGTTGCGGACAAAAACCGCTGAAATTTTAATGCCGTCGCAATTTTTTTTCTCAATTGAAAGTCCCGAAAAATGAGGGACGGACGGAAACTTTGGGCGGAAATTGCGCAACTTTTCGCGATCTCGTAAAAAACTGGTTTCGAACGTTCTTCCTTTTCGAGCCCCCGCCGCCTCCGTTTTTCCCCGATCCTCCTTCTTCCACTTCTTCAGAGGGGGCAAAAAAAGCAAATTTCAAATTCGTTCGATTAAGACCGATAAACGAAACATAACATAATCCCGCCATTATTTTCCGACTTTCTCCCTTTTAAATAGAAAGTTACGCGCGATTCGGTTGCGCCCGGTTGTTGCCGTTGACCAAGAAAGTTAATTTACGATTCGATCTTTTCTGACTCTGCCCAACCGTTCGATACATACGATTGATCGGCATTAAAAATCTCCTTAAATAAAATAATAAAAAAAACACCGAACCGGTCCCAACTTCGTCTTGAAAATTGTTGATATAAATAATAGAAAAGATTTTATAGTTTGCCATTTTATTGAATATTAATATTGATAACGATTGACACGAGGAATGAAAGGAAAAAATTAAAAGTGCCGTAGGTTTCGTGTTCTTCTGCCTCCTCTCTGTCTCTTGCTAGACCGGTTTTTACGGTATCTGCGAAATTCTCGGGGATTCCAACACCTCACAGACCACGGAACAGGTATTATAGATGGAGTCCTTGAAAAACAATTTTAAAATTATCGAATAAAATACCTTCCGATTTTAAACAATTTTATTGAAACTTCAAATATCAGTATGCGTATTATCTGTCAGCGAACTAATTTTTTTTTTCTAAAGATAACGTCAATCGTGGTACGAAATTTTATAGTTGACACATTTTTATGGCATTTTTGAGATAAGCATTGTTGTGCGCCTTTCACTTTACCGTCAATTGTTGGTACCCTGCCGTAAGAAATTTCACTTAATCCGTGTTACCCTCCAGACGAGGAGGTACCTCGGAAGGTACGTGTACCGGATTGGGAAAAGCGTCATTTTAGCCCCTAAAATGCCATTTTTAGCCTCAAAGAGGCCATTTTAACCCCTAAAAGGCCATTTTAGCCCTAAAAGCCATTTTTAGCCCAAAAAGCCGTTTTTGACCAAAAATTCCATTTTTAGCCCCTAAAATGCCATTTTAGCCCCTAAAATGCCATTTTAGCCCTAAAATGCCATTTTAGCCCTAAAATTCCATTTTAGCCCTAAAATGCCATTTTAGCCCAAAAAGCCATTTTAGCCCTAAAAAGCCATTTTTAGCCTTTAAAAAGCCAAAAAGCCGTTTTTGACACAAAAATTCCATTTTAGCCCCAAAAGCCATTTTAGCACCCAAAAGCCGTTTTTGACCCAAAAGCCGTTTTATGACCCAATAAATTCAATTTTTGACCCCAAAATGCCATTTTATCCCGGTGTTGGCGGGACCTTGGTACAGTTGGCGGCGGCGGTGGCTGGGGCGGTACCATGCATGAGCCCGCGTCCAGAGGCGTATTTCGCCACCTCGGCGATCACGACGCCGGCGTTGACCTGCGTCCCGAACGTTTTTGACGATTGCAAATTACAATCCCGCATTGTGATCGCCGGCCCCACCGACAGCGCTACAGGACCGACCTTGCTTTCACCGGTAGAAACTTTAAACTGCGAGCCGTTTCCGACCTTTGGGAAAAGGCTTCGCGAAATTGGAACGCGGTCGTCCCGCGCACCGTCCCCGGCAGACGCCTCCAGACCGGTCTCTCTGGCGTTGGGCCGCCTCCGGTAGAACGAATAAAATATCGACCGATCTCTCCTCCAATCCCTCGGATAATATCAATTGCGAAATTGGAAAAGGGTAATTGGGACATGAGAAAGAAAAAGGTCAATCCTGTGTCACTGCGAGCTGTAACAATGATGTCACCGATGAAGTAGATACGAGCCCGGAATTCCTCCAAATATAACTCTTAAAGCTTTATTTTGCCCAATTGCATACAGTAGGGACTAAAAATATACTAAATCCTCTACTTATATTAATTATGTATTCTCAGACATTTCAAACGTTCCCTGTAGGACGTCTGAAAAGTAAGTGGCCCCGCAACCTAAATGTTTAAAAAAAAATGTAATAAATAAAAAAAAGGAGAGAAAACCAGTGGGTTTCTCCTCCATTGTTGTCCATTGTGGTCAGTTCTTGTATCAATGTCGCTTATTGTATTTTTGTACAGTTTCAATAATAAAAGAGAGAAAAATTGCAATGATTCTGAAGTCTTTTGAACTGATAGCGTTTTTATCAATTGGAAATGAACATCACACAAGTTGGTGTTTTAAAAATATTGGTCCGCGTTTCAACTTTTTTTCTAAACGGACAATTTGTCGCGTCCCATTATTATTGTTATTATTATTGGAGTCAAAAACTGGACAAAACAGTGCGGTCTCGTAATCGGAGCCGTGAAACCGAGCAAACGGCGATATTGGGACACTCCGCCGTCCGTAAATGCTGTAACGAGCCGGTGTCCATTGGGAGGACACGCATCGTCGATGTCGGTTTTTATTCTCTTTAAAAGAGAGAAACGTCGTCAACAAACTACACGATATTTAATGGCACACTGAACAGTGTATAAAAGGTCGACGCGATGTTAACATTCTGCGCTGTACAACAATCATTCTGCATTCAACTACATTGGAACAGAACAATGCCTTACGACTGTCCGCGACATTGTTTACGACAGCATTGCTACAATTTATATATATATATATATATATATATATATATATATATATATATATATATATAAACTAACTTGCGGTTCGGAGGATAGTATTAACTTAAGTCGACTTCAAAATAGTTGAGAACATTAAATTGGATCGATAGTGCTCCCAGTCGATGGCGGTGTCGTGACCGTCGGACGTGTCTTTTCTTTTTTTTTCAAAGTTGCGAAACGTCATCATTTAACTATCGCCGAGCTTTATTTCGTTTAGTTTTATCCCGCTCCCTCCTTCCGATCTTCGTCTTCGTCGTGACGGAATCGGAATTCTTCGGACCCTCCGGCCGCGGCTCGACCTCGACGGCGGTCCTACCTCCCAACTGCGCTCTGGCGAAGAGTTTATTTTATTTTTGGGAGGCCGAGGACGCCACCGTATTTTAATCGTCGCCCGATCGTGCCCGACGCTGACATTTCGGCCGTCGTATTACAATAACGAAAGTGGTACTCGTGATACTCCGTTCGGCGTGATACTGGTCTTTCGGCGGGACCGAAATCCGCCCTAATAGCGATTGGAGATAGGCGAAATTTTTTTTCCTTTTCTGGACGGCACATCTGTCAATCTGTACTTAAGTTTGGAGTACCTGTTCCGCGGTCTGCCATGGCTTGGAAGGCGCACACCGCTATTGAAGACGGCCAGCGGCCCGAAATACCAATCCGGCGACAGAAGAACACGTTCATTTTTGAAATTATGCTCGAATCGTTCAGTTCATCATTACTGTACGATGTCATCGTCACCCAATTACACGTAGGGAGATTGCAAATCGGATAGGGAACGTTCGGGGCCCGGTTATTTGCGCGGATCGTGACATCATTTCCGATTGCCGATTCGGCAACAACCTAATTCCAACGGTCCGGGTTGGGCAACGGCTAATGACGACGATGACAACGATAAAGAAGGCGGCGCACGCGGTGTCCCAGTTTGCCCGGGGTCGGGGGTTCGTATCCCGCTTGAGGCCAATATGTGCTCTAACACATAATAGATGATACGCAGATTTCATTTGATACATAATTTATTTCGGCCCACGTTTATTTACTTAAGTATACTTAAATATCGCGCTAAGATACGGTAATCTGGAAAGTTACCGGACAGCCCGGATAATTTAGAGATGTTAGAGCGAATTTTGTTCAGATTTTAAAATCGTATCCCTGAAAATGGATTGATTGGTGAAGAAGTACTTAGGGCAGAAGGCGTTAAACATTTTATGGGAGGACAATGCGAGGATTGAATTTTGTAAGAGTCAGACGGTTCGGTGGACCGGCCACAGGTCGACGAATCAAATTACAATTCGGAATTGTAAACACAGTTTACTGACGATAGGCTGAAATAATAATGTCGAGTATAAATTCGCTTGAAACAAAGGATCGTGTAGACTCTATTTGTGACCGGCTCGGTACTCGGATCCAGACTGTATTTACATGAAACGCCCATTCGCGTGCAAATAACTCGGCCCTAATGTCCAATAAATTAACCCGTTTTCATTCTTTTGTTGCAGGTAACCTTCCGAATACGCGACGAGAGACATACGAGTTTAGGCATTCCGTCGTAAGGTAAGCCGATGGAATGAAATAAGATGGCGAACTTTTTCTTCTTGGTGGCATTTGTGAAAGTTTCGCTCTCAATACTTGCCTTCAAAACGTTCGCGTTGTCTACCGACTGTGGAAGAGACCGCGCAACGTACATATCCAATAATATATCCATATTTCCCACTCAGTTGTCATTGTTCGACGAAGGACTCGCGTGGAATCCTCAGGTTACTTCCAGACCGAGTTCAAAAGGTCTTTTCTCTAGTCTGGCTGGTTCTTAAAGAACGTTAATTGAAACCGCATTTTTTCGAATCGTGTATTTTCTGTACATTTCCTCGTCGCAAGGCAAAGAACCCTACCCCAGAAGAAGAACCGATGTGTGCTAAATTCTGTGAAATCGTCTACGATCTGTTTACCGGTGAGGGACCGCGATCCGTAACGTTCAAGGGCGTACAACTTTCAAATTGGCGGGGAGTCGCATCGATCACGAGAAGTCTCAGGGTTAGAACAATAGGGGGTATACGGAAGAGGGACGACGGACGCCGATCGGATTAGCAAAAGGAATCTGACGAACGGGAGAGCTGGAAAACCGAGAGGGAGAGAGGGGAGAGGGAGAGAGAGAGAGAGAGAGAGAGAGAGAGAGAGAGGAGAGAGGGAGAGGGAGGGAGAGAGAGAGGACTCATCCATTCACCGTTGCGTGGAATCGACCTCACGACCCTTGACCGAGGTCAACGTCAACGTTCTCCACGATAAGGCACCCTTGATTTCGTCCTCGTTACTTGTATTTCAAGTCCCTTCAACACTAATAACACTAACGGATGGTTCGGAATAGCTTCCGATATTTTTCAACGCATCATTTCGACATACGCCGCGCTTGCGGTGAGACCTTATGTTTCGAAAAATTTTGCATAAAACTAACGTATTTTTACATTCAAATTTATGCGTTTCGATACAAAAGGTCGGTTTTACTCGCATAAATATTATTTATTATATTATGCGTATGGTTCCAATTGTCCTTCGCTAGCTTAAATATAGTTTCGTTTAAATGTAGAGGCGTAAATGTACCCTATATACTCGCTCAAATATATATGTATACCTCGTCGCGTATATAATTCAACGCGATAACAGCTTTCAGTTATAATACGTTGCGTTCGATATTATCGAGTGTTGTAAATCGAGCTTGCGGCTTTTACGATCCGGGTCCCGGGCTCCAGTTCATAAATGTCCTCGCTCTATGAAATACTACAAAGCTCCTCTTTGTGACGAAAGAATTCGAATAGAAGTATCGGATAGGCCGGTGCAGTGTCAAGGTGTGCCTATTCCAGTTCTGCTATCGCCGAGACTGACCTTTGACCCCGTCAGCAGGGCGTATCGCGGACGTTTATCTGGCGGCCCTCAGTTATAGACGGCCGTTTCTTTTATTTTCACTGTTCTCACTTTTAAAGGATCGCTCTTTTGTCTCGCCCTTACCGTAGTTAAAGACCGTAATTTACGGTGTGTGTGTGTGTTGAGCACGACTTGGATCGTAATCATACACTGTCCGGATGATTGTTTCAAGTACGATTCGAGATAAATTCAACACTATTATCATGTAAGTGTAGACAATTTGAAAAGGTGATAACTGCGCTTTAAACACAAAATGTTATACTTGTTTGATAGTTTTGGGGCATATCCTAATGCCAATACTTTTTATTTTATTGGGGGACTACCATATTATTCTTTTCACACAGAAACTACACATGAAAAAGTGAAGGGTTTTTTTCAACAATGCCCCGTACTCGCAACATAGTTTATTTGAACAATGCCGAACCGCTTAAAAAAAAGCACAGAGGGGTCCAAAAAAATGTATCCACTGTTTAAAAGTCCATAACTTGAAAACTAATTGACGGAGTTGTCTCATTTTTGGTAGTGCTATAGTTTGTAGTTCCGGCAAACGCGCCCTACAAGCGTTGTATCGCGTTGTTCTTTTTTGTCAGATAACAGTCGCCAGTTAAGTCAGTGTTCTGTTGTCAGTTGCACCTTGTTACTCGAGTAAACGTGGCCGGCGCAAGGCTTACATTCGATGAGAGGAAGTCAGTTTCGAAGTGGTATTTTAATGGCGAAATGAGTATGAAACAGAGCCACCGACACTTTTAACGATTCGTCGCATTCGAGACAAAGGACTAAAGGACACTTACAGGACGTCGTTTATCGACGAAAGCCAGGCACATTGGACGAATTTCGAGAATCCGTCGTACATATTCATGCGCGAATATCCGACTGAACACGTTGCAGTCAATAGTTGGTGCTGCAGTTGGGCGGCATCGTTTGTGTGTGGATGTTAATAATGGTGACCATTTCCAACACCCTACAGTGATATCTTTAAGTTAAGCTACACTTTCACCAAAAATGAGACAACTCCGTCAATTAATTTGCAAATTATGGACTGTTA
Organism: Lethocerus indicus; assembly: GCA_019843655.1. Taxonomy (NCBI): domain Eukaryota; kingdom Metazoa; phylum Arthropoda; class Insecta; order Hemiptera; family Belostomatidae; genus Lethocerus; species Lethocerus indicus. Next base: position 32,080,627 of record JACDQD010000004.1, on the reverse strand, counting down.
AACAGTGGATACATTTTTTTGACCCCTCTGTATATATATATATATATATATATATATATATATATATATATATATATATATACTGGAATGTACCGGAAGAAGCATTAAGCTGACCTGTCTTCCCGGTAGCCGAGTTAATCGGCCGGGTGAACAGCTGCAGCCCATGTTAAGTGTCATGTGTCACATGTCTCAAGGTGGACGTGGGAGTGGTTCGAGATAAACGGGCCGAGAGGAAAATCTCCGGCCCAGTCTTCGACAGCTCAGTATTCGAAAGAAACATGACGCGGCGGCGCGTTCGCTGAATCGGGACTAAGAGTGAGAGTCCCACTTCCTGTGGGAACGCGGTTAAATTAAGATGAGATTGGGGGAAACTGCGAATCGAGAAGATATCCCGAACTGCCTAATACGAAAATACGAAATAGAAATGGGTAAAATCATTCACCGTTTCGAGTGGGAATGAGACTCGGCAGGAAGTCGGTTTAGCCCGAAAAGCGCCATTTCTTTATCCACCAGCCGACCTTTATTTGCCGTAGTTACGACACATTTTCTGAAGATGGCTCGCCCTCTCACCAAGGTCGGCCCCCGGTTCCGCTCCACTTCCGGCCGTTCGAGTCTCGAACCTGCCGTCCGGTTTACAAAACAAACGGCGGGTTCAAAAACCGCGCCAGAAGGACATTTCTCGCCCGAACGAAGAATTGTCCTGAGAAGGAGGAAATTAGGTCTTTCCCCCGGTACAATTCCACCGCCACAAACCACGCACGAGGTTTATTCTTCGTCAAAACTATCGGTTGTTGGTGCTTGAACAACAGTGTTGTATTTTTTTTACAGTTGTAACAAGAAAAGCGTGAAAAAATACACACGGTATATCGTAGACAGTGTACAAATTGTCCGGCACTGGTCCGTGTGTCTTTCTACAATTATTTTACACGTTGGTATAACGATCCGGAAAGTTACGACAATAAAAACCCGGGCTTTGGGGGACGTTCAACGGTGAATGCAACGGATATCCGTTACGCAACCGTCGGATGGAATAGTCCAAGGAGGTTGACGCTCCAGCACAGCCGTATCTGCGCGTTATTTTTCGCGCGTTATCCTACCGTTATTGAACGTGTTTTTCGAGAGAAATCTAAAACCAAGATCGGTTTTCGGGGTCGCTGGACCCAGTAGCCGGGTGACTGGGCCTCCTGCGTGAGGTGGACGGACTTGGCGCTTCCGTTACCCCGCCAAGGTCGGAACGGGAGGTCAGGGGCGCCCGATACAAAGGTCGGCGACAGTTCCCCAGACTATAACAACTTTTATATTTATTTAAATCCGATCTTTGTAAAAGTCCAAACGCGAATTTTGAACTCGCCTCCTTCAGAACTGGTCCATGGACTTGTTCTGTGATTGACTTCATGGTCCGGAAACTAAAAAAACCACGCATTTGGAATTTCAGCAGGAAAAGTACAAAAAAAAAGTTTGGATTGTGCCGACTTTTACCCGTTTAACGAGGGAAATATATATCCGAGTTTTGTTTTTTCTAATAGATTTAATAGATGCGATATAACTCTACGGTCAATTGTGCCCATAATTATGAAAGTGGTCTAAGTCATATATTTCTGGTTTCGAGATATTTAAATGAATTGCTTTCGAATTAATTAACAAATATTTTTATATTACGCGACATTTAGTCTCGATTAATGGAAGTTTACTATGAATATGAAATTTTTTGTGAATTTAATATGAAAATGTTGTATTTAAAGTTTGAATTGTCTTGAACCACTTTCATAATTATTGGCACAATTGACACAAAAGAAACGCCAGTAAACCAGTTTTAAAGCGGGACAATTTTCCTTCGATATAAACCCGAAATTACAACAATAAGTTATATACAATATATCTCTATGGACGATTATTATACCACAGATTTTTTTGTATACTTGGGCCTAAAATTTTGAACTATAATTCGTAAAATAAACTGAAAAGAACTCATCATTTGATTTTCAGAAAACCTATCGTCGTTTGGCTTCCAATTCGAAACGTCCTAATGTTTTTTTTCTTTGATTTATCGATCTCTCTAGTTATAAGTACAATTACCGAAAAACCATCCCATTAGGGGATACTTTTTGACGTGTATCCGGAGTATTGAAGATCTCTTTTAATTTTAATGTCCAATGTATAACGGCCAATTTTAATGTCCGTTCTATTAACGGCCTCAACAGTCCTAATTTACGGTATTAGCCGATTCTTTTGACTCGGGCGCGTATATCTGTTATAGAAGGCTGGAATTTCTTTTGCACTTTGGCTCTACTAAGATTGAGTAGTACATAAATTATAATCCGATCTCGGAGACCGCCAGCTCTTTTTTTTTTTTCACTTTTTACAGGCTGCTAATTGTAAATACTAAGGCCGGTATTAAAAACTGACTCTACGCCGAGACCGAGCCTTATTTAACTAGGTCATTTCAGTCGATGTCTCTTTGCAGGCCTTCCATTTTACCCGTTTTCCTTGCACTCTGAAAACCGTTACACTTTGGCGGGGAACGAACCCCGACGCGCCGAGAACGAGAAACGGCCGGTTTTTAAATTTTCCTATAGCCGGGCACAAATTTTCAGTTCAGGAATAACGGCGTCTTTTGCTAACCAAAAAGGGTTGTCTCGTCGCCTTTGTAGGCACAAAAACAAATAGTTTACCCTTTTTGTATAAATTCGCACTTTTACTCAAGGTGCACTTTTACTGAAAACAACAATAGTGTGTAATGGGCAATATATTATTAGCTATAAAGACCTTATCGACCATTTTAATAAATTATATAACTAATATATACATACAGTTGTTTTCTTGATTCACCTCCTATCTCACTGGTCGTTGTTCTTTTGGTAGACCGGTTTCAGTATCTCTTTACTGTGAAAGTTTTTTCGTACGCTATTTCTATATATGCATTCTACAATATTTCTTGTAGTTGTTCAATGACATTATTCTGTTTTCAACAGTATGGGATTCGGTTAAGCCGTTTTTTTGGATTATTGGGTGGTTTTATGTACCTTGCCTCTTTTGTTGTAGCCCTCACTCAACAAGTTTGTCTTCGTATTCTTCCTCGGTGTCGTACATCGTCGTGTTTATACGGCGAACGAACGGTGAAAAGCGACACGATTTTCACCTTTGCCCGCGTACACTTTTCACCTTTCGCTCGCGCTTCAATGGAGGAAATTTATCGATTCCGTTTCTGGCTTTTTCCACGCTTTCGGAGGATAATTGGAGGACCGCGTGGGCGGCGGATAAAGAGGCCCGCGCCGCAAATAAATAACGCATAAACGACGGTTAATATAGCGGAAAATATTTGCGAATTCCCTCCGACCTTTCGACCTACAGTGGATACCGTCTTCAGGCGAAGAGGAAGAACGAGATGACGCGTCGTAGTGACGGAATTGGGCGGTTTTACTACGATCATTCTTATGGGTGAGAATACGAATTCTTAATGAAACAAAAACAGGATAAATTTTCTACAATAAGTAGGGATAATTTAAAGTCCTAAACAGATAATTATAATTGGGCTAAGAAGGGTCCATTATGACGCACTACCTAAGTCGCAACAAAGAACTATACCGGGAGCATTCGGGATTTTGATTTTCGCCGTACGGCCGCAACTAAGTAAAGTCTCTGGGTATAATTTATTATACCTGGGTGTCATCCGCTTCAATATTATTTTCGGACCATAAATTTCGCCGAAATCGGCCCTAAAAGAAGAGTTTTCAGAAGCGAAACAGACAGAAGGGCCTGCGGACCTTGGCCGACCGGCGACCTCGAGAACCCTCAGAGTCTGAAACAATCGGACAGTCAAGGTCCACCCCCACCCCCACCCCCCATCCGCCGTATAACTTGATGGAATCTGACACGCGGAAGTACATTACCATCAGTATTATTACTATTATCGCCCTGTAATTATACCTGATTACGCCTACGGACCGATCTTTAGTCAAACCCACGACGGGATTCGAAGAAAGGCCCAACTTGCAGGAACATGTGTGCACTGTTGACAATCGCGCAGATTAATCAAGGATATAAGCGCGGGAGGAAATAATTTCATTAAATTAGGTCAAATAATAATAAAAAAAAAGGTAATAGGTAAATTAAAACGGCTGGAATCCGGGTAAATAAATAAGAGGGATTTTTTTTTTAATTACGTCCTTCCCCCCCGGGTGTGAAAGGTTCGCTCTCAATACTGCCCGACTTAAGGTCCTTTACCCTCTCATATAAATTATTCGCAAAGGGAAAAAACCCTTCGCTACTCGTACAGTGGATCCCTGGTAAAAAACACTTCCAGGATATTATCGAAACAATAGAAGAATAAATGAATTGTATGGATGTATATCAGATAGCATTTTTCTATCGTCTAGGACAACGGTCGATAGACCTTGGGGCCGAATTGTCGCTTAAACATTTCAACCTGTAATCATTTCACAGAGCCATTTTATGGCATCATCTAAACGGGCATTGCATGAATAGCCACAATGACAGAACAATATGTAATAAGTATAGATTTAAATTGATGAGAACCAACATTTTTTTCAGCATCTTTGAACGAGGAGTGCAAAAACATTACCACGTATGGATTATTTTTGAATATGTCATTTAGTCCAGATTGTTAAGAATAAGGCAGTAGGATTGGCACACCTTTCAGCGATGAAAACAAATCCCATCTAACCATAATTTTAAAATGAATCTGTTAAATTATGTTTTAAAAAAATCCCGTATAACCATTTAAACCGTCGATTCCCAAAGTGGTCCCAAAGAGATCTAATATTGACATTTTTATGTCGAGTTCCGGGAATACGGCAGAAACGTAGCTGAAGGGGGTACGGCGGAACCGGGAAAAATTTTTAAACTGGTCCACGAGAAAAAAAAATACGTTTGGGAACCCAGGATTTAAAGCGTGGTTCGATACTTGTTTCGTGAATACAATAATAAATGTGCGGGAAGGTTGAATTGTGAAGATTGCGGTTCACGAAGCCGGTAGAACCCGGGCAGTTCTAATTGTGTATTGGTGGCGGCACACCGGAGAAAGTGAACCACTCCAGTGAAAGTGAACTCGGAACACGTTCCAGTTCCAGAACAACACACACACACACACACACACAGAGCTATATGTTTCTCCTATAATTTCTTTAGTATAGTTCTTTAGTTTTAGTATTAGGGGTACCCGAAAGTAATCAACATTTTGACTTTGGAATTCATTTTATTTTGCTAAAAAAAAAAAGCTTTAATTATTAATCTACTATATATATTCACCGATATTATCGACAACTCTCTGCCACTTTTCCGGCAAATTTACGATTCCCCTCTTGGAGAACTCCTCAAGACCAAAATACATCTTATCAAATTGTTGATTTTGATTTTTTTTTACTTTTCCCCGTTTTATCGTCCCAATATTTGTTTTTGGTTGTTTTCCGCATTTCTCGTTATTTAAAATTGTTTTATGTTCGTTCAATTAATTCCACCTCGTTGTCCGTACGGTTATTGGTTCTGTTATAATTTTTTTGTTAAAATACATTTTCTCTTTGCCGGTTGTCAACAATATTTCAATTTTTGTTATAACCAATTTTAACTAATTACTAAATTCAATACTATTATTTGTTGACGAATGCCTACCTTATTATGCTAATTCTAACATCTGATACTGTGGATTTCATGGGACTTTTTTTAACCGTATTTTTCTCTTGTTAAATTGTCATACGGACATTAACATACTGCCCATACAGTGCATGGTTCTGTGCGATTTTTTTGTTAAAATTAATTTTTTCTTCGTGTCGGGGAAACGGCTTGTATTTCGCTTCTGCGGGAGTTCTTTGTTAGTCATTTTTTTATCCCGTTCCGTCCTATCTTTCGAACCCTCCGTAATATACTTTGTATCGACGTCGTTTTTCAATAAATTTCCGATCTATTTAATGCAGTGTATAAACGACTGAATACAAAATGCGCGTGTTTCTCTATCCGAGTCAACTTCCACCGACTGAAGGGGGTGGGGGGTGGCTGAGTCACCGGAGGTCTCTGATTATCGGAAAACCGGTTCTGGGCTTACAAGGAATTTCCGTCATAGCGAGGAGTCGAAGCCCCCGGCCGTTTCTCTTCCCCCCCTCTCGGAATTCCGTTATGTAATTGGAAATTTAAAAAAAAAGAGGCGACAATACCGAATCGGAGAGACGCGTGTTCGGCTTTTCGCCGTCTTCAGTACAAAAGTAGACACCGAGGGAGGCAATAAAATGACAGCAGCGGAACGATGTACAAGATAATTGGAGTTGGAAAACATATATTTCATTTTTCCTCGTTCATAATTGAGCATATTTTATGTCGTTAGACGGAAATAACGTTTAGAAAACAGAAATGTATTAAGGGGTTTCCGAGGTCGGCTATATTTCAACGAGGAAAACAGATTCGAGTAGGCGGAAACTTATAAATAATTTCGTCCGGTGAATGTATTAAGCACTGTGTACAATTCCGACGTTACAGTTGTGCTGTTCTAAGTCGCGGTACTTAACGGTACGCGATAGTCGGCCGATCGGCCCGGCCTTGGCGGCTTCCTCCGCCAACCGGTTTCAGAACCGACACAGAGCATCCGCCACGTGAAGCTGGCTATTGTTCTTTCGAATAGGACAAGTTCAATTTTCAACTTTCGATGTACGGCCCCCTTCGAACCAGGACGGGGTTCGGCCTAGAATCTGATATATTATATAGAGGGAGGAAAAAATTAGTTCGTGCGTTTCCGTCCCCTCTCGCCGGTTCGGTCTTCTGCTAGACCGGTTTCGGCCGCTCGCCATCTTCACTAGCACGGTGTTAGTATCACTTTTGGATGTTTTTTCGGGCATCCTCACTGCACTGTCACTGTCACTTGTGCCGAAATACTGAAGATGGCGACCGGCCGAAACCGGTCTAGCAAAAGACCGAACCGGCGAGAGGAGACAGACAAACACACGAAATCTACAGTATTCCAACCAGACTGGCAGACCACAAGACAGGTATGTTAAACTAGTTATAGAATGAATTGAAAAGGGAATAGCTAACAGTTGTTATGTACATGGTTATTGTTTGAAAATATTTCGTGCAGAAAATTATAACAGTGAATTTCAAGAGCGGAATTTAAAGTTATAGAACCGCCAGTGAAGGTGGCCGAAACCTGTCTGGCGAAAGACCGAAATTGGCAAGAACGCGGAATTTACGGTAACACCAACCTTTCGCAAGACCACAAAACGGGTTTATTCCCGTAAATAGTTACAGAATCAATATTGAGTGCGAAATTTTCACAAATTTTAATTTTAACTAAAGAAAAACTCTATATATATAAAATTCCATTCTTATTGTTAGTCGGATGTTTTACCTCTGTCGTTTTAAAATACAGAAAATTCGGGGACCTAGTGCTTATTCCGCTTCTTCGACACTGCATTTCGGCTGTACGAGGTTTACACCACCGTCAGTAGGCAATGCCCTGAACTGAGATTAGCGGCGTACAAAGATGAGTCCGCGATTTGCAGTAAACTCTGAGCCATTTCGAAAAATCGACTCCGAAAACCACTCGCCGTAGGTAAAAGTACAAGGGGCGTAATTACAGTCGGGTGGCGGAGCGTACGCGCCGGCCGCATAATATTCTCTCGTCCGGTAATAATTTCAGTTTAGCAATCGGAGTTCTCTTCATCATCAACATAATCATCAATCGGCGTTTCGCCGAGTTGCAAATCGTACGCGTCCGCCCACCCCTCCGTAGCGTCAATTATAATACTCTCTATATACAAGGTGAAGTTTAAACAGAACAATGGAGTCGTAGGCTTGTCCCGCTTGAAGTCTGCATTCCTCCACTTAATCGCGGACGACAATGGAATCGTTCGCAGGCTCATAAAAAAAAAACTGAAACGACGACAACCTTTATTATTACAATATCGAAGTTGTTAGGCCCTCTCTTTCATGCCCGATAGGAAACAAATATTACAAAACATTGAAGTTTTAATGTCCGAAATCAATACCTCAACTGTGGAAAATAGTTCGGGACATACTTCGTTTTGGGGTTCGGTCTTTCGCTAGACCGGTTTCGGCCGCTCGCCCCGTCTTCAGTAGTCACTGTCGTCACTTTTGGCACAAGTGACGGTGACAGTGGGCAGTGGGGATGCGTCCGAAAATCAACCAAAGTGCCGACAGTGACTAACACCGCGCTACTGAAGACTGGCGAACGGCCGAAACCCCGGCGAGAGGAGACAGAAACACAACAAATCACCGATTCACCCGCAGACGGTAGACATTTTTCATCCGCCGTTTTATTGTCACAACCATAAAATACAATAAGCGACATCGATCTTCAAATAGCAACAATAAGGGGGTGGACAATAACTGAGGGGAAACTACTTACTACGTAACTTTCAACGATTAAATTGTTCAAAAATTTGAATATATTTTATTTCTAATACTTATGTACACAGATCTAGTAAGGCCCATGGACCGTAATGTATGGACTTACTATGCAGGAAAAATAAAACTTCTTTGTTTAAAGTAAAAAATTTATTACCCACTGCGGAAACCGATTCGACCTTTAGCGTAACTGAAAGCAATTGAGGTTAATTAACGAGAGTTCCGGAATTATTATGAGCTCGTCGAATTTAATCTTTAATTTTGAAGGAAAATTCGACCCTCCCCTCCCCCACCCCCAAACAAGGTTCGTTTTCGAAATTCGTTGTTGGTTGACGAAACAACGACGCCGGTTTTCGATATTTTCGAAATTTCACAAAACGCGGATTTTGGGGCAGATCTAAAATTTGGACGTTTCGGCGGAGTTCACCCCACGGCTCGATTCGGGGGGGTTTCAAAATAGTCGTAAATAGAAACGGCTGACAAAATTGAAAGTATTTTCAAAATTTTTATTGGGAAATTCAGCTTTTTCCTGTAACAGACAGTTCGCGGTCAAGTGGTACGAGTTGCGACAGCCGTTGCGTCAAGTGCGAACGGACAGAGCGCTAACAGAAACAGTTTCGTAAGAAAACCGCTCAAGTCATTTACCCCGTAGACTCGACGCTGAAACAGAAAATATGGGGTACAGAAAAAAAACCACGAACATTTGAATTGGAAATATCGAATGGAGAACATGTATCGATTCATGAATGAGGAATCGTAAACTGTCTTAGCGATATTAGAGCTTCTTCGAGACCTTTCTTAAATTGTATGTCCATTTTTTACCCAAAAAGTACCCGAACTGCCGGAGCGAGTGACGCCGCTACTGAAGGCGGCGGGCGGCCGAAACCGGTCTGGCGAAAGGCCAAACAAGCGAGGGGAGAATCTCTGTTTAGATTATTCCAATTGTTTTAGAATACCTGTTTTGTTGTCTGCGCGGGGTTGGAATAGGGTAGGTTTCGTGTACTTCTGTCTCCTCTCTCGTTGGGGAGGTCTTTAGTAGACCCGTTTCGGTCTAGCGGTGTTAGTCACTCTGGATGCTTTCTGCTTCTCTTCTCGTGCAGTGTTCTTCCACTTTGTTATTTTCCCTAAATTGTTCAGGGGGTGGACCAGAAGGAAAGGGCGAAAACCCTTCCGATCGAACCAACTCCTGGGTAGTTTCGAAACCGATATTCTTACCGAAAGTCGTACTCTTTCATCGCCTGTACGTTTTTCTACCCCCGAGAATCTCAGTTGAGGGATGCTAATTTCTGGTTATCACGAGCTCATCACTCGTGTAGAGGGGGAAAAATCGCGTGCAGTCCACACAACGGAACAACTGGAAAATCGTAAAGTGGCGCTGTTATAATCGTCGGTTTGACACTGCAGGAAGTGAGGCCAGGTGTTGGCAGCCTTGAGTCAGTGCTGAAGGGATGCTCGACCCTACCATTAGACGGTGAGGGGGGGGGGGGGGGGGGGAGGGTATTCGACCTTCCTATCGCGTAACTGGGTCGACCGTTCCTCTCGTTACAGACTGTACTTGCACTCACAGGAAGTGCCAACGTCGTTACCGTAATTACGGGTTGTACACTAACGGCTGTAGATGCAATTCTGAAATTCGAATGGACGAAAGGTAGATTTTCAAGAACTTGTTGACTTTTTGTTGCCATAAAACAATTTTTTAAAAACGTCTTCATCAATACGATAATTATGAAATAGTCTAGAAGTTTTAGGATTTGTAACACCGTTTCCATTCTGAACATTCGAATCTTGTATGCTGTCGTATGAGTCCTCAAGCAACACATTTTGTGATTACATAAAACGGTGTAAAAGAGAGGTGCAAGTCCTGAATTGGACGCCTTTAATGGGTTTTTAACCGTTCTTCTTCGCCCACAGAACTGATATAATTTGATTTTCACCGTAATTTCCCGAGCATTAGGGCTAATGGGGCGTTTTATGCCGTTTTAACGGTGGTCGTAAATATTTATTTCCGGGAGCCGTTTCTTTCGACTCCGTTCTCTCTAATCAGCGAAAGCTCTGAAGACCGTCTCCAGTTGATCGCCGGCTGAATCGTGACGTCCCCCTTTCGGGGGAGTTATATTGGATCGGGATCAAACGCCGTCAGCGCGGAGGATGAAAACATCGTCGGCGTGATGAAAGCCCGCCAGAGTTGTATACGTATACCTGGGGCCGTGTATATACACGTGACCGGGCGCGCACGTGACCCCGCCGAGACTCACGTGACGCCGCTTCCTGCTCACGCTCGCCGACTCAACTGTCTCGGCCCCGAGCTTCCGCCTCTAAGCCCCCCCCCCCAGCAGATCTATATTCACGAAAAGCGCGTAAATCAGTCCCGCACAAATGGCACGAATCGTCGACCCCGTTTCGAAACAATTTCGTGCCACTTCCGCGCTCGATTCAGATTCTCTAGTCCGTCTTTCACTCGCCCGGAATTCCACCGAATCCACTTTGACCGTTGGACCGTTTCCTCGAACTTTACTCATTCACGAGAACTCGAATAAAAATAAAGCTCATTTAACGAGCCGAAGTTTTACATTTCCCGGCCGGAATCTTCCACAGGCGATGGCAGTGACCTCGGGGCGAGAAAGTTTCCCGCTCACTTGTCAGTAGTCGATCGCTCGGAAAAACCCCCCCGATGAAACCTTTCTAAAACCTCAATGAAACCCTATTGAAAGACACTAAACCCGCAATAAAACCCTCTAAAATTTCACGAAAACAACCCAAAACCGCAATAAAACCCTATAGAAACCCTCCAAACTCCTCCAGAAACCTTCGAAAATAGCATTAAAAACCATTAAAGTGCGAATAAAACCCCCTAAAACTCCAACTATACCCCCATAAAACCTCAATAACCCCCCCTCCCCAGAGAAAAAAAAAACCGCAACCTTAATAAAACCCCTTATGTCTCGTTTTCCATGCAGTAAATACACGGGTTCTGTCTTCGTCTTCCAGTTGTTATCGCTGTTTGGCAACGTCCGTCATTCTTTAAATAATAAAAATATTTTTAGCCATTTAAAATTCCATCGAACGGCGCCGTCTGGGCTGCTCGCCACAAAGTGAAATACCATTACCGTTATAATTCTACGGAATTTTCTCTGGCTTTGAAAAGATAATTCCGTCTTCAGTAGCGGTGTGAGCCGCCAGTGCCGGTCCGCCTTCAGTAGCGCTGAACTGATTCCAAGTTTGCAATAAACGTAAAACATTGTCACATATTTTAACATTAATAATTGGCTCACCGCGTACCGCCCACTGATATTGTACCGATTTATTTGGGACAAATTCCGTTCAAAGAATATTTTGCGTCCGTATTGGAACAGCGTATATTCACATCCGCGCGTGACATCTGAGCTCGCCCATCGAGCCGGTGAAAGTGGGACGACGTTAGTTAGTTGGGGTAAAAAAGTGTTAGCCCAGTTTTATACGTTTCGCCATTTTTCTATATTTCCAGTAGGAGGGCCGAAATATTTTCCAGAAAGAACTCCGTAGAAAGAGTTCTAGAAACGCGTCTAGATCTAGATGAACGTATTCGACAAGAATATTTCGGCGTATTTCGATATTTTAACCAATCGTGCCGCCTGACATTAACCCCAGTATCGATTGCTCCCTTTAGGTCTATCGATATATCGAAACGTCGTTGTACGCAGTAATATACAAGATAATATGGCGGTTAGGATATATATCGATATATCGATACTGCCACTAAATATAATGGCTACCCCCAATTTTTATTTATTTATTTATATCTGTTTTTGGACTGTTTTATTGTTATTTTTGGCATTGATGATAGAGCAGCACTAACAAAAAAATGTAGCATAGTGGAGGAGAACCCAACTGAATTTCCCCAATTTACTAAATTTATATGATTTGCTTTTTCTATATTCCTGCTGTGTCTAAATCAGGAACGTTCGCTGGGTTTGGACTGTAGCATTAGGTTTGTGTCGAGTTTGTTATATGCTTATGCAAAATGCAAAATTTCCAGATCACGTGACAATATCCGACTAGATTCGGTTTTTCTTGAACACTCTGGAAAAATCAGTAATTAACGGTTGGGAAATATATTTATTTAAACTGATAAAATTTTGTCAATTAAAGGTTGTAAAAATTAAACAGTTTTTCACGATGGATCTCGCCCAGAATCTACGACCGTAGACGTTTGAGGAAATGTATTACAATAACTGGAAGAAAATAGTTTTTCCCTTCGGAACGACCAGAAGACTAGCTCTAGCAAGGTCCATTTGGGTGCCAAGGTGAAACGTGAGCAGCCAACCTCAGTAACTAAGGTCAGTTTAAGGTACGAATTGGGGGTTTAACAAACAAAAAAAGAAATGATCGATTCCGCTCCTTCGCCATTCCGACTGCGGTTCGGCCTCTCGCCGTCGTCAGTAGCGTATTGGCCTATTCACTCACGGCCTGAAATACACTGCGCATTTTACAAGAGGAACGAACAAGAAAAATGTTCGAGTCGGAAGCCGGCCTTCCCAAATTTGTTTTTCTGTTTCATTCAAAACGTTTGTTCGAGTTCAAGTTTTCAAGTTTGAAAGCGTTTATTTACAAAATGTCTTCACGTATATTCTTCGTATAATTTATTCGTTTTTATAGTTTGCGCTTTCAATTTTGTGGGAGCGCGAAAGATTTTCCGGTAATGAAAAGAGGATAAACTCAGATCGCGGTCACAGTTTTTCACTTTGGGTCGGCGCGTGCGAATATTTGGTTCTCAATACTTTACTTTTCATATAATTTATTCTGCATCATCTCTTTTGCTTCGTCGACTGACGGTGGTGGAAACCTCGCAGTGGGGGAAAACCTTACTGATCAACTTGTCCGGAAACATTGAACAGCGTGGAAAAACCCTTTCCAATTTCCACCGCTGTTATGAGGGAGGGAAGGAAAATTGCGAATTACTTTTTTTTATACATTTTATTATACGAATGTAATGCGAAATTATCGCAACATATAAATAACATGTAGGTAATTGGATAAGAGATAACTGTTCTTCTATCTCACTCTCGCCTGCTCGGTTTATGCTATCTTCAATAGCAATGTGAGTCACTTCGACACGTGGAATGCTTGTTGGGCATCCTGCTGCATCCTGCACAAGTATCCCACGTGGCGAAGTGACTCACTGAAGACGCTATTGAAGACGGCGAGCGGCCGATAAAAAAAACCAAACCGGTTAGAGCGGACCCGGTATTCCGAACTGGAGGTTTTCGTTGAAGCCGTAATAATATAATAAGTCGGTCTTATTATTTCAACTGACCGCGGCGGACAGCCAGAATAGCGACGATATTTTCAAAAGAAAAAACCAAAATTTTCCGTTACGCTAATTGGGGAACCGCGGCATGACCCCGACCCATATCCAGATAACTGTCCCCAAACCGAAAAAAAATAATTTCGGTTAGGGAAAAAAGAAAAAGAATTGAGAAAAATCGTTTTTAAAATTAGAAGAGGCCTTTATTTTAGGCTGGCACCGAAGGACTCACTGTTCACGGCCGTCCACAATTACAATGATCTGCATTCACAACTGTCGCCTCTGTGCCCGATTTTAAAACGACAATTGTGTTTACGACCAAGCTGTAATTTGGAGAAAATATAAACGGTCTGGGAGCCGTAATAAAATTGAAATAAAAAATAAAGTTTCCGCTCTCAAGTCTGTTTCCATTATAGACCTGATGGAGATCTCCCGAGCTCGAGGTTTTCCGCCATCCACGCGGCGGGAAGGCGGAAAAATTTTATTGGGAAAGATTCGTGTAAGAACGAACGTTATTTTAGGTTAAAGAACCAGTTGAACCAAATTTTTTCTGTTATATCAGAAATTTTTTCACTAATCTTCGCTAAATTGGCTAAGCGAAGCTTTCAAATCTTGTCTAGCCGCTTCGATAGTAGGTCTCCGGTAATAATTATTTCGTATTTACTTTCACCCAACTTAAACTTTCTTATATGTGTTTACAGTACACGGTACTTAAGAGTTGTTCTGACCGGGGGTTTCTCAAAAAGGGGTTTTTTTCTAACCGTGGCCCCGTTTCCATCTTGTTTCTTTCCCCGCACACGCGTTGAATAGATAAACGCGCCATTTTTTTTTTATGACCGTATTCATAAATTAATGGGCCACAACCGATATTCATACCGCAAAATCACGACCATCTTACAGCGTTTCGGAAACCGCAGGAAAAAATTATATTCCAAGAAGTGAATCGACCAACAAAGGCAAAACTAAGACATGCCCCGGTAAAGGGTAGGTCCTTGCTGGGAATTTTTTAGGCAGTTTAAGGCCAACTTAAGTTTTGATTTCTCCAATGAACTTAATTTCTATTTGTGGCCCCCATTTAAGCACCTCTGTGTCGAATATATGTGGTGGTTGTTGCGTTACAAACTAATAGCAATATTAACATTAGTTTGTCTTTAAGATTAAAATTTGACTTCTCGAGGCCAGTATTCTAATTTTAAACGACGAGATTGTTTAATCAGTGCGTTATTTGAGGACGTCGAACCTTGTAATGGAAGATTTTTTTTTTAATCGGTATAATGATTCACAGCGACTTTGCCCAATAAAGTATATGACTATATATGATAGAACAAGTGGCCCCCCCCGTTAAAGGTAGAGTACCTTAATTAGAATTTGCGTATTTAATACTATATTAACTGTGTTGTGGGTGATTATAGTATGTCTATTATTATTTGACCTCATGCCTGGTGGCCATTATACGCTCTCTTTAATGGCGATAGACCGATTACACAGTCGGTTTCTGAATTGCGGAACGCACTCAAGGAACTGGCGTGCAACGTCCCGCTAACTATTCGAGACCGTTCTTCCTAGGAACGGCCGTGGACAGAGTCCAAGGCAGTGGGGCCGGCAATGAACTTTTGCAAGTCGACTGTGGAGATAGCGCCCAGCCGGCGGTGAATGGAGGTGTGTCCGTCGCAATGGAAACGCCGGAAGCCGCTCGCCAGCTTCAGTAGCGGGACGCGATGTCCTTCCGTCTCCTCTCGCCGGTTTCCCTTTCCGCCAGACCGGTTTCGGCCGCTCGCCGGCTTCAGTAGCGGGACGCGATGTCCTTCCGTCTCCTCTCGCCGGTTTCCCTTTCCGCCAGACCGGTTTCGGCCGCTCGCCGGCTTCAGTAGCGGGACGCGATGTCCTTCCGTCTCCTCTCGCCGGTTTCTTTCCGCCAGACCGGTTTCGGCCTCGCCGGCTTCAGTAGCGGGACGCGATGTCCTTCCGTCTCCTCTCGCCGGTTTCCCTTTCCGCCAGACCGGTTTCGGCCGCTCGCCGGCTTCAGTAGCGGGACGCGATGTCCTTCCGTCTCCTCTCGCCGGTTTCCCTTTCCGCCAGACCGGTTTCGGCCGCCCGCCGTCTTCAGTAGCGGCGCCGCTCACTTCGGCACTTGGGGGGCGCCTTCTGTGTAGGAAGTAGACATGAAAAAAGATCTCCAAAACTTTCGAAGGTCGCTAAGATAGTTCGGATTATTAATCGTTGTATACAAAAGGTTTCGGCTAAATCACAGTTTACGGTGCTCACTTTCGACCTCATTCATATATCGATACATGTTCTCCATTCGATATTTCCTATCCAAATTCAAATGCTTTATTAATGTGGTAATAAGGAAAATTGACGATAAAAACCCGAGGAGCTACAATATTTCCTATCCAATTGTTCGTGGCCTCTTTTTGTTCGCAACATTTTTTTTGTGCGCTTTTTCATGTCTCAAATCTTCAGATTTCTTGTTTCGAGCGCGTTATCGAGTTTCTTATTTCTCTTCCCGTAATGTAAAAATGAATCGAAATATGGCGTCGCGGAATATTCGATCTTTTGATTTTACCAACGTTCGTTATGAAAACATGAGCAATGAAGTGTGCAATTGTGCGGCACTAGAGAATTGTACAGCGACCTGTATTTCTCACACCTCTCCCGCAATCTGCACCGATTGCGCAATCGAGGCGACACAACAAGTGGCGGTGCGGATGATCGGGCAGAATCGCAGAACAGTTCTTCAGAAACTCTCGAACCGAATTATTCAAAGAAGTCCCGCGGCCACTCGAAGCGCTCAACTACTTAACTTTCACCGGGCGAAATGAAAGATCGGATATTCCAAACGTCGGAACACAAAAATCAGTGTAAATACCGCATTCATTCGGTTGGCCGAAAAAGCGAGTGGGTAAATAGAAGGTGATGTCGAGCTTTTCAAAATTTTCCGACCGTTACATAATGTATCAAATAAAAAAAATCCTCCGATATACTCAAGTTGAGAAATGTCTCCGAGAAGGATTCAACAACTGGATAACGGTTCGGCCGCTCGCCATCTTCAGTAGCGGTGTCAGTCACTCCTGTGGCATCCTACTCCATCCTGGTCTTGTATTCAACGGGTGTTCGCCGTTTGCCTACGCTCCAGGAGAGGAGACAGAAGAATGTGAGGGAATCTATAAAATAATGAATTTTTTTTTTAGTACCAAATTACAGTTCAACCTCAAGTACTCTCTTCTGGACAGTTTAGTCTCAGGGCATTTTCTTGCCGGTTCACTTTTCGGCCGGACGCGGGGTTTCGGCCGTTCGCCATCTTCAGTAGATTTCGGCGCAATTTCTCCACACTCGGTCGTACGTTGTCCGAACTTAACTTGTGGCCCGGGGTGGTAAAATTTAGTTTCGACCCGAACGTCCCTGCAATTCAAAATTTCAATTTCCGTTTATATGACCTCTGTTCGGTCCAGTTCCTGTTATACCCCCGAGCGTGAGCGTGACCTCTGTGCTATAGCGGTCAGCCTCGACACGGAGGGGTCAAGGTGACCCCACAGACACACGAAATTACCGTACCCGCATTCTCATTTGGACGCCTATACTTCCGCATCAGCCGAAAGACTGTATATATATATATGTAGGTATACGCATTATTTTGTATACGCCTTCCTGAAGCCGACCTCGACCTCAACCGGAGTCGGCGGTGTTTTCTTTCGGCCGTGGCCCCAAAATCGGCACCGAATAACGCTACTTAAAAATCGAAAAAAAAAACATTTTACTTTGTAATACTCGATTTTCGATATGCGGGAGTTCGGAATACCGCGGTCCTATTGAACTTCCGCCACTTCAAGCCGGTTCAAGCCACTTAAATGCATTTCAGATTATCCGGCCTTTGTAGTTATCAAGTTTCTTATGTCTGATAAAGAACATTTCTTTGACTTTTCTACTCGGAAATAGAAGTTTCAGTGAGCTTATGAGGCGTAATTCTTAAATTGCCTCATATCAGCAGTTTATACGAGGTATTGGAATCCCAAGGAATACGTTGTCCTCAATAAGCAAGGAAATCGCGTTAAAAAATAATATAATAAGATATATTCTAATAGATTGCCCAAAAAGTCAATATAAAAATAATATATAGCAGTATATTCTTAAAACGAAAGCAAACATATAATTACGGTAAAAACTACTTAATTCCCCACTTACTTTTCATTTTTCGAAAACTTCTTTTCGGCCCCGTTTTTGAGGTGAATAACAGTTTTCACTACGGGCATTTCGGCGATGACCATATTTTTACCGCCGTCTGTGGTTAATTACAGATAAATAGTTATTTTATTGGATAATTTTATATTGTTTTTCGACGACTTTAATTTTTGATTTGGAATTTTCTCAATTTAATACTACCTCATTTAACTTTCAGTGTTTTCCTCCATTCCTCGTGTTAATCGTTATTAATGCGACAATTCGATGAAATTACAAATATAAAAACTTACACCACTCCGGTTTAAATATATTGAATTTTCATTTTTATTTTCACCTAAGTAACACCACTCAGTATATTGTAGGTACTGGCGAAACGCCGGTTGCGTCGTCGATATCGCAAGTTTCTTAGAAGATAAAAACAAAGGGGAACACTACAGCTTAAAGCGGTTGGGAAACGCGATAAAAATAGAAATTAGTCGGCCGGAAAAATCAGTTCTATAAGAATGCCTCCGCGGGCCGATGGAGCGAACCCGAGTATCGATTTCTAGCGTTGGAATTGCGCAACATTGCGCTTTTTCCGGTATTGGGCTTTCCTCCGATCGAGTACAGTTTTCGAGAGAGTATTATAAATGGCGTGCGCTATATATCAAACACTTAGACACAATCCACTGCTAAGAATTATTTATTGTTGATCCGTTGCGTTTCTGTCTCCTCTCGCCGGTTTGCCCTTTCGCCAGACCGGTTTCGGCCGCTCGCCATCTTCAGCAGCGCTGTGTTAGTAGTCACTGTTCGGCACTTCGGACGTTTTTCTGGCATCCTCACCGCCCAACTGTGTCACCGTCACTTGTACTGTCAAAGTGACTGACAACACAGCGCTACTGAAGATGGCGAGCGGCCGAAACCGGTCTGGCGAAAGAGCAAACCGGCGAGAGGAGACAGAAAAACGCGAAATATACGGTAAACGAAGATTCGATGGGAGGAATCAAATAATTTAATTTTTGAAATCTGTCGCCGGATATTATCGAGAACTTTCCAGACTGGTTTTAAGTACAGTGGTGTACTGTAATAATTTATTGTTTAAACCTAACTTCGATCTATTGTCCAGTAATCCAACTATTGGTTTGTATCGTCTTTTTAACTTTATTTGTGGACTTTATGTCTAATATATATATATATTTTTAGCAGTGTTTGAATTGGGTTCAAGTGATTCGAAAGTGAGGAACTTCTTCAATTGAACATCTTCAAAATTGCGAAAGCCTATCGACCTTCACAAGTCGTCGCGTAACAAACAGTTATTGTTAACTAATATGAGAAAAAAATATTTTATGGCCGGTCAGACGAAAAAGCACGGCCCAAAGACCAAAACGAACAAGAAGTCGATCGTCGCCCGAAGCTCAGTATCGATTTCAACGAAGATCCTGTTACGAAAACCCCAAAACGGTCGGATATTAAGTCGCTTCTTGGATCGTTCTATTTTATAGTCTTCGTGGCGTAATTAAACCGAACGATCGGACATTAGAAGTGGACCCGAGTTGGTCGTAAACAATAATGGTTTTGATTATGTTTGTCCAACAGTCTTGTCCGAAACCGAGGTACTGAAAGGGCCCCACCGAATTCATCGATGAATAATTCATATTTTCGTACGATTTGTGGCGTAACGACGAGCTGATTATCGGATCGTTTCGTCTAATCGGTCGACATTTTTATTTTACGATTGAATTTGTTCTTTTACAATAATATAATGGATAATGGATGAGTGATAGAGGAGGGGGACCGAACGGGCGAATTAGGATGAGGAATTATGATGAATTATGTGAATAGAAACATAAGCATTAAGGGGCATTAAGGATGATTGGAAGGACTTTCGAACGGGATCTCTGGATGCGAGCGATATTGGATTTCTTACTGGAACCCAGCATAATTCTATGCCTGTTTTCTATAACTGCTTTAATATGGGCTTGTTTAACCGGGTGGAATTCCAAAGAAATTGTCCCAGAAAAGAAACTTGATAGTGATGGTAACCCTACGGGCGTTGAAAGACAATGGACATTCCTGAAACGGGGCTCGGAAAGTAAGAAAACAGCCTCGAGTGAAATGATGAGCGCAAACAGGATGACCCCACGTGCCAGAGTGACTCACGGCGCTACTGAAGATGGCGAGCGGCCGAAACCGGTCTGCTTGGCGAAAGGCTTCTTTAAAACTATTTCTTGTACTTCATTGTAGGCCAAAGTCTTGGACAGTCTTAGTTGTCCGACAATTTCAGTCTTACTAATCTGCTATTACACATCCTTTTTTTCCTTATGGTTAATTATAGACGTTTCCTACCTTATAATATTATTATACGTGTGTTATCTATTAATTATTTGTTCGTCGATAAATGAGCGAAGTTTTCGGGATCGTTGCGGGAAGAACATCCTGCTATTCCAGGATTTTCCCCATAATCAGGATCCGATCCTGCAGTTAAACGTACTTTCCACGGAACTCCGTCGATCCCTCGAAAGGGCGTCGACGTCCATCGGCGTTTCACCGGGGCAGGAATTTTGTTTTCGGGGCGCAAAAAAAAAATATTTTTGAGCTCGTGGATATTTTTGAACGGTCCGTGAAAAACAGCCCCCGGCTTTTGTGTAAAGAAATACCCGTGTCGAAAACATCCCTTCCTCTATTGGCGACCGAAAATATACCCTTCAGAGTTCGTAGTTTTCAAGCTTTCGGGACGCGCAGTTTAACGGAAAGACTTGAATTTGGCCAATTCGGCGAGTAACAAAAAAAGGGCAATAAAAATGATTCCATTAAATTTGGGTGATATCACCGGAGAACGCCAAAAAATCACAGTATTCCGGGTATATATATATATAATTATATATAAGATGGATAGGATGAGAGTTTTTTTATTGTTCATTGAAAAATAAATAATGAAAAAAATATTTATCGCTGTTGTAATAAAAAAAGATCGATATAGATTAGTAATGCGTGTATCCCATAATAAAGTGTAGTATTTATTCCTGAATAATTCGAATGCTGTTAATCTCATTAAAGTTCATCTATTTCGACACACTTTTATTCACGCTCGCGCCGCTACTGAAGACCGGTCTGGCGTTAAGTTTCTTTTTCAGCAAAAATTGAATCCGCAATATAATCGTAGTTCAAAACGGCATAACGCGATTGTCAAAAAACGAAATGACTGCTATTGCGCACGCTGAATATTGTCCCGGCCGAGAATATATGGCAGGCGATTGCGCAACATAACACCCGGGGGGGTTGGGGGCGATTTAACCGAGTTTCATCGGCGTCCCATTCTCCACGGCGATAATGAAAGCGATTTTCACGGCTTTTCCAAACGCCGTCCCCGCCTAAACGTTCCCGGGGGCGCCACAAACGGTACGGCTCTTTCCCAATTTTTCTTCCCCACCACCCCCTTTTTTTTTTGTTATCATTTCTTTCCTGGAAAAATACCACGGTCCATTTTCCTAGTATATCAAAGCACGAAATTAGGCCCGTTTCGAAATGCAAAATCGACGGCGTGACGCCGGCAATGTGTATAATAGGGGGTGGAAATTTTAAAAATTTGATTCGGTATTGTCGTATTATCAATTTGCGGTGGAAACCGATTAATGTGCCCTGATGACGGGACCGGCGGGGCTTCCGAAACGTCGAAAAAACACCCGGGAGGGTAACGGCGAAAAAAACCCCTCCCGTGGAGCCCATAACATTTCTAATCATCTACGTATACTCGAATCTATAATTCTTCGCGAGACAATTTCCCAGCAGTGTCCGGAAAAGTATTTTACGCACTCGGATTGGAAAAGAAACTTTGTTTCTGTTCTCGGGAATGTCTTTTTTTCTGTTCGGCCGGCGGCAATTATCCGGTATATCGGAAAACGCGGTGGCCGCTACAGAAGCGGCGGGTCGGACGAATAAGGTTAGTGAAAGAGGGAAGAGAAATACGCTCTACCGGAGGAATATCCTTCATAGAGCGGCGCTTTAGAGAAAAAAAAAAGAAACCGAACAACAACTCTTCCCCGTCGTCCTTTATGGAGTTGTCCAAGTCCGTTACGAGAAGAAGAAGAAGAAGAGGAGGAGGAGGAACAGTTTTTGCGCTCGATCTCTAATAGGCTTTACGCGCACTGAATTAACTATCGTTGGACGAGAACCGGGGCTTAATTGAACCTATTGAACACTATAAGATAACTGGTCCTGCAGCGCAATAGCAGCGGCCTTAAGGGCTCATCGCCCTTGGGCCCGATGGTCGTTAAACTCTCAACTTACAGCCAGCTTACGGCCTTCGACAAGGCTTAGTGTATTTCACCTCAATTTCATTAACTTGAGCCGAAGTTTTAATATCCTCCCTTATCTCGTTCGCTACCAACGTCACAGTTATGTGACAGATATTTTTGCACAATTTACAAAGGCATGTTTGAACATGTCGAGTATTCAACAAAATTGTACAAGTTCTAAAAGTGTAAAATGTATAAAGTCTGTACTCGGTCCGCTCTCGCGTTAGATTATTTAGAGTTTTTATAACAGGCAATAAGTTAAATTTAAAAAGGAAAATTATTATTATTAAAATTGTTATGTAAGTAGCTAGATATAAGTGAGCTATAAAAGTTATTATTACATGTAATATTTTTTAACAGAAATTTTCGTAAAATAAAACGAATGTCGTATAGATAAATTGTATTTATATTTTTTGTCTTATAATCAATTTCTTCTAATTTAATGCGAAACATATATGTGACACGTGGGCTACAGTTTTTAGTTTTTATCTATAGCCCGGCGTCACATATTTGTGTCAGTTTAAAAGAATACTTATTTTACTTTTTTAGACTTGTCTAAATGAATACACATAAAATCTATTCCAATTGATTTCATATAATCGCGAATAAAATTTCGGGCTATGGTCGGTTCTCCAGAAGAACCCGGTAGCGAACTGGTTAAACGACTGATAATTAGTACTGGACAATAGATTTAAATTATTTGTATCGATTGATTGATTCAATGATGGCTGGAAAGTGAAATGAGATCGATCTTCGAAACGGATGAATATGCCCTTTCGACATTTAATTTTAATTACGGAACAAAATTTGTATATAAATCGATCAATTTTTTTTTTTTACGTATGCCGTTAGGGGCAATTTCGGTTAGTTTTGGGGCGTTTCACGGTCGGCTCCTGTACGGGCGACGATTTTTCACGGCTTTGCCGACGCTTTTCCGAGCGTCCGTGCGCTGGACAGGACACGTACAGGACGCCGTCCTAAGCGGTTTAGTCACACTCGTATGGGACCGATCATCGGGCTCCTGGTGACGAGGAGTCCTAAATCGACGACCGGAAAATCGGACGAATGAAGACGTCCCGTCGGAATTCCGAGCCGGATACGCATTGGAATCAACATCACCGAGATAATTATCCCGGAGGGATAACGTTATTTTTTACGACTTCGTTCGGAAGCCGGTCAATATTGAGATAAATATAGCTGAGTTACATATGCGATAAAAAAACTATTTTCGCTATCTTCTTAAAATAATAATAAGTAGGCTAAATCCCAATATTACAGAAGGGTGTTTTTCAATTTATTCGTTCTATACACAAGGTTTCGGCTAAATCATATATATTATCCATTCGATACATGTTTTTGGCATTTTTTTTGTTCCAATTATTTTTGGCGCCCTGTTTTTTGTCGCCCCCTTTTGACCTTTTCTTGATTCTTGAACTCTCACTGTCTGTTGTATTTTGTGTTCGCAAACCACCTGAGTGGACTCCATTTCCATTGGAAGGGTTTTTACTCTTTCCTTCCGCGGTTCTATATGTTAATATGTATACATACGTATATATATATATATATATATATATATATATATAGGTGTACCCAAAAGTAATCGACAATTTGATAAGATGTATTTCGGTCTTGAGGAGTTCTTCAAGAGGGGAATCGAAAAATGGCCGGAAAAGTGGCCGGAGAGTTGTCGATAATATCGGTGAATATATATAGTAGATTAATAATTAAAGTTTCTTTTTTATCAAAATGAAATGAATTTCAAAGTCAAAATGTTGATCACTTTTGGGTACCGCTAATATATACGTGGAGATGAAGTATCTTTAATCCTCTTCGGATTAAGACCTGTTTGTTCCCGTATTACCGTATCTCTTTTGAGGTAATCATACAGTGAGAATCCTGTAAAATTAGTTATATTCCTCCAGGACAGGATTTGTGTCGTTTAAAATCCTCTAGAAAAAAACGTTTTGAAAAAGACGTCGAAATGGCAATTTGAACGATAATTGTCGTTTCATTCTCACCGAAAAGACGGACACAAGAAATTATTACCTATTTTCAACATATTTTAAATATTCGTGTACCCTAAAAATGTCCCGTGCTTCTATCTGCGAAGATTCAATTCAAATAGTTATTTATTTATTTTCACGCGTCTTCGACGGCACTTCTTCGGCGTTATTGAGATCTCTGTGCCCGATGAAATAATTGCTACTGAGCGCCGTTCAAATAGGAGCGTCGTGATGTTTATTTTTCGTACTCGACGGGAACGCTCAAGAAGTCGGAGAGGGCGATGGTAATTACCGTTCGGCGAAGACGCCTCAAGGCCGCAACGGTAGTCCTTGGGACGGTAATTAGCGAAAATGGATTATTCCGGCCTAACGAGCGCCGCACGCCTAATCCACCGTTCAAGTCACTCGTGGATCATCCCCGCTCTTGGACGTTGTTTTAACCGATAAACAGGAAGCTTTGAATAAACATTTTCTTTTCTTCTTTTTATTCGAGGCCACGGAAAGAAGAGCGCGGATTTAAAAGCCCCGCCCGTTTTCTTTCATTTTATTGTCGTAAATTTTGGAAACCCAACCGGGCGTACGGAATTGAGCCACGAAACCACAATCCTTAGAATCCATTATCCTCCGTGAAATAGTTATCTCTATCCAGTCTTTCCATGAATTTCCAGCTTCCAGATGGTAATCCTTCCGTTCCGATCCCTCGATTCGACAGCTTTCCTCGCTCATCACCTTTCGGAAAATCCCAATCGCCGCCTCGTGAGGAAAAATCGAGGCCAGACGATTTCCTCGAAGAGCTAATTGTTGTTGCAGTCGCGAGTTAGAAATAAAGATAAGTGAAAACTTTTGGAAGTAGAAAGCGCGATTTTACAAAATTTCAAATAAACGAAAATAAATGGCGGATCTTGTAAGAAAACCCGAGAGTTCGACCGTCTAGGGCATAGTGATGTGTCGATTCTGATTCCGCCACAAAATAAAAATTTCTATTGTCGATCTACTCGCCGGAATCGGACCCTGAACATGATGATGACGGAATCAGTACCAGTTGCGCAACGTCGGAACAGGGGAAAAATCCCGGAAAAGCGGGAGCGGAAACCTTCTCCCATTTGACGTTATCTGTTATTTATGGGAGGCTATCGTATTTCGAAAACTGTAACATCGATTGTTCATCTCTGTCGGAGAATTGCACAATACCGGCGTTGCGAAATATTACGCGGTCGAGCAATTTGTACGCGGCGTTGATTAATTGCGCGCGTCTTGCGAACAACAATCGAGAGAGACCCCCGACGCATGACCTGGACGAATCGTGAACGGTAATTCAATTCTCTTGTAATATTTGCAATTAATATCGCCTGCAATGACACGATCTACCATTCTTTTGTCATCGTGTACCAACCGATTGCGAAATCGCGTCGAGATTTTCGTTCCAATTTTTCAATCGACAATTTTATTTTACAGACACATTACAGACAGTTCGTCTCACGTACATATCAAACCAATAATGTTGATATATTCCTATTGACGCAGGAATATCACTAATGTGCATTGAAAACACACACTGTGCTGTGGAAAGAATTACTTGAATTTAGCTGCTCGCCGTTAACAGATAGATATTTCGCATATTCGACAATACATTTTGTCGATGATACACCCATAAATTTATGTTCTGTCCTCCGCTGTTAACTGATTAAAATTGGTGAAAGCGGAACAATATTTTTTTCTCTTAAATTAAATTAGCTTGTGAGTACCTGCGTACCATAATGATATTCGTTCTGTATATTCTCTACGATTTTTCTAATTGAATATTTCCGCATTGAAACAGTTTTTTTATTCTGGTTTTCCGGTCTAGGTGGCGTATGTGAAAGTTTCGTTCTGAATTAACGGTGACTGCTCTTTAAAAATGGCTTAACTGAATTCATTATTCGTCAGATATGCAGTTTTTTCCTTTACAATTCATACTCCTTTCTGGTTGGCGTTTGTGAAAGTAATGCTCTCAACGCTGCCCGGCTGGAGGTTTCTTTAATCTTTCACAATTTATGATCTCCTTCTTCATCGCTCTTAGCGCCAGTTTTTCACCGCCAATTTCAGTCGGAAAACTTTTCCAAGTTTCAGAGCTAAATACCTCGATTGAGAAAAGTGCGGTATCCCAAGCCCTTGCAGAACACAAAACATTTCGTTAAGTGAAAATTTTATTATCGGTAAATCGGCAAAGCCTTGGTATCAGTTTGTACCAATTGCGCAAACCGATTCGGCCGTTTTCATAACTCAACGCAATTAAGATTAATTAATTTCTGATGGCCTAAAACCTTCGCTCGTTTATAGAAGAATAACGCTTTTCAATTTTCACCAGTGACAGACGGGCTCGAAAATCGAGTGTTTACTGTTATTTCGACATCTGTCGTTGTGTCCGAGCCGTCAACGCCGATCGAGAGCCCGAATCCGTTGCGCAATAGAGCCGCTCTATTTTGCCGGCGTTTACCCTGTCAGCTTTACAATAAATGCAAACCACCCCGAGACACGTTATGTAAACAGAGGGCGGAGCGACGTGGGGCGTGCGTCACGTGCAATCAGCGCCGTATTGAACGGCCACCGGCGATAGGACGGCGGGGACGTTGCGAAACATGTTGCGCAACATGATGCGAGTCTGTCCGATGACTGGGCATAAGCCCTCCTCTCAGAGGAACGGTCGTTTTCTATAGATTCGAGAAGAAGTGCCTCGATCGCTCGATCGAGACCCGCGTGACGGTTGCGCAATCGCCGCCTGACAAGCGTCCCAATCGGAACATCCAGACATAAACGAGTCTAAGGAACACGGGCTCAACGGTGCCGGCGTCAGTGCGCGCACGATGCCAACACGGAGTCAAACATATCCAAGCATTTCTGATTCCTCGCAGAAAAGTTATTTTCCAGCCAGGTTTCAGCACACATTGTCAGATGAAAACCCACTTTGCAGGCGGTTTTCAGGTGTAAGACCGCTCTTATGGGACTTGTGGGAGGAAAACCACGTTTCAGTCCCGATTTTCAGATTAAAACCCACTTTGGAACCGGTTCTGCGGTGTAAAAGCGGTTTTTTCGGTGAGCTATTTCCACTTTGGCCTCAACCCTAGTCCTTGGCCATTCGGAATTTAAGAAAAACAATTAGCCAGTCGGAAAGAAGAAGTTTTCAAATCATATTCACCGTGCGGCGATTACAGTTGGCGAAGAGTTCTTTGGCAATGAAACGACGGTGACCCCGGCTGATGTTCGGGTCGAATAGTTTTGTGAAGCGGCGGCCATTAGCAGATGATTTACGACCGGCTCTATTCTCGCCTCGGTTCATAAGGTCCAGACCTTTTTTAAAAGGGTCTAATACCGTCTGGCTTTTCAAGGTTTCCTTTGTGCTCTCCAAGGGCGCATTTGGAGGAACCTTCCTCCTTATCTCCATTATGAACAGTGCACACGTTCCTCTATTTATAGACCGGGGGAGGGCGGGGGTTTACTTTCTATTTTTCTATTTTTCCGTTAACCTTTGACTTGAGACCGGTGAAGAAAGTCCCACTGACTTGAACATTTCGGACCCGGACGTCGGGACCGGAATGTTTTACGAAACGTCGTTAGCGGACAACACCCCCAGGTTCTCTATCGGCAGGCTTCCAAATACAGGAAATATCCCATATTTCTGTTTTCGATAAAAGTATCCCCATTAACTCGGATATTGGATTGGAAACTACTAAAACTGCAGGAAAGTAGAACAAGAATATGATGAAACAAGCTCACACATGTGGGGGAAAAAATTATAATCTCGGAAGAAAATTAAGATCTATTTCAACGGCCTATCGTTGAAAACACAGATTTTACAGTCTAATGTATAAGATGAAAAGATCTAGGAACGCGTAGGTACATAGAAACATAAAAACAAATGACATAAATCAATACAATGTTCCAAAATGTTACATACAAAATGAAAAAGCGTAATTTAAGCTTTCCTTTCGTTCCATAACCGATTTTTTAATAATATTATATCTATTTCTTTTCCTATTTATTTCCCATTCTTTATCATATCTAATTTGTAATTTTCACGTTCTTCACTGTATTTCATGGAATTTAAAAGAAAACACTCATAAACGAAAGGGACGTTGGACGCATAATACAGAGAACAAATTGAAAGAGTTGAAAGAAAACAAATCTTTCGTTTTTTTTCTCTAAAATTCAATTTTACGGCGCAAATCGCCCTTTTGTGCGGCAATTTCGCGGCGCAAAACCAATTTCCGGAGTGCATTTTGCGGGTGCAAAACCGTCTTTTTCGGGGGGTGGGTGGGGCGCCAATTTTGCCGTTTACAACGCGATTCGTCCCCCGATTTCGCCGTGTAAACCCCTTTGTTGTTGCTGATTGTAGGCGTAAAACCGCATTACACAGTACAGTTTACGCTTGTTCTCTCACCGATTTCGATACAATTAATCTAAAATGGTGCACAACAAAAAATGAAATAGCGTAATTTTTCCAAAGCCTCAAGTGAATAACCCTAACTTTCTGTAGAATTTGAACAAAAAGTGGAATGAAAAACTAGTTTAACATACCTGTTTTGTGGTCTGCGAGGGGTTGGAATGCCTTAGGTGTTTCTGTGTCCTCTCGCCGGTTCGGTCTTTCGCCAGACCGGTTTCGGCCGCTCGCCGTCTTCAGTAGCGGTGTCAGTCACTGTCGGCACTTTGGATGTTTTTCGGGGGGGGGCATCCTCACTGCACACTGTCACTGTCACTTGTACTGTACCACAGAAAAAAAAACTACCAGAGTACATAAAAGAAACATGTATATAACACGCTATTGGGAACGCTTCTACAGAGAAATACAGAGAAAAACAACATTTTCATATGTTTTCTCCACATTTCGACTCGAGATATTTTCGGTTAATATTTGAAAACAAAAATGGGAGACCATATGGCGTTTGAGGCCAGAAGGTCGCGACACTTCCAAACGTGACCATCGTATTTAACATTTATTCTTTTTTTTTTGTATTATTATTTCTGACCTTTTTTTGGGGGGGGGGGGGACATTCGACCTTCCCACTTCTTCAACGAACGATTCAATCGATTTCATTCGATCATGACTTACGGAATCGAAAGGAAGCCAATAACAATTTGGGTTCTATCGTCCTCGTTACAACTTTGTCCCGGATTGGAACGATTCAAATGGCGACGGATATTTATAAAACGTCTTAAGGCTGTTTTCAAAATTAACCATCGAAATTTTGTCGCTACGTGAATTATCACTAATTATCTCTGGGTAGGAGTCGTAATACTGCGGTCGGGAGGGGTTGACCGGGATTTGAGGGATTATCAGGTAGGTAGTAGCAATCCAGAAAAAAATCTTTAATAGGGATATTGTGTATAGTGAGAGGATGGTTCAGCGTTATACGGGAACATGGAAATTCCTGTAGGGATTAACGACACCCCGGCTTAGGGACAAACTCGACCCAAGTGAAAGTACCTCATGACGAGCCAAAAATGACCCGCACGATGTGCAGAGTGATACACCTACGTGAAACCTCTGAATGTGCCTGTTTTAAGTGACTATATCAACAGGCCAAACACAAAGAAATATATATAAAAATTAAAACAATAATAGCCTCCAGGTGTGTATCGGACGCCGAGCTCTTCGTTTCTACCGTTGACGATGGAACCGGTAAGTTTGGTTACGAAAGGTCGGACAACACCCGAGAGATACGAAAACCCAACCGATGGTTCTTCCCACAGTATTACGCGATCCTATCCGAAGTTGTAGTTTAAAATTACGTATACAATTTTAGGACTGAATCTTCACCATCATTCCGGCTGGAGTCGGCGACGAGTCGGTATTCTGAGCGCGGCCGCATTCTGGCCGGCCATAAAAGAAGAAATATGCCTAGAAATTGTTTTTTTTTATGTTGTTTTTTTTTCCTTGAAACACTAAAGATAAACTAAACGGCCCCCCTAATTCGGATCGGTGTACAGTCGCGGCCCCCATTCTCGTAACCGTTTCAACGATTAGCAGCGTCTTCGTCCCCGCTTCGAGACCGGTTTTGGGGAAAATTACAGACTGCTAATGTTGTGTTTCAATTAGGCGATCGTAAAATTCCTCCAGTCGCCTTTGCCGGCGTCGTTCATTTCGGGCAGCGTCTTCATCATCTTCCCCGGCCCGCTCAAGAGTCCGCTCTGGCGTAATCGGTCATCCACAGTTCCTGTCGCCGCCCACACTTTCTCCTCCGTCGGGACCTCCGGACGACCGTTTCCCCCCAATTAACGCTGATAGCGCACATTTGAAACCATTATCCGTCAGGTTCATGAAACGTAATAGAAGAAAAGCGAAGATTTCCGCGATAATTAGTCGAATTGACACCGGCTGGCTTCCGGTAAGATGGGCAGGGGTTGACCGCTTGGTATTCCCGGATTTTTCCCTTGTCCGGAAAACACCAGCGAGTTTTCGCCTTCTCTCTTCTGGGATTTTGTCCGATTCGGACGTATCGGAACTCTTTAACAGAGAGTTCGGATACAATCCCGATGATGCGGGAACAGACATGTCTTAACCACACCTCAACGAGTACATAGAACCCCGAGCAGATTCCCCGAGTGGTTTCCATTGGAAGGGTTTTTCAATGCCCTTTCCTTCTCTATTTTTAACAGATACATATGATAAAATATCGGCAGAGGTTGGTTCCTGCTAATACGAAAAAAAAAACAAGTCATAATCCGAAGAGGATTTAAGATGCTCCACGTTTATATATATATATATATATAGAACCCCGGAAGGAAAGAGAAAAAACCCTTTCAATGGAGCCAACTCAGGTGGTCTGCAAACGCAAAATACGATAGTCAGTGACAGTTCAAGAATCCATATTGACGACTTCGATGAAATGGTCGAAAAGGGGCACCAAAAATAATTGGAAAAAAAAATGCCAAAACATATATCGAAGGGATGACATAGGAGGATATAACAGTGGGGGGCACCGTAAATTATGATTTAGCCGAAACGCTTTGTATACAACGAATAAACTGAAGACCGGCCTTGCAGCAATATTGGGATTTAGCCGACTTAGACGACAACACTTACTGTTGGGACACCCCGAGTTGATTCACTCTTGACGGTCTGACACTGATGACGGAACCGGTAAGACGTTCCGAAACGTCGGAAGCGTACAACACCCGTGAGGGCCCTTCCCAACCGATATTCTTCCCGTAACCGGGGCCTTCCTACCCGGAAGCCGGTCAGCGGCTGAATTCAATTATTGTGACGATACGTTCGTGGCAAAATGTAAAATTAGTACGATATTTAGGAAGGAATTTAGGGAAACGAAATTTAGGACGCCGTTGGCCAAACCCGACCTTTGTAGAGCTGCGTTCGAACCCTGTCGCGTTGCGCAACCGCCGCCGGCCCGGAAGCCAACGGCACTCGACACAGGTGACAATCGTAAATCGGCTTAGCGAGACTTTCGTGCCCACCTCCTAAATCACGCCGGCCGACCTTTCGGCTCCGCACACTCTCTTCGTGAATCTTCCAAAGCCGAAACCACGGTGGAATACAATTTATACGTTTCAATTATTTCTGGTCGAAATCGATTCTTTTTATTTTAAATCCCAACTACAACACTTTCACTGTATTCGGTTAAAGGGCGAGTCGTTTATAACTATGTAATAGCCATTTCCTCTTAGGGCGACGCTCTGGACTTTCAGTAAAGAAGTGCATCGAAGGATCGGAGTGCAGGATGGGATAGTTTCGAGCGGGAGGATTTATAGGCGGGAAGCCGCCAATTCGTTAACGAACGAATTCAGGCTTTCGCAGTCAGAAACATAAGGTGGGGGGCGTTAACTATTCTGCGGAGGATAACGCGTCGTAAGGATTGAATTCTGCAGGAGTTGGACCCCCGCGGCTCAATTCCGTACGCCCGGTCTTGTAAGCGGTTTCCGTGTCAATTTTCTGTCCAAGTTCCGGCCCAAGTGCCGCACTTGAAGTGCCAATAGGAAGTTGGGACCGGTCCACTATAACGGGAGAACAAGTTGCTCTTTTCAGAGTAAAAGTAACGCGCGTGCACTTTTTTTTTTTTTGGCAATTTAATTTAATCCTCAATTTCCTGGACCGGCTTTCTAAGAGGGAAGGAGCTTTTATGTCCTGAATCCAGATTTCGTTCGATTGTACAATTACTTACTCGAAAATTGTATACCACCAGTATTGTACTGTCATGGTTCTCACGATTACTCTGGGATGAGCAGAAACACTAGAGTGAAATTTGGGAATTTTACGACTCGGTTGGGGAAAAATAAATAAATCAAATTTTAGAAACAGGGCGAAAGCCAGTAGATTTCTCATCCGTTGTTCTATACTCGTCGATAGCGCTATTCCAGCATCAATATCGCTTATTGTATTCTACAGGTGAGACAATAAAAATGTTAACAAAACGGTTTCGGCATTTCGCCGTCTTCAGTAGCTCTCGGACACAGCATTACAACAGTAAAGTAGTCAGTTTATATGTTTATATTTGAACAGCGTCTGTTACAGTTTATTTCGAGTTGAAATTAATTATTTTTTAAATAAAGTATATTCACTTCATATATTTTCTGAATATCTGTTCGCGGTCACAATTGAGTTTGGAGATCACGAAAATCTCATCCATCACTCCACAATCCGGTGGTTAGTTGTAGGATGATTGATTAGCCGACATTTCGGCAGGTGGCTCCTGCGCCTTCTTCAATTCTCACTTCGGATCGTCAACTCAATTTAAAGTTAAAGTGATTTATTGCCCGATGTTACTGCCACAAGAGTTTTCACTTGTTGGGCATCGGCCGAATATACCTTTTTCATACTCCGGGACTTTCTCTCCAGTCCATTGGCTCCTTGGAGAAGAAATGAATTTAAGATTGCTGCTAGTCATCTCGATAAGAATGGAGATTTCGTGACGAAGCGAACTTCTTTTCTGGTACGTGGTAATTAATTATTGCAACTATTTTTATCGCAGACCGTCAAAACATCGTTTCGGTGCAACAACCAAGTTATTTTTTTATATATTTACAGTAAATAATAAAAGAAAAAAATTCGTCTTTCAGTTCGCGCTCCCGAAATTTCAACGCCTTAAGAACGAGGAAATTCGGATTATTCCCAGGTCACAAACTACTGAGATATACCTTACTACTTATCGTAATACTGGAGGAAAGTTTCGGTATATACCGAAGTAAAATCGGTCCCGAAATTTACCTAGACGCCTACCGTAGAGGATATCGCATAGAAATATTTCAAAATCGCAAAACTTTTGACAAAAATAAACTTTCATATATATCCCCCTCGTTAAATAGATAAATTTCGGCACGTGGCGGTATAAAAATGCAAACTGTTTTTGTAATTTCCCTACCGAAATTCGAAATGGATGGCTCCATTATAAGGGGCATAAAAAACAATATTAAACTTTCCCCAATCGCACTTATAACTATAAAGGTGGATTGCGCAATAAATAAAAAAAGAAAATATATCCAGTCTATTATTTATTTTTTGTAAAACTCGACACAGATGCAATTCCGGAAAGAGGTCCTGCCCCGAGTCCACAATCCTCTTTCTCTCTTCCTCCCTGTGCCTCGATTTCGTGACTGTGAAAGTCAAATACATAAATATGACGGTCGAAAGAAAGGGGTAAGACATGGATCACGTTGTACAAGATATCCGAAGCGACGGGAAATTATGCAAAACGCTTACAGCATTTCTTCTCCTTTGGGAGTTATCCTTTTTCCAATTTCTTTTTTTGGGGGAGGGGTTTTTTTTTCTTCTACTTTCTATCACGTTTGCATGAACGTCGTCTTCTTTCACCGACCGTTTCCTGTCGAATCGCTGCAAAAACAAAGTCTCTAAATCGAGTTTTTGCATAACGCGTTATACAAATATTTCATAAGCCGCAATTATGAAATACGGACGATTGTGACAAATAGAAACGAAATCGTCTTTCCGATCTCTCTGAGCGGGAATTTATTTTCTAGAAAAAATTTCAGATGCACAAGTGCATTCCACCTCTTCCATTAGCCATCAATTATCCCCCCCCAACTTCGAATTTTCTTCTATTAGAATATTTTTTGGTTACTTGGCGGTCAATCGAGACCGATTTTACCTGCAAATCCGCTCCGATTTTCAATAAAAAAATTAACCAGTTTTCTCTATTCTGTTCCAGGTAACCTTCCGAATACGAAACCGGAAACGGGAGCTTAAGAATAAGGGGGTAAGCTGACGGGGCCGGATGAAGATGCCAATTTTTACGTTGGACGTTCACTGTCTTTCCCCGAATTGAGGGTGAAAAGTTTCGCTCTCAATAATGGCTCGTTCTTTATGAGATTCTATTCTGATTTCATCTTCTTCATCGTCGAGTTTCGGCAACATTTAAAAAGTACACCGTTCTACGCAGTTTCGACCGAAAATTGTATTTCGTCCGGAGAACCCGTCGGAGTTCGGAAACGTCTGAAGCGGTCGGTAGCCTCCGAAGCGCGTCGTCCCAACCGACTTTTCGTTTAAAGAAAAAAAAATATATATAACAAAATATTTTTCTGTCCAATTTCCAGAACAACTTAAAGGCGGTAGGACAACTCATGTATGCATGTGTTGGCCAAATTTCTACCGATATTCTGAGCGTATTTAAATAAAAATAAAGCATTAATTGTGCGGTGGAAAGCCCGACCTACGCAGTGTCCACCAAGCAAGCTCTTGTATAACTGAAGAGGCGGTCCGAACGCGAAAACCCATTCCTTCACCTGGTGTGTATACGGCGGGTACCTGTTGTGTATATACGAACTCGTTTTCACTTCCTTTTCCAACCGGTAAAGGAACAAATCACCGTCTGGCGGTTACGCGCAGCTTTCGATCACCGTACAGGTACCGTAATGCGGCCCGTACGTCATTCCGAAGAAACCGAGAGGAGTTTCTCCGACGAAGAAATTAGATTATAATTAAGAGTTATAAATGGACCAATTCGGAATACCTGTTCGGTCTTCTCGCCATCTATTTACGCGATAACATAGTCGAATGGAAATTTCCAGTAAGATTTCCTTTTTCCCTGTTTTCTATGTGTACTGTGGGGGCGCGATTACGATAAATTTGAAAATTGCGTGATGTGAAAAAGGAGTTCCTCATCGAGGTCTCCATCCAGACGGAGATAACCCGTAGTAGATTGGTCTAGCACCGTCGTCCGTCTGCTTAGACAACTTGAAAATTGTAGACTTTTCCGACTTGATTGAAGCGAATTGTCTACCGAATCGGCAACTGTCGCTCCGATTGCAATTGTGAATGTAATTCGGCGCCAGATTCCGTTCTCGCTCTCGGACCGTCTCGGAGTGGAACAGAAAACTGCAATTACCGGACATGTAATTATTGCCGAGACGCTGTAATTGCGCCGTGCAATTACCGGGAAATGTGATTCGAATTAGCTAACTCGGGCCGATACAATTAGGGGCGACGCGATCTTGGGATGATTTCGAGGCGCGAGATTATTTTCCCGGACGGCCGTTTCCAACTTTCCCGAAGAGTAAACTCTGGAACTGAGTTTGATTGCTCCATTTCATTTATTGTTGAAGGAAAATTCGTTGCGCGGCCGTGATTCGAACCCGGAGTGAGAATACCTTGCCTTATAACTGTACTTAAAGACGATTGTACAAAAATGAAAGGGCGAAAGAAGTGCCACTTAAAAACTTGTTACAAGTTATCGCGATAACGAGGCGTTTTCGCGAAAATAATAAGATTTCTCAATATAGGCTTTGGATCGGCCGAATCGTGACGGGTTCGTCCCTCCTCCGGTTGGATTTATTTAAAAAAAAAAAAAATAAAAATAAATAAATACTCCCGTCCACTTTCACCGCCGTCCCAGCGCCAAAAAGGACGCGGACGGTGCCAAAATTAGTCCCCAGTTCCCCGGAAAAACCGAGAAGGACGACTCGTTTGAACGGTCCGAAAAGCGACGTGCTCGCACTCGATTCGTATGGACGGCTGCGCTTCGACCCCGGAGGCCGCCCGCACGAACGACGGGGCGGATTTTTGCAACGATTGCGCAACCGAGAACTAACGCAGAATTACCCAAAATTCTGTTTTGCAAACATCCCACGTTCGGGTGCGCCGACGTTTCGCTGGAATAGTTCGGCGTTCGAAAACCCATTGCTGTACGTTTCGATCTATATTATAGAATGTGGACCGTCGTACCTTGAATCCGTCGCAACTGCAAAACCATTTCTGCCGTTGAATTACGTGTAAATATAATTAATCCGTTCCAGCATCCTTAACTTAGCGTTTGTTGACGCTGTAGCCTATTCATTTTATATTCCCCCCCCCGCTAAATAGTAAACAGACACTAAATAGTATCTACGCAATTCAACGTTTAGTGTACGAGTTGACGATTGGGAATGGTTTCAGTGTTACGTACGTTACCTCACTCGCTGTTACTGCTGCGGTAAGTAGCAGGACGGCGTTCGATACGGACACGGGGGTTGCGCAATCGGGCGTGTGGCGCAACTTGCGGGTTTTTGTTGCCGAATAGAGAATCTGAGGAACAACAGCGGTCTCCTCTGTGGGGGGCGGGGCGCCGTGAAATCTCTAATTCGGCCCTCTCATTTCGCCGTGACACAACCCGGGGCCCTCATATTTCGCCATCGGCGGTCCAGATTGGGCGAGTTCATCAACAACTTAAATAGGGGCTTAATAAGGGGGGGGGGGAACTCGATAAATTTATTTATCCATTCCTCGTACAATCAAC
This sequence comes from Lethocerus indicus, assembly GCA_019843655.1. Classification (NCBI taxonomy): domain Eukaryota; kingdom Metazoa; phylum Arthropoda; class Insecta; order Hemiptera; family Belostomatidae; genus Lethocerus; species Lethocerus indicus. The sequence goes on along the minus strand of JACDQD010000004.1, from coordinate 32,043,801 downwards.
TGTTACAGTTATAGGTAGATTGATGTACTGACTTTTATGTTGACCCCTCCGGGTGGTGACACTTTTACGGCCGCGTAAGATCGTTTAAGCCGGCGTGAGGGATAATGGATGGGTGAGGGAAGACAGGGATTGGACAAGCAAATTTGGATGATGAGAAAGGCCGGAATGGAATTTAAGGAACCGGGATTTTTGTAACTTCATCAACTGTTGCTATGTTGAGGTCATTGTGAATTGTTTGGTCGGAGACGTACCAAGGAGCGTTAAGGATGGTGCGAAGGACTTTTGACCGGAACCTTTGGATGCTGGCGATGTTGTATTTCTAAGTTGAACCCGGCAATCGAACTATATTGCGTATGTCCATGTCGGTTTTAATATCACTTTGTAAATGGTTAGTTTGTTGGCTAAGGATAATTTTGGCCTTAATATTCCAAGTTTACGATTTAAGTCAGTTCTCTTGAGTCGGAAACAAGTGAATACTCGGTTTTTTTATCTCATCCATTTCTTAAATCCACCCAGTTAGGAAAGGTATAAATCGGAAACTTGGAAAGTTGTAATTAAATACTAAAAGAATTCTGAAAGCAACCCCGTATTCCAATGGACCTACTTTCATGTAGAATATCCCTCGATAGACCTTATATTTATTTTATTATTTATATATATTTTAAGGTTTCGTATAAGCACATTTTACACTCTTAAACCGTTTAAAAACATAATAAAACATAAAATATAATTTGAGTACTACAACTTAAAATTCCTAGATTAGGTAGATTTTGAGGAACTAAAAAAATCTTTTTTTTTTAAATCCGGGAATTTTTAAGAAACTATAAACTGAAAATAGAGTACGCTCGTCTATTGCACCCGGTTGCGACACAACGCGTAATCGATACAGACCGCCTGGATGTCGGGATCGTCCTCCTCGGCAGTCCGGTATCGGGCAACTGTTGCGCAACCCGATTATGTTATTATTAAAAAGAATGGAGGGAAAAAATGTAAATTGCTCAACACCGGCGGCCCGGTAATTAAGAACGGGGGTTAATCAGAACGGGACAATGGGCGCCCGCCGTTTCTATTGTAGCGATATTAATTATTTTTATTATTACGTCGGCGTTATTATATAAGCCGGCAGTTGGTTGGGAATTTATGTTTTTGGAAAGTCCCCTAAGTCTGATTTATAACTGTTTTATGAAAGGGCGTTAGTCACGCTCTGTGCCAAAAGGGACAGGTAGCTAGATAATCTTCTAGTTGGGACGGTATAATGTTCTAGAGGATCGCTGTGACCCAATTCCGCTCTTAGTCTGTTGGAATTTTGGCGATTGCCGGAAAGTAAACTCACGAATACTCTTCGGAATTCGGTTGTGGAAATTGTCCCGATCGAACCCCCGCAGACCGAGCTTATTCCCGCAGTATTGCGCCTAAATATTTTCCAGGTCTCGACACCGTTTCTATACCACCGTTAACGTTTCCCCTTGCTCGCCTAAGGAGTCAACCCTCCTGGACTTAATTGAGACTTAAGTTAGAATTCAAGTCCCGACGATCCCGGAAGCCTCCCCACTTGTATACCGTCCGCGACACCGCCTCTCTGGAAGTGCCGAGTAGTTGCGTCACCAGGAGTTTCCAACCTTCCCATTATTGCACAAGACAAATCCCATTGTGCGCCCCATTGTTGTCCCTCCTCCCGTGTTGGATAATCGGGAATAGATCGCGCCCGCACCTCCCGTACCCAAATCTTCACTTCCTCCATCCATCTTCCGCACGGCAGACTGGAGCCCTTCCCTATAGTAACCGACATCTGGAGGCTACAGCACCCGGATACAAGAGATACAGAATACATCACAACCGATATGATGAATGTCTGACTACTGCAGAATAATAAGACTGAAATTGGCTGGAACCAACCGGAGTGTAGACTATTATCCGCTTTATTGCTCTATATATGTTATAATTCAATTAGGGTGAGGGATATGACCAATACCCCTCCGATGAATATCGGCGTACGTATCCAGTGCTATTCCATTTACTCCTTTGGCGGTACTTTCTCGCTAACTGATACATGGTTCGGGGTACCTCTATCTAAGGGATGTATTCTGTTCGCTTTATCTTATTTTGGCCTTTCATTAATCACTATCCACATTTATGTTTTTCTAACAGTTTGCTCAAAAACCGTTTGTTCAACCACTTCTATAAACGACGTCGACACGAACTGAGGCATAATTCGAATCTTTAAGCTAAAGTAAGAATATTGAAATGAATATGAGTATATATATATATAAAATTCCAGTAATACAAATGATCCAAGGTCGGCACGAGTAAACCGGGAGAAGAGACTGGCGAGCTCTCTCGTAAAGCGTCAACCATAAACGTTAATCTGTCAGCGTATAAGGCTGTTAACGTGAACACTGCCTGAGGGGGTCTAATAAAGCGGCAACTATAGACGTTCCACTCTCTCAGCCTCCGCTTTTAACTTACATAAACGAGAGGCAGGCTAGACCAATTTAATGTATATACAGTTGCCAGTTGTGGCAACTGTAACCAGTTGCGCTATTCTCTTCTAAACCAAGATCTACCACGAAGAACTGCTTCCGAGACATTTATATATGGCCTCAATTCGCGGCCACCGCTTGTTTAGACGATGTTTTTATAAACTGTTAAAGAGAAAGATATTTGTCGAAGAGACAAGTGCATTTCGAACGTTTAACAAATCGATCCTTGTTCCGCTTTCGGCAAGCTGGCTTTCCCCATAATCCTGGTGAAAATCCAGGATGACGATGAGGACGTAAATTATATCCGATTTACAATATACAATAAGTAAGCTATGTTGTTCACGTGACATCTGTCCTGTGGCCCCAGAGTGGGGGGATAGGTTCATCTTTGAGGAAAGCGGAATTTTACCCGTTATGCTGTAGGTTCGTGATGTTTCTGTCTCCTCTCGCCATCTTCAGTAGCGGTGTTAGTCACTGTTGGCACTTTGGATGTTTTTTGGGGGGCATCCTCACCGACCACTGTGTCACTTTCACTTGTACCGTGAACTTGTTTGTTAATCCGCTCAAGTGTACGTCGGATTGTCGGTCACGAATTCAATAGGACAAACATAATTCCCCGATAACACAATAACAAGATAAAAACACACGAAAAAACTGAGAAACATCACAGTACAAGTGAAAGTAACAGCACCGCTACTGTAGACGGCGAACAGCCGAAACCGGTCTAGCAAACCGCACGCAGACCACAAAACAGGTATATTAAACTAAATTACCCGTTATGCTTTTTCACAATAAATAAATCCTGAGAATAAAACTGACAATAATCCTAATTTCAATTAATTCAGACGGCACACATAGTCAAAGAAAGGATGAAGGGAAGAATAAATACCGTTCCTTCTTCTACCGAGGTTGTGAAATATTAACTGTTTTTACAACTTATCTGTTCATTTATACCACATGTAAATTGAAATGCACGGTTAAAAACTCAGTTTCAATTCATAGGAATATATCGACTGGACGAAAGGACGCGAAAGGAAAAAAACCGCTTCAATATCCGCCCGCAAATAAATAAAACCATCCTGTCGTTTCTTTTCCCATCTATCGGAATATTTTTTTTTCTCTAATTTCTCTCTACCGGGAATGGCGGGGGCGGGCGCGGTTATTGCGCAATTTCCTTTGCGGATTGCGCCCACGCCGTACATCGTGTACGGGATTAATGGCGCTCTTCCTTTTCGCAAACCCGTCCGTCGAGAACGAGCTCGCGCTTTTCCGCATTTTACCCACCGGCTCGGTCTCTTCGTGGCCCCTTTTGCGGCCGGCGGAAGCCCAAGTAATAAGTCCTTCCCATACCGGGGGAGACTTTGACGCCACTGGCCGTTGGAAATTATCGCTCGTTTCTGACCGAGTCGTGGTTTTACTGCAGCGACTCTCAAGAGGACGCTCTCTACACATTCGCGGCCACTGAAGACATATTAAAAATTATATTAAATCGGTATTATTGTGATATAATAATATATATATATATATATATATATATATATATATATATATATATATAAAGGGCCTAGAGGGATTTCGAATATAAGTTATTAAAAAATTATCAGCAATCAAGCATGAACCAAGAGACGGTGGAATGTCTTGGCAATGATTATCAATTGTAATTGATAATGACATTAATGGGTTAATTAATATACACGAACTGCGTGAACAGTTCCCGCCAACAGCATTAAGGTCGGCGTTTCCCTTTTACCTGAAATTTTTATTTCCCCGGTAAAATTTTACACGTATGATGTATGCTGATAAATCGCAGTTATATTTTTATATATGGTGTATTTTTTTTTCTTTTGAAAGGCCCTCAACATAGGTTTTTCCCAAGACACAAGAACAATACCACGCCCCGGCCCTGTATATAATGTTAATGGAATAATAGAACGATCTCTCTTTACTTTATCTCCGACATAATCATTATTCACACATATCGAGCAGGAGAAAGAATGGATTTAAAACAATACTACTTTCCAAAGGATACGCACAGAACCGCTACACCTGTAGCTGTCTGTGAGTTTATCTATCTAATTTCACAAATGCCACCTAATTTGAACTTCTGCCAAGAGCCGACCACTCCTTTTGGAATTGATTTCTGCAGTTCTCCAACTGAAGACACCTTCCTGCAGTCCATTTGGAGTGCGGGCAAAGGGCGCAGTCGTGGCCTGCGAATTTTGTCCGGTCGTTTCAATGTGAACCCTGGAAAGGGCGTGCTGGCGGGGTGATTGTGGCGGCCTCGCGGCCACAACACCGCCGCGGCCGCCGCTTTTGGGCCACAAGACCGGCCTTCTTCTGTCTCTTCGGCTGACCCGCGCCACCTTTCTCCGCCGCCGGACACACGCTGGAAAGGTGAAAAGGCAAAGGAGACGAAAGAAAAAAAAAAGGAATAAGGAGTAGAAAGAAACTCCTTTTTCGATCGGTTCTTGCGCCGAGAGTACTTTCGAATCTTTTTACTTCCCGCTTCCCAGTCAGATTTCGCCGCGGCTGCGGCCCACCTTTCATCTCAAATGAAATAACGCGATTAAATCCAGTGGACAAACAATTATGTTAATTTTTCCAGAAATTGCGTCCTTAAGAATTGAGAACCGATAATTCATTGTATATTCTTGTAGGACCCCCCCACACGAAAGGAGTTGTCCAAAACTTTACTGTAGTTCGCAGGAGTCGAAGGAAGAAACTTTGACCTCAACGTGTGTCCCGTTCGATCATTTTTTTCCCACTTCTTGGTTTCCCAACGCTCCGACAACGTGAGTACGTTATTTTGACCCCGGGGCGGGGTAAAAGGTCGCGTGTAAAAGGTGACTCCGCCGTGCAGTTATAACCCGTTCGTGTCTGGCCGGCGTACCCATTCAGAAGCGGTCCGTTCCGGGAATCGAACTGTCGCAATTTTCACGACGAGAAAACGGTGTTTCGGGTCGAAATTCTCGGAGACGGGTTACCGGCAAGCAACGTGCGGGAACTTGCCCCCCCCCCGACAGCTCTCCCCGCCTTTGCGATCGGCCCAACTTTGGATTCGAACTTTGCGCGTCGAAAAGTGCAAGTGTACCGATACACTGCCGGAGACAGCTACTGGCGACGCGGGAAATACCGAATCCTAGGTTTAGTCGAATTTCGACTGTGTTCCCGAACAGTTCGACGAAAAAATAGTTAAATAAATCACGAAAATACCGACAACGTTGAGAAACAACCTTTCAACGAAATTTGGCTGAAATGTTTCATGGAAATGGGCCTCCAGTACAGCTATATTACACAATTGAATGCCGGCGTCCGTGTGTATATGAAAGACAAATATCTGAAATATGTCGACATTTTTGGCAAAAATGACGATATTCGAAAATATTTGGTGCGTGCGCTCGAGCTTAGGGTGGTAATTGTGGCATTTTCACCGGATAATGTCGACATTTGGCAGAACATTTATAGATGTAGAAAGGACCGCGGGTCGCCGTATTCATCGCCCGTTATACTATTTTCAGTTGGGGAAAATACCCGTAGGTATAACCGAGCGATTAGCGCAAATAATAGCGCCTTTTGTCGGATACCTTCGACCGACATTCACGACCACTATTTCTCAGTTGTACCTTCTTCCTGTATACGATATCCATCCTCTTCAGAATACATACAGATAATATTGTATTTCTGTACAGTTCTGGGCGGTATCTGTGAAAGTTTCGCTCTCACTGCTGCCTAATCGATTGCGTTCTCGATATTGCGCAACGCTGTCCGCAAGATGGCCGGACGGGAAGGGGCGCCGGGTCGACATTAATTTTCGGCTCATTGAATTTGTTGTCTGTCTGTTCGTTCGTTCGTTTGTTTGTTTGTTTGTTTTCTGTTCCGACACCTAGACGGACGGCCCTGCTGAAAAAGCGTCACGACGCGGCCGCCGTTGCGCCACATTGCGCAAGACTGCCCATTGCGGGCACTTGTGCCCCTCGGATATGTGTCCACAAATAAGTGACACAATTGCAACACCAATTGACACATCTCAAAATCTTCGAAAGTCTACGCCCGGGTTATAGCTATGTACGCTGTTTTCTATACAACGGTATATATATATATATATATATATATATATATATATATATATATATATATACTGGCCCTAAACTATCGGCTGTCAAATGGTTTTTTGTTAATAGGGTTGCCAACTTTACTGCAAGAATGGTGGCAAATTCAAATCTTCAATTCTTCAAAACACACACACACATAAAAGTTAAACGCGTTCATATATTGAAGCCGTTTTTAAAATGAAGAAATTTATTCGAACACAATTTTACTGAGGACAACTCTAAATGATAAAAAATATAACGTCAGACACTAGACTCTGAGAACGGAATATAAAGGGTTTTGCAAAGGGATTATGACTTATATATACTTTATTATATCTTTATATATATATATATATATATATATATATATATATATATATATATATATATATATAAAGTTACCTTTTTCCGGGGCTAATTAACTATATACGTTACTGTGAAAGACAGATAATGTCGATTCAAGCAGTCGCTTGGTTTATGCACGAAATGTTCTCTAAATATCGGTATTTCTCAAAACCGACAAGAATGGCGTTTAACAAATATAAAATCTATTCATTGAAATATAATCCGGTATTTCATATGCATATAAATGGTTTTCATTTTTCCACGACTGTATAACTCTCTCTCCTGTTCGTTTTCTATATATGCCATTATAATTCGTACAACCAGATGAGAGAATTAAATTAATCTTTTTAAAAACTATATACTCTGTCTATATATATATATATATATATATATATATATATATATTTCTATTTCTCCACCATTTTATCACCGTGTATATCATTTATCTTTCTTCCCAGCTGCCTTCCTATTCAAGCGAGCTGTCCTATCCGCTCATGCAAATTTAGTGCAGCTTGCCCTTTATCCTTTAGGTATTTACGGCGCTGATAGATCAAAGTGGGTTCGGAACAGTGCATTTTCGCGCGGTATCTGCTCTAGGGCTGTGAATGAATGAACGGGTCGTGGACACGTTCCGGCGTCCGGGTCGTGACCTCGCCCGGCCAAACGTGACCACCAGCCGAGAAACGTGACCCGTGACGCGCGTTTGACCTCTCTCTCTCTCCCTCTCTCTCTCTCTCTCTCTCTCTCTCTCTCTCTCTCTCTCTCTCTCTCTCTCTCTCTCTCTCTCTCTCTCTCTCTCTCTCTCTCTCGGGGAGCCTTGAGGGCATCGTCACGTTTTGGCCGGGGAATTTCAGCGGGAAAACGCAACTGATGACAGTCATCATCAAGGGGGAGCAATAGCATGAAGCTCTTCTGATCTTCTCAGACCCATCGTCCGTACACCGACTAAGCTATACTCAGCTTGTCCTCTTCGGCGAAAACTGATAATAAAATTAGAAATAATAAAACTCCAAATGGCGCTAGTGTATTACGTACGGTACGACAGGTCGTATACCGTCTTCAGCACTGTAGCACTTGAACCCACATCGCGTAGAAACTTTTTTCATTTTTTTCTTTAACCCCTTTCTTTTCATTGTTATCACGAAAGTGCAGCATTTGTAATAGAGATTTATACCTGTCTTTTGTCATTATTCGTGGAAAACTTTCCGTTCGTAATAACTCGTCGGTCGACCGATATTCTTCTGTCGATACTTTTTTTTACTCTCGACATTAACATCGACGGAGCAAAAACTCGATACATTTCGGGCACTGTTCTATAGTTCCACGCCATCAATCGTGAGTGCTTACTGCGTTTTCGTGGTATAATAAGCATCGCTCTCTCTTACAATACGTTCGACCATATTTTCGGAAAAGAAAAGTTGAAGATTTCTAATATTGACGATTTATCGTCAATATTTGCTTTAATTCCCGGTAGATTTTCATTAAAATCAAAAACTTTTGGAACCAAATTTTGTGCACTTCAAAGAAATTGAGCGCCTATAGGCGCTGTTCGCCGCGAAAGGGTTAATTGATTTTCCATTCATTCGCGAGAGTTGCGCTCTCGCTCAATACTGAGAGTTCTCGGTAACTCCTCAAGGAGTTCAAGGAGGGTTCCCAGTAAGTATTCGGACTTGTGCTGATGCGTATTGCAACAATTGCTATGCGCCCGAACATTGCCCCTTCCGAGGAAAATACCGAATTCCGTCGGTTCACGTGCCGAGATAAGTCGGGCCCACGTGGCGGCCACGTGTCCTTGAAGTTTCACGTTTTCTCCCCGACGGGTGTTCCACTCAGACCGCTTCCCCGTCCGGTGATCCGCCGTCCTTCCTCTTCCTGAGCGGGGAACCCGCTCTTTTCGGCAGCGCTCCGTTTAAAAGGTATACGCGAAAGCTACGCCTTCTATTCGCATCCCCTGTCTTTTATACTCCTTTTTTTCTCTATTTATTCTATTGTACAATCAACGTGACGACTATTGTAAGTTACAATTGCTACTGAAGACGGCGAGAAGCACCGTCTCGAAGATTATTCTGGCGGTTCGGAATTGCCAGAAAAGGGGTCGCGGAACCTTGAGACTATCTGGTCGATGACCATTATGGGGCATAACGCGTTTCTCGAGTTTGCCCAACACCTCGTACTAAATACTATCATGGCGTGTTATTTGATGTTGGTTTCGGTAATGACTATTGTTCGATCGGTTGCCACTGGTCAAACGCGGCACTTACGTACCTGCTCTTGGGACATTGTCGGTATTATGTTCTTAATAATAACAATTCTAATTCGCCCACTTCCAGAAATACACAACATCGGATACAGTTATTAAATTTCTCAGTCTCCAAATGCCGACTAAAACTCTGTGTTTAGTTAGAGAGTATTCGCTCCAAAAGCCCGAAGCAATTCTACTACCGGGGTAATTGCGAACCCCAAAACACCTAGTTTAAAATCATTTTTTCAAGCTTGTTGAATAAGTTCAAAATTTTAGATTTTTTTTAAACCTATTAAAATTCATAATCACCGATAAATTCTAAAAAACCTTCAAAATTGTACAACACTAAAAATTGTTGACTCATTCTCTAATAACTCTAAAATCGCAGAAAGAGGCCAAAATCGATGATCGTTTCCAAACTATGAGAAAAACCTTCGAAACCATCGTGGCGATAAGTTACGAAATCGAGTAAATCAGAAAATTACAAATCTTTGTTAACCCTTTCAAAATCGTTGTTTAAGGTCATAATCTTTGATAATCTCCGAAATCGCACAAAACACAGTCCTTGAATAAGAACCAACATCGTAGTTGATCGTCGAAATCGCAAAAATAAAAATTGCACTCGATACCCGTAAATCTAGTGTTGTCGATTGAAAGTGCTACTGAAGATGTGGCGAAAAATCGTACCGAGTGCGGAACACGCTCGCACCCCTTTTATCGGAGTGCGTAAGTTCGCTGCACTTATGCAATGATGAAACAATGCCTCCCTCCCATTTTCTCTCTCTCTCTCTCTCTCTCTCTCTCTCTCTCTCTCTCTCTCTCTCTCTCTCTCTCTCTCCCTCTCTCTCTCTCTCTCTCTCTCTCTCTCTCTCTCTCTCTCTCTCTCTCTCCCTCTCTCTCTCTCTCTCTCTTCTGGGAGGTTGCCCCCAGATAAATCCCTTCACCCCGCCCCCGCCAAGGTATTACCTCCGGGCAGTTGTCGGGGCCCGCTCTTTGTCATGAGTGTTATTATGCCGTCATGCAAATGAGCCGCAACACCGTTACAGTATTTCAGAGAAAGCGGAACAATAAATTTACATCGTTTACATCATTTAAACACATCGTTCGGCCCGCCGATGAACTCAGCCGCCCCCTCCAGTCAACCCTCGCCGCGGAAAGAATTACAAATTGTATTGACTTTCTAAATTCGATCGGTGTTTATTTATTTTTTTTTTGTGCCTACTGAGGTCAGGTCGTAACTCCGACCGGCGGATCGGCTGTATATCGTTAGTTCGCTGCAGTTAACATTCGTTTTAATAGGGGTGAAAACCCTAACAGTGGAGCTCGCTAATGTCTATTCCAAACAAACTATTGTGCGATACTTTGAGATATTGTAAAATATTTCATGATTCTGTTAGAAAACATATTGAATTTTTTAAATATAACTGTACACATTTAAGCAGTTTTGTGGTCTGCGAGGTGTTGGAATACCGTAGATTTCGTGTGATTTCGTAGATTGCTAGACCGGTTTCTTGTACTGTGTCAACGCAAGTACAAGTGACAGTAACAGTGGACAGTGAGGATGCCCGAACAAACGTCCAAAGCGCCGACGGTGACCGACACCGCGCTACTGAAGATGGCGAGCGGCCGAAACCGGTCTGGCGAAAGACCGAACCGGCGGGAGGAGGCGGAAACACCACCAGACCTGCGGCAGTCACAACGCTTTCTACAATAGAGGACGAATAATTTAATATTCCGTAAAATAGGTGAAGGCGGAAAGCCGGCGGGTATCTCCTCCATTATCGTATACTTGATAATCGTGCTGATCCCGGTATCGATATCGCTTATTTCACCAATTAATTCATCTTTAAAAATTAGTCAGATATTTCGACCTAACTCTTAACCTATTTGCATCATCGGTCTACTTCCTCGGCGGGCGTGCTTAAAATCAGAACCGAAGCACGGACCACTGACCTGTTGGATATATGGGCGTCAAACCGACGTTGAAAAAATTTATGGATTTTATCAAAAATGCGACTAATACATCTCATATTTTTTTTTTTACAAAACAGGAAAAATTAATATTGTTCGCGGAATATTCCGCGCTAGGATGCAAATGGGTTAAGTATTGAAAATTACTAAGTATGAAAATTAATGCGTAAGTGCGTAAGTTCGCTGCACTTATGCAATGATGAAACAATGCCTCCCTCCCATTTTCTCTCTCTCTCTCTCTCTCTCTCTCTCTCTCTCTCTCTCTCTCTCTCTCTCCCTCTCTCCCTCTCTCTCTCTCTCTCTCTCTCTCTCTCTCTCTCTCTCTCTCTCTCATCTCTCCAGTGAGCCTCTTTCTCCGGCCCCTACGACCGACTGGAAACGTTTTCCCAGCCGAGCGGCAACAAACGATTACGGAATACGTAACAGGGCCGATGACGGTCGGCCGATGAAGGAGGTAGAGAGAACGAACCGGGTTGGGAAACAAAAATACAGGTTTTGTTTCTTCCGCGTGTGGGCCCTCCCGCCCTACTGATGAATGACAACACGCGGCGGCGGCGGCGGCGGCCGGAGAAAGTTCCGGAGAAAGTGGACGGACCAGTTTTTGCTTCGTCTTTTTTTTCAACTCCGAGTTTTTTAAATTCCTGTCCCGGCGCCTCCAAGGGCTGAAAACTCGCCCCGAGGGCGGAACAACAACCCTTCGCGCGCCTCGTTCAATTTTAAAAAGGAACAGCGGATATACAAATTATCTCGACAAAATTTTTTTTGGTTTTTTTCTCTATTTGTACAATAAATTATAACATAATTATGTGTACAAGTGTTGAGTGTATGTTTTTCACTTGAATGGCTCGACGAAAGAGACCATCCAATGACGGCACTTTTCACAATGCGTGAAATAATTTATGGCTCGGTAAAGCAATTCTACGGGCTAAGAAGATCTCTGGGGCTAGCGGCGTTTAAGCCGACGCGGGGGGGGGGTGGATAATGGATGGGTAGAAGAGGAAAGGGACTGAACGAGTGGATTGGGATGAGGAGAAAGGCGGGAGTGGAACTTCAGGAACCGGGATTTTGCGACTTCGTCGACTGTCGGTATGTTGAGGTCATGGTGGATTGTCTGGTTGGAAACATACCCGGGGGGAGCATTAAGGATGGTGCAGGACTTTTGATTGGAATCTCTGGATGCGAGCGAAGTTGGATGTCTTGGTGGAACCCCATAGCTCAATTCCATATGTTCATGTCGGTTTCAGTATCGCTTTGTATATTGTTAGTTTGTTGCTTAAGGTCAATTTCGATGTCCGTTTTAGTAATGGCCTTAAGAGTCCAAATTTTCTGTTTAAGTCGCTTCTTTTGAGTCGGGTATGGGGATTCGTATTTCTGTCTCCTCTCCGCTGGTTCGGTCTTTCGCTAGACCGGCACCGCTATTGAAGATGGCGAGCGGAAGATGGGAGAGAGAGGAACGCGAAATCTACTGTATATTTGCAGTTTTTTTTCTGAAGGTCTACCGAAAACGGCGAACAGTCGAAATGTTTTTATACAGAACTCTGTCCGGGGCATTGTCGGAAAAAAAAACCCCGTTGCAGTTGCAGAAGGAAGTTTTCAGTTTGAGGATTCTTCGAAAACAATTTTTTTTTTACATTATTTTCCTAATAATGCCCCAACTTTCGAAATATAAAAGTGTACTCTTATTCGTGGCTCAGATGGCGAGCGGCCGAAACCGGTCTAGCAAAAGACCGAACCGGCGAGAGGAGGACAGAAACACACGAAATCTACGGTATACGAAATAAAGTTTCTTTTTTTTCAGACGTCCGCAATAAAATTGTCCGAAACGTCTGAACATTGAGACACGTTTTGTCTGTTTTGCGTTCTTCGAGGGTTCGGAATAATCTAGTTTTTTTTCCATCTTCTACTGTTTCGTTCTTCTGCTAGACCGGTTTGGGCCGCTCGCCATCTCCATGTATACGTCTCTGTCTGTGTATGTATATATCGAGCGAAGTACGAGAAGGCTGAAATAAATTTCGGTTTCAAATGTACACCGTGTACAGACGTGATTACCAAAATATGCAGTTTTTGTCCAAAAAGTTACAATTCTAATTGTTCGAAACATCCAAATATAGAGGCTTATTAGCGTTATCGAACTATAGGAGGATTTTTTCTTATATACCACTCTTATGCGCATTAAAAATTTGTCTATATAAGACAAATTGGCCCCGGAAAAAGTAAAGATTTTTGAAAACCTAAATTGTTTATTAACAAAGCGATAAAAAATGAATGAGTATATATTTTCCGGCATAAATGGATTGCTAGATCTTATAGTCTACGTCGTTGTTTACGGTGCTTAATACACTTCGGAATATTAGCCCGTAATGTACATAACTTATATGTATATATATATATATATATATATATATATATATATATATATATACATACCCAAATTGTTCGTTGATTTTGTTCTTTTCTGTTGCAGGTAAAGTGGGAACAGGCTGGTGAGAGCCCTATACATAATTCTGGTACTCCGTAAGAATTTTATCCGCCATATTTATTTTTTTTATGCTTAATCCGATTTTACAAAGTGGGCGAAAAGCCGCATAAACCGCAAGTTGATCTGATAATATTTTATGGGGCACGGGTGGTCGAATTATCCGCGTTTAAATAAAATTTACAAAGTTTTAAATAGAGTATACAGTTTTATTATTCGGGGATTTGTTATTCGATCTTGGCCGCACGCCATCTCCTTCAGTAGCAGCATTCAGATCGGTGGTTTGATGAGTCACTCCCGCTGAAAACTGGACACGCGAAGCCAGTTTTATTAGCCTGTTCAATAGTTCGGCCGTATTTCGTCTCTCCGCCGTCGTCAGTAGCGTATTTGAGATTACTGCGCCGATTCCGGAGGGTTTAATGATTTGTTTTTTAAACTTTTTTTATTTAGCGTCGTTTTTTCAACCTGCAACTTTGAAATTATATCAGTGGTTTTCGCGTTCTTCTGCCGGTCTTTCTCCGGACCGGTTTTTCGGCCGTTCGCCGTCTTCAGTAGCGGTGTGCCCCGTTTCTACTGTCCATCACTTATCCTGCCCGTTACTTAAATTCGAAGACCGACTCCAAAAATCCGCATTGAAACTGTCCACGCAACAAACCTTATCAACGAACCACACGAAGGCGGCATGTTTCAAATTATCTGTTTGTACAATAAATAAAAGTGGAAAAATATTTGCCGGGCATTCAATTTCGCCGGCTTTTCGACCCGACAATAGCTTTCAATTATGGTAAACGGATTGCACACTCCTCGTGCAAAACGTTGTGCCGTGTGAGTACCAAAGCGAAAGTTGAGCCGCAAAGTGGTGCCGAGGCGGGCAATTGCAGAGTCACGACTATGAAATTCAATCGCCATTGAAATTAATTAAATATTGCAGTCACTCGAAAACCGTGCATATGTATATATATATTCCTTCTGGGGCCCTTTCGGATGCCGTACAGTGCGCTAAGGACAACGCTCGTTGGAAGGAAAGGCTCAAAAAAAACCCTTCAATTGGACCCCCACTCAGATCCTTACAGGAAGCCTTCGAGGAGTTTAAACGCAGGCCTGTTCGAAACTGCCGGTACAAAACACGAAACTATAGACGTCTCTTCCGGTTTCCAATGGAAGTAGAGCAAGGGGGAAAAAAAAAACTCGAAACTGTTAAGCTCGATAAAACTAAGAGTAGATTTCTAAAATCTCCGTCCGTTGTTCACTCCTTCGTCATTGTTCCCGTCCAACCCAGTCCTTCAGGACTTCCCGACGTACTGAGACTCGGGGGTTTCAGATGAAGCGCAAGGATAGGGGAAAAGCGGAGAATTGGCAAGTGGCGGGTTGTTGGGGTTTTTTCATGAAAGTTTCCTCTGAAAGTTTTCCACCCCGCATAAAGAGAAGAATATGGGACAGAAACGATGCTCAGGAGAGTACACTACTGGCTGAGACCATCAGGTTCCTGGGCATTCGATGAGCCGGATATTGTCAATCCAGCCGGATTGATGATGAAGTCGATTCCAGCAACTTCATTGCTGGAAAAACAACAGTGTTGGGGAACCAAAAAATAAAATAAAATCCGAGGTATTTTCTTTGACCGAGAAGTCGAGGACACCGCGGGCGTAAGGTCCCTTCCCGGATGGCTTTGTCTTGTTTCATAGTTCAATCGAATAGATATAAGAATAGATAAAAATGCCGTTCCTTCTATACCCAGTCAGAGTCACCTTGGGGGATGGAACGCGCCCAGTTTTTCACTCAGCCTTTTCCCGTTTCAACGCTACCGACAAAGAGCGGACGGAGGTCGACCATATGTTCGATGAAAACCCTGTATTTTGGGGTATTTTCGCGGCATATTCCCAAACTGAAATCCGTTAAACGGGCCACACAACATAACTGGTGCGGCAGTGCGCGTGCGGGACAAAGAAATAACGGAAGTCGTCCGGGCCCCACCGCCCGTAGAAGACCCGGAAGTCGTCGGACGTCCGAATCGTCGTGTACAACACCAAGAACGGCCTACGTCCAAAGATCTATTAAAATATGTACTCAACAGGGTAAAAACAATTCGTAGTTGTTGTTTATAGATAAGTCATCAGTTTTACTTTTACTTCTCGGTAAGAAGTGAAAATTCGGTGAAAAACACGTAGGTACATAGGAAGGCACAAGAACACGTCAAGGCGTCGAGGATTTAAACCATTTCCTCTTCAGGTCCTTATGTGCCCTGTTTCTATGGGCTTCCTAATCAGGATATAACCCCTTATACAGTTTTTATTTTTTATTTTTGGTGTGTTATATATGACATTTTTGCCCTCAAAACAGCTCCTGGCGATCGATATGCTATATATATCATTCGGGCGCTTTTTCTCCAAAAGACCAGGAACGCTGCTCCAGGAAGCTGAATGAAGTCCGTACGTATCTCCCGCAGCAAAAAAAAATACTCAATGTATGCCACAACCAGCAGATGGCAAAAATCCGCAATTATCTAGTTGCCAGCCCATTAATTTTCTGTACATACGAACTGTAAATAGACCCCCCTGCAAGGATATAACAGGCATTGTCCAGGATAGAACGTGACTGTTACGTGCGCCGATATATAATCACCAGACGAGAAGACGACTGAGGATCCTTTCATGAATTGTGGAGCCGGGGGTTCGGCTTTCACCGGAACGGGTTTTCGTCAAAGCTCAATCAATGGTCGGATTCACGACCACTACAACAGCCGGCGCACTGTAAGGCCCCCATTCGCCATTGTTCCAGCCGAGAAAACCGACTAAACGTCGTTTCACATCGTTCGTGTCGTATTGCGCAACGGCGGCCGAAAAGAAACGTGAAGAAGTTCAGAAGTACAGTAGCGTGTTCAGGGATTGACGAGAGGCCTCTAAGAGAGCGATGTTAGTGAAGAGAATGACGTATCTATGATATGTGTGCACAGCGGGCATATAAAATACAATATGCAACATAATATGAGGATGAGAATATTTATTTATTTACAAAGCACTTCGTATTTCACAGTAGTCCATATATGAATCATATATAAGTTCACACAAGATTTTCTTTCACTCAAATTTAACCTATGTGTAGTAAAACGTAAATAATACTTTAGAAGGATATAAGTAGTTGGCAGACCTTAATTAACTGGTAAATCAATCGTGTTTCGATCGAAATTCCGATCCTTAAATCTAAGAGGCGTTATAACTGCGATATGGACTTTGTTTCGAGCGACAGGTATTTCAACTTCTGTTTTTTTTTTAAATCTAACGAGCTCTCGCCGTAAAGTAATTTGAATAAAATACATCCGAGGAATCCGAGGCGCAATTGTGGCGGTTGCGCAATCCGTTGCCGCTTGACCCCGACGACCCCATCAACTGCAACGGTCGCAGCGGTAAACGTTAAATGAGCCATTAATTAGCCCCATTGTCGTTATGTATTCGGTTTGAAAATTGCACAGATCGCCGGTATTTCAGCATAAATATGCGCTGGTTGGGGTCGGAGGTCAGGGTCTAGGCCGAGGGACGATTACGCCGATTGCTAAATGCGCGATTGAAACTCGACGGGGCCCCCGAGAGAACCCGTTTTCTGCGGTATTAAACCGGCAACTAAATTATTGCGGATTTTTCGCATACCTCTCATATTGTACTATACGGTATCGATTGTCCTCGTCTTTCGTTGAAGTATCGGCCATCGAACGAAGCATTTCTACGAAAATAAAAAGTTCCCTACCGTCTGTTACCTTAGTCTAAGACTTAGTCGCCGGACGAATAATTGGAATTCCGGCTTCTCTTCACGGACACCAGACTTCCTGGTCGCCGTTGCGAAAACCCCCACCCCAAACAAACAACGGGAATCCATTCGTGTTTCAGAGGACGTTGCCATTTCTGGAATTCGACAGCGTGTGGGCAGCGCCTAGTCCAGAGAGATATACCGGCGACGGTTGTTGCGCAACGGCGCTCCGATTTTATTTCCGGGCATAGATCACTCGGGAAAGTTTTTGTTGTTGTTTTTTTTTTTTTACCCCGCCTAATATTTATTTGGACGCCGTTTTTCGTCGGCGATAACGTCTTCGGAAACCGATGGCGTCCGGTGTTGCGCAACAACTGTCCGGAGCTCGAAGCCCAAATGTTCAGTGTTCGAACCGGTTTGAAATTTCTATTTTTCTTTTAAATTTAAAGTTATTTTTTCTATATTTATATTTTTTGATATGACGCAATTAGGGGTCAGCCGTTATTCTGACCTCTGACTCTACAGGCCCTCAAAGAAAGTTTGTTTCGCTCCGTTTCGTTAATCTTCTTGGGTTTAGTTTTTCTAGTGTTGACGGAAGCCATCCCTTACTTCGGATCATGTTTTTCTTTCCTTCTTTTTATTTAAAGTCAAGAGTACAATTTTAAAAATTATAATTAGCGATTTGATGACGCTTCAGCTCTTATTACGTTAAATTGATTTGACCCTAAATTTAGGAAAATTTCAAAAATGACGCCCAGAAAAAGGATTTGACTGAAGAGTGATTTTAATTACGCCACCCCCCTCAGAACTCCCCCTCAGTCTTATGCTAATCCGGGCCAATGATTAATCTCGCTCGTGAGATGCCAGCGTATACACGTATACGTGTATGTATGTGTACCGTATGTACACGGTCATGCGCCCCAGGTAGTCACGAGTCAAAACGACAAAACGAGTTGCGAAACCCGGGGCAAAATTTGCCGATAAAGGAGTACCGGGTGTAGATCGACCGGGGCAGGTCGGAGGTCATCGTTGAGATCCTCGTTCCCTCAATACATCCCTCTTTTCGAAAATTTTACTTCCATTCGTCACATTTCATCCGATCGCATGACGCAGAAGACATATTTCAGGCTTTCTCGCTTCGACCGACAAAAACAGTTTACAGGAAAACGGTTGCAAAAGTCGGAATCGGCCCGCGTTGCGCAATAGAATAATAAAGAATAATTAACTGAGTTTCGCGTCGAAACGTTTCGGGTTTCATTACAGTGTCCATTTTAAAACACCGGCTCTGGAGGACCGAAATCCGTTTGTCTTCTTAACTGTAAATTCTAATTTTCCGACATTCCAAACGTCCCTTACGGACGGCCGAAACTGAGATCTGTGATCTAGAATAGGGGTAATCCATTCCATAGAATTCGTTGTTAGTGCTCGAATATCAATCGATGTCGCTTGTTGTAATTTACAGTTGTGATAGTAAAAGAGTAAAAAAATTCAATTTATTCCTGATATTCACTGTGAGTATGAGTCCTTGACGTTTTGGACGTCATCTTCCTCCCGTCAGCTCCTGTGTAGGATTCTACGGTCCCGTTTAGGTCTACGGGAAAACAAATCGGTTATTTTCGTAAATAATACGTCGAATATTTTATTTTCAAATAAAAATGATATTACCCTAACTGCGAGATCGAGCTCTATTACCGGTAACAACAACAGGCTGGCCTGGAGTTCCCAATCGCCCAATGAAACCGGAACCGTTCGTACCCCTGATAGCCCCTTGTCCACTTCTCGGTGACCGTCCCGAATCGAGCCCCGAGGACGTTCGAAAGGCGAAAGACTTTGGATTGGACACGGAGGGACTGCCCGGTGGAGGCCGTAAGCCGATGGCGGTGGACATTTCGGGACCGTTGCGCAACACAGTCATTAGCTCCGCTAGTCGGAATAACCAACTCCAATACACTAAAGGTCTAGAATTAATACTAATAATTAAACAGATAAAAACTAGTTTATTACCGTATTTTATTATTAATTATCGTATTACAACTCTTTAAGTCCACCTCCGCTATTGTTTCACTTGGAACGATAAAATGTTCTTATTATCTGTGGCATTCAAGCCGCACTTTATGATAACGCAACAGTTCTGTATAAGCGTTTTTGTAATTCAACCGATTAATGTACCAGTATCTTATATATAGTATAGTCTAGTATATATGTACAGTAAGTGTAGTCGAGTCCAATTTTTTTTTATAGAAAATGAAGTATTTGTAAATTGTAAATTGACGATGTAAACTAATAAAGTTCACTTAGCGCGTGTCAGGCAGAAGTGTTTCCTTTTTAACACTCTAAAATCCGCTGATTTGGAAACTTTCAAGAACTTCGAGAATAAGTTTCCAGGCTCGATAAAATTACTCTAGACTTAGCTTGTGTCTGAGAAGGAGAAAGACTTTTATTTTTTGAAAAACCTCACTGAAAAATACTCAGAACAGGGATCATTTCCAAAGTTTTTCTGAACCAACTTTGTAGAGGACGAAATGTCGCGCCAAATTAGACCAAAGAACTCAGTCTGAATTCAAGTCTATTCCAGTGTTTTCTTTGGCCTTAGACCAAAGTGCAACTTTTACTGTGGGAAAATATTATTGGAAAATTGTTGTAGAATGTAGCTTCTGTGACAATACATCTAGTTTATTTCCATCTAGGTACACATCTAGGTTTTCTTTCGTTCCTTCCTCTCGCAGGACACGAGTATTCGCTCCTTCCTACCGGCCCTTATCGTACAGTGATAGGGCGTGGGCCGCCACCTTCAGGCGTTAATTGCAGGTTGTCGGCCGATCAGGAAGAAGAAGAAGAAGAAGAACGGTCCCACACAAATCTGACCAATTCTCGGGTTCAATTATCTCGGAGATTTAAATAGAAATAAAAAAATCTGTAGCCCCAAACCGTATATGAGATTTACGACCGAATTCATTATCGGGATTCAATTTACCGGCCAATTCGTATGTTAATTCCGTCGTCCCGTCACTTTACGGAGGAGAAGAGGAATGCGACCAGAAGAGGTAATAATAAACGAGATTTTTAAGTTTTAGGCATTAACGTGTATACGACGGCGTCAGTTTGAAAGTATAAAACAAATTTGACACTGAAGACGGTTCCCAAAAGAGTTGGACCGAACCGTCGAATATTAGAAAAAAATTTCCCCGGTTCTTCGAAGTCCCTTTTGTCCGCGACCAAATAAAATACAGAAAAATATAACAAATTTCATTCCCGTATTAAACCGAAGTCCTGATCCTCCGCAGGACAAACCCAACTGTCTCCTTAGATGCCGGACTTCCCTTAAAGATCCGTGAAAAGTGATACGTACCGGAAAAATTTACGAAATAACGGAGATCTCCATTATATCTGCCGTTAGTGTCACTTTAAGATCAGTGCCGACGATTGCGTCGTACTTTTTTGGCAATAGAATAGTGAAAAAATACTTAATGGATACGGAAATGTCAAAATTTAATGCAGTTAAAAATTCGGACTTCTCGCCATCTTCAGAATTAATTATTCTGGAATTGTCCTGTGTCCCTGTGGAACCCTTGTGCTGGAGGGGGCTCCAGCCGGAAGGGTTTTAGCCCCTTTCTCCGCGCAAGGACCGTCCCGGTAGACCTTAATTAGGCCGATTTCGTGAACACGTGAGTTCGAACTTGAGAATAGAACTTGATCACGCCATTAGAGGTTCCGACGCGAATCGTAAACCAATTTACCGGATTATAATTGGACTTGTTGCTGTGACTCATAAACCGGATGACGCAAAGCCGAGCCTCGATACGAGCTAGCTGCACGGTCGGGAGGAAAATCACGAAATCGGTCGTTACAGCCCTCAGTGGCATTTCACCGTCACGTGGCGGAGAGCCGAGACGAATCTCGAGACGGCAATTCGGCCAATCGCTATTGGCCAGTAACGGTCAAGGCCTTCGGGGCATTACGGTGCCAGCGTTATTAGGCCTTCCGCCGACTAACAGAAACATTAGTTTCCCAGATATCTGAACCGGCCTTAGTTTAATCGATCGACTCATTACTAGAAACTGAATCTGTCGTTTGTGTCAACCTAGAAATTAATCATTGAACGTAATCCCCGGTAATGGTCGTTTCCGCTGCCTCCTTAGTCAGGGGCGGCAATAATAAATTAATTTAAGCCAACTCGAAGAATCTACAAACTGTTACTTATTTTTAAATCACGCCTACAGAATCAATTATTACACTGGAATACTAGACTGGAACTTTCCGCGATTGTACTTCGTAACAGTTGTTACTTACGTCGATTGTACGATCAATAAAAGGAGCAAAAAGAAACGATCCAGAAGTAGGTACAATTTTCAAATAATCATCCCCGCATTTCGCGACGGAACAATCTCGTAGAAATTCGATTATTGCACTGGAAATCTGTGGCGCAACACTCGTGGCGAAACTCCGGTGGCGCAAGCGGAGTATGTTCGGATGAGTATATATATATATACGGCTCGCGTCTGGCCGGGAAAAAAATAAGGTTTCGAAAACCAATTTCTTTCCTCCGGTAGTAATCGTTCACTCGTGTTCGATAGCTGCACGCGCCGTATACGAAAGTTTCGTATTCGAGAAAAGACGCCCAACGTTCATCAGGATCGCCCCAATGAAGGCGAAGGGTCTAGCTGGAGGTGAGGCGAAGTGATTCCTCCTTAAGACTTATCTCTTCCTGAAAACTTCCTGGAAAGACAACAACGGACGAGAAACCGGTCACTTCCTTATCGGGCGCCTGTAGGGAACGTTTGGAATGTCGGAGGATTCGTGTTGTCTTCTTTTAATAGATTAAAAAATAAAAACTTTTATTGGAAAACAGGGGAAAAATTCCAGAATATTCCAGTGGTTTTTCCCTAATAACATGACCCCCATCCTACCGTCAGCGATTCTTTGTTCGAACCCCTCTTAGAGAACCGTAGATTCTTGTATTTCTGTCTTCACTCGCCGCTTTGGTCTTTTGCTGGACCACAAAAAGTTGGCAAAAGCAAAGGACCAAAAAAAAATCAGCGAGTTACACACTGTGGGTTATGGTTAAAATCCGAAACGGCAGTGTCAGTTTCATTAAAAGACGAGGAGCGCTCTGGACGTCCGGTGGAGGTCGACGATGACCGAATAAAGGCCATTGTCGATTCGGATCGCCATAGTTCAACACTGGGACATTGCAGAGAAGCCGAATGTATCATATACGTGCATTCGAAACCATCTACGGCTTATCTGTGCAAACTTGTTGGTGAATTCCACAATTACTTAGTTATATCAACCCAGTAAGAGTCCATTCGAACCATCCTCGTACAGGCCGATAATCCTCCTGCCTCTGTTCTCAAAAATTTTCGAGAGAATCCTCCTAGAACGCCTCCTTCCTATCCTTAACACGAAATCTACGGTATTCCAACCGCTCCGCAGACCACAAAACAGGTATTCTACGAAAACTTGTATATTGGCCGAAACACGCGCCAATCCAGAGCTGCGTGTAACGCTATACTGCGCGCAATTTTTTTAAATAAGAGTTCTGCGCGGCCTGCGGTTTCTGCGCCGGGAGGTCTCACGTGTCGGCCCGGCCTTCGCCACTCTCACTCACTCAGTGCCCGAGAGTCTCGTTTTATTTGGGTACGGGTACGGCGGGTACCTTGTACCCCGTTATGCGCTCTCTCTCTCTCTCTCTCTCTCTCTCTCTCTCTCTCTCTCTCTCTCTCTCTCTCTCTCTCTCTCTCTCTCTCTCTCTCTCTCTCTCTCTCTCTCTCTCTCGCTACTTTAATTGTCGCCCGTTGGACGTCGATGTCTCGGCGGCGTCGGCGGCGGGGTTTTTTGCCCCGGAAAGCTCGTTGAGCTTTTAACCTTCCTGCGAGTTTTTTCAATCAGCGTTACAGCATACCGAGCTACATAACGTAATGAATATTCACCCAATCTCTTTATTTACTGTTTATCGATCGTTCATTTCGTTCCAGCAGGCCGAGGATTCCGAAAACCTCAATCTTTCGGGGTGGTTGGAGGGTTGTCACTTATTTCGCTTGTACTTTCAACAGTTCATCCGACAGACTCGCTATATATTAGGGGTACCCAAAAGTAATCGACATTTTATTTTGTCAAAAAAGAAACTTTAATTATTAATCTACTATATATATTCACCGATATTATCGACAACTCTCCGGCCACTTTTCCGGCAAATTTTCGATTCCCCTCTCGAACAACTCCTCGAGACCGAAATACATCTTATCAAATCGTCGATTACTTTTGGGTACACCTAATATTATATACGGTGCCCAATACGGTCTGTACCTTATATAGGGTACAGACTGAGACGTACAACGTCGTTCGCGTCCAGAGAATCCAATCGGATGCGCTTCGAACCGTCCTCAATGCTCAAATCAGCGTGGATTGACTAATAAAAATACAGTTTCCTAAAGTTTCATTCCCGCCTCATCGTCGAGCGGCTCCTCTATCGAATTAAAATTAATTAATAAACGACAATTGTCCCCATAACCGTTATATATTTCGATTGTCCAATATATTAGGTGTACCCAAATCTAATAATCGACAATTTGATAAGACGTATTTCGGTCTTGAGGAGTTCTTCACAAGAGGGGAATAGAAAATTTGCCGGAAAAGTGGCCGGAGATTTGTCGATAATATCGGTGAATATATAGTAGAATAATAATTAAAGTTTCTTTTTTGGCAAAATAAAATGTTGATTACTTTCGGGTACCCCTGATACAATATGGAGGGAAAAGAACTGGATGCATTTATAAAAATTATAGTTGTCGCATAAAATAAAAAGAAATGTGTTCTTCACGAGCACCATCAAAATGGGTGTCGATCTTCCGTCAAAAGTGCATCAACTGTTATCAATTCGCGTCGTCATCGAATATAATTGCAATAAAAATTACAAGGAGCACAGTTTGTGGCGGCTGTTCGGGTTTACGAGCAGCCGATATAATCGTTCGGCCTCAGCTCACGTTTCCATAAAATGCGAACGCGCGATTACGCAATTTCCGTTTCCAACCTCGGCGGCGAATAGAACGGGCCGCGGGGTAAGGAAAAATGAAAAATAAATAAATAAATAAAAATATCGAGCGTGAAAATTCCCGAGGCGCGCTTAACCTTCCCGAGGACGTGTTACGCGTTGTTGCGCAACGATTGGGCGAGGGGGGGGGAGGGGGGTTGGACGCGTCCGAGCGAGATATACGTCCCACGCAGTACCGAGACCGGCTTAAATAAAATTGTAATACGGCCGGCGTGTAATTACAATTGCGTAACAGTTCGACACTGATAGGGGTAACGGGCCGAGTCGCGAAGGACTTTGTCTCGCGAAGTGCGCGCCGTCCCGACGGATTCTCGAAATTCTCGACCGGAATTGACAGGAAACTGACCGCCACCAACTTCCGGTAGGATGGCGTAATACTCCGTTGAAAACTTCGGTTGGCAGGCAGTTGAATCCCTCCACCATTCCAGAATTTTCCCGTTATTGGACTACACTGGAAGGGTTTTTGCCCTTTCCTTCCTGGATCGTCCCGAATGTTATTTTCCCTCGACAGGATTTTTGTTAGTTGGCCCGTTGAGTTTTTTATTGATTCTTTCAAATTTTCAGTTATATTTACCAGGATTAGAATTGTAGAATATTAGAAATGTCGGCATTCCGTAAATTTAAACGGAAGATATTACAGAAAAGTAATTTGCTCATACCGTAGGTTTGTTGTGTTTCTGTCTACTCTTCGCCGGTTCGGTCTTTCGCCAGACCGGTTTCGGCCGCTCGCCGTCTTCAGTAGCGGTGTTAGTCACTGTTGGCACTTGTGACTAGTGACAGTGCAGTGAGAATGCCCGCTGCTGAAGATGGCGAACGGCCGAAACCGGTCTGGCAAAAGACCAGACCGGCGAGAGTAGACAGAAGCTCGTCGCAGACCGCAAAACAGGTATGTTAAACTATTCCCTTATAGTTTAATGCCAACTCGAGAGATTTCCCTCGTCAATTTCGACTGCAAGAGTGCAGTAATGGTTTATGGAAGATCGTTAAACCACCGGGACGGATCCATCTCGTCTAATTAGACGTGTCGAAATCTACGGTTTGGATTTACTGGGACAATGCCTGGGAGCGTTTTTTTTTTTTTATTCGGATTTTCCCGAAACCTCCCATTGTACTCCGCATCTAGGAGGCAGCCTTCATTGTCTTCTCCTCCGTAGGCCCGGATTGCACCATCGCAACGGGGGCGCAGCCAATTACGCAATTTCTTTAGGGATTCGAGAATTTTTTTTTTTTTTGTCTCTAGCTTCTCCCAGATATCTCGAACGGCCTTGCTTCTCGGGTCGAAACAGTCGTGAACCTTTCGATCGAGATGTTGCGGGACGAAGGTCGAATCAGGTTGTGAAGAGGGTCACCCGGGGTGGCGTTAATCGACTGTCGGATCCAAATACGTTACGGGAATTTGAAGAAATCAATTTAATATTCCCACCGCCGATATCTGCTTTTTCGGCCGAACCCCACTGAAAACCGACCTTTATAGGAAACTGCGAAATATTGTTTCAGTTTCGTTAATGTCAACTTTAGTGTCGCGGAAAAAATGTCGGGTCTACGAACGAATTAAAATATCGAAAAATCTTGGAAAACGGTTGGGAAATAAAATTCACGACAGAACGGTTGCATAGTTGATAATTGATGGAAAATAAAACGGACGCAGTAGAAAGGCGCCGGCGGAACTTTCGCCGCCGAATACTCGGACATTTCCATAAACCTTTCTTCCCCTTTCTCTTGGAAACAGGAAAAGGATATTTGTTTCCTGATCCGAGTCACCGCGCGCGTTATCAGGACTCGAAGAGAACAGAACCGACTGCACCGTACGCGATTTCGTGACCTCGTATGCGAAATCGGTTACATAAATAATGAGAAATATTAACCCACTATTCTTTTTATTTAATGTTTACGTCAAAATAAACGCTTTTATATAATTGCGTTCCCCTTCTACGCATATAAATTGGCCTATTTACGATTTATTTGCCACGTAACCGTTGATTGATTCTTGAAAAAGTCTTGAACAGTCAAACTAAATACGACGTTGCATATTCACCTACGGGCGTAAATTATTAATTTACAAGTTTATTTTAAAACATAACTAGGCCGTCTAACTCTTAAAAATATTATTCAACCGTTACAATCTACAATCCTTCCTGAAATTGTTAAACTAATTTAAACTAAATTTAAAAATTGTAGTCGCGCTTAAAAATAATAAGAGAGGAAAAAGTAGAATCACTTTCAGGGAGTCAGAAATCATAGTAGATTTTTCCGTAGATTTCGTGTGTTTCTGTCTCCTCTCGCCGGTTCGGTCTTTCGCTAGACCGGGTTTCGGCCGTTCGCCATCTTCAGTAGCGCGGTGTCAGTCACTTTTGCCACTTTGGATGTTTTTCGGGCATCCTCACTGCACTGTCACTGTCGTTGTACTGTTTTAAAGTGACTAACACCGCTACTGAAGATGGCGATTTTTTTAGTATTTTTTTTTAAAATTCTAATGAAAGAATAAATATCCGCGAATTGATATTATTTTTTTTTTCTATTTCTCAAATTTTATAAGACCCAAAATATTGGCGAAATGGACTTTAAAAACAACTCTGACTGCACCTTTAGTCAGTTGGTAATCTATAACAAATTATACGAATGTGTAATCTTGTAACTTCTACAACAACCTACATCTATAATTGTTGGTATTAATAAGATATTGGTAAGAATTAATATTTTAGAATATAGTCTTCTCTACGCCCGGAGAGAAACGAACAAGGCAACAGATATAACTTTTAGATAATTACAGCCTTAACAAATTTAAAAACAATTAATAGATATTTTCCTCCGATTGTTGTCCCGCTCGGCTGCGTTATTAATTGACTGTTTTTCATTTCATTTACGAGCTGCAATGTAACGAGCGGCCGTGAACTATCGCCGCACGGCACATAAACTGCTGACTCGGCCGACGACGGTAAAGTAAGAAATATCGATAAAAATTGACCGTCGCAAACACTATTATTGTCGTAGGTTTGTCGTGTTTTCCGTCTCCTGTCTCGCCGGTCCGGTCTTTCGCCAGACCGGGGTTTCGGCCGCTCGCCATCTTCAGTAGCGCTGTGTCTGTCACCGCTTTGCCACTTTGGATGTTTTTCGGCCGTCCTCACTGCACCGCCACTGTCACTTGTACCGCCGTCAAGTACAAGTACCGATATTCGTCCCACGACGGGAGGCTGAAAAATTATCTGAAAACGTCCGGTATTGAGAGCTGAAAAGGAATGGACTGAAATTGGGGGGGGGGGAAATGAAACTGTCGAAAACGATTTCTCCAGAAACCGGCAGAGTATCATTCAAGAGATACAAATCTTCACTCCGGCCGTATATACATATATATAAACGGGAATTACATAATAGTCTCGTCCGTTAGCCGTGAAAACCGAAAAGTGTGTTCGTCGATGTGGAGCTAGCTAGAGCCGCCCCAAGTATATGAACTTAACGACTTTGACAACCTTCGGGAACCGACTTTCACATTTTTCCCCTTCCGAAAACCATTTTTTATTCTTCACCCCGGTCCTGTCGGTCGGTCGGTCTTCACGGCCTCCCAATTGGGGAGCTTTTGTCTCATCCACTTTCTCCTCGCCCGCTACGAAGACGAAGACTTCTTAACGACGATCGTCTTCATCGCCGCGCTAGGGCAGGTGTTCTTCAGGTCGTTCTGTCCGAAGCGTTAATTGCTCCCGTCACAGACCTGTCTATTATTCTCGAATATTGGCCCGAAGAAATTCAAAAAATGATCATATACTCGGGCCATAAGTATGGAATAGCCGACGTTTCGACGCGTGTGGCTCACGTGGAACACGATATCTGCGGTATCCTAGATGTGTTGCGGCTGCGTTTAAAGTCAAATCGAACCCGAAAGTCATTCGTTTCAATCGTCCATTTACGCCGACCAATATCGATATGAGTTCGAACCTCGCAGTCGTAAAATTACCAAGTACCCAAATCCTAGTCCAATCCTTTCTTGAAAAAAAAGCGTCCGCGTTATCTAAATCACGGAAAAATATTAGGTGTACCAAAAAAGTAATCAACAATTTGATAAGATTTTGGTCTTGAGGAGTTCTTCAAGAGGGGAATCGAAAATTTGCCGGAAAAGTGGCCGGAGAGTTATTGATAATATCGGTTAATATATAGTAGATTAATAATTAAAATTTCTTTTTTAGCAAAATAAAATGAATTCCAAATTGCAAGTAGAACATCATTCTCGCTTATTGCAATTCTAAACGTGTGAACTGTGTAAAAAAAATCATGTCTTTACAATAAGAGAATTACGATTATTAGAAACGAATTTCAATCGTTTCTAATAATGAAAACAGAGATAAATTTAATGTTTTTCCAGACTGAAATCATCAACTCAAATTCAATTCTTTCCAGGTCGACTTCAACTTTGTATGAATCCGAAATCAATATTTTCTTTTTCAAATCTAAGAATTCAATTCTTTCAAACATACAATGAACTTTCTCCAGGTTTCATTCTTTTCAGTAAGAGAATTACGATCGTTAGTAGGAGGAAACCAACTTTTGCCATCTCAAATTCTACAAACCGAACTTTTTCAAGTAAGATTGAACTTTTTACTAGTCAAGTTGAACTTTTTACTAGTCAAATTGAACTTTTTACTAGTCAAATTGAACTTTTTACTAGTCAAGATGAACTTTTTACTAGTCAAATTGAACTTTTTACTAGTCAAATTGAACTTTTTACTAGTCAAATTGAACTTTTTACTAGTCAAGTTGAACTTTTTCAAGTCGAATTGAACTTTTTACTAGTCAAGTTGAACTTTTTCAAGTCAAATTGAACTTTTTACTCAGTCAAGTAGAATTTTTCAAGTCGAATTGTAAATTTTATTAGTAAGTTGAACTTTTCAAGTCAAATTGAACTTTTACTAGTCAAGTTGAACTTTTCAAGTCAAATTGAATTTTATTAGTAAGTTGAACTTTTCAAGTCAAATTGAACTTTTACTAGTCAAGTTGAACTTTTCAAGTCAAATTGAACTTTTTACTAGTCAAATTGAACTTTTCAAGTTGAACTTTTACTAGTCAAATTGAACTTTTACTAGTCAAATTGAACTTTTTACTAGTCAAGTTGAACTTTTTACTAGTCAAATTGAACTTTTTACTAGTCAAATTGAACTTTTTACTAGTCAAATTGAACTTTTTACTAGTCAAATTGAACTTTTTACTAGTCAAGTTGAACTTTTACTAGTCAAATTGAACTTTTTACTAGTCAAGTTGAACTTTTTCAAGTCGAATTGAACTTTTTATTAGTAATGTCGAACTTTTTCAAGTAAGATTGAAGTTTTTACTAGTCAAGTTGAACTTAATGAAAAACCGGAACCAGTTTTTGCCATCTCAAATTCTACAAACCGAACTTTTTCAAGTAAGATTGAACTTTCTACTAGTTAAGTTGAACTTTTTACTAGTCAAATTGAACTTTTCACTAGTCAAATTGAAGGTTTTACTAGTCAAGTTAAACTTTTTCAAGTCAAATTGAAGGTCTTACTAGTCAAGTTGAACTTTTTCAAGTCAAATTGAAGGTCTTACTAGTCAAGTTGAACTTTTTGAAAAACCGGAACCAGTTTTTGCCATCTCAAATTCTACAAACCGATCTTTTTCAAGTAAGATTGAACTTTTTACTAGTCAAGTTGATCTTTTTCAAGTCAGATTGAACTTTTTACTAATCAAATTGAACATTTTGAAAATCCGAAACAAACATTACAGAAAAGAAATTTGAATTTTGTCTACATCGAATAAGACGAAGACAGAATTGAACTTTCTCAAATTAGCAATCATCAAGAGTATTTGGGACCGAGTCCTGGAGGACAGACAATGAAGAGTTGAGGAGGATGATGGGCTGAAGAGAAGAGGGGCGGCGGTTGGCCTCCATTCTCTTACAAGCGGAACACTTAATTGCTCCCATCAACTCTCTCAACTCTAATTATATTCACCCGATGAAAACGAAAGGAATGCCACGAGCACGTAGTTTGCGTATGTTAATTACAGTTTTTCCGAAACCGAAACCAACTGTTCCCAACTCCAATCGGCCTTTTACCAAGACTAATTGAACTTTTTCCGAATCAATCTGAACTATTTCCGAACCGATACAGACTGTCGCCTACTCAAATTCTAGAAATCGAACTTTATCAAAGTCAAAATTGGACTTCTTCCACGTAAAATCGAACTTTTTTCAAGTTGAATTGAACTTTTATCTAGTCAGTTTGAACTTTTTGAAAAACCGAAACCAACTCCAACTCTACAAAACGAATTTTTTCCAAGTCAGGTTAAACTTTTTCAAGTCAAATTGACCTTTTACTAGTCAAATTGAAATTTTTACTAGTCAATCGTACTGTTTCCATGTCATGTTGGACTTTTTCAAGTCAAATTGAACTTTTTATTAGTCAAGTTGAACTTTTTACTAGTCAAGTTGAACTTTTTACTAGTCAAGTTGAACTTTTTACTAGTCAAGTTGAACTTTTTACTAGTCAAGTTGAACTTTTTACTAGTCAAATTGAACTTTTTCAAGTCAAATTGAACTTTCTAAAAGTCAACTTGAACTTTTTCAAGTCAAATTGAACTTTTTACTAGTCAAGTTGAACTTTTTCAAAAACCGAAACGAACTTTTGCAATCTCAAATTTTACAAATCGAACTTTTCAAGTCAGAATGAAATTTTTCCAAGTCAGGTTTAACTTTGTCAAGTGAAATTGAACTTTATGAAGTCAAATTGATCTTTTTACTTGTTATGTTGAACTTAGCAAGTCGAATTGAACTATTTATTAGTAAAGTTGAACTTTTTCAAGTCAGATTGAACTTTTTACTAGTCAAATTGAACTTTTTCAAAAACCGAAACGAACTTTTGCAATCTCAAATTTACAAATCGAACTTCTTCCAAGTCAAAATGAAATTTTTCCAAGTCAGATCGATCTTTTTCCAAGTCAAATCGAACTTTTTGCACGTCAAGTTGGGCTTTTTCAAGTCAAATTGAACTTTTTATTAGTCCAGTTGAACTTTTTACTAGACAAGTTGAACTTTTTACTAGTCAGATTGTACTTTTTACTAGTCAAATTGAACTTTTTCAAAAACTGAAACCAACTTTTACCATCTCCAATTCTACAAATCGAACTTCTTCCAAGTCAAAATGAAATTTCTCCAAGTCAAGTAAAATTGAACTTTTTACTCTTCATGTTGAACCTTTTCAAGTTAAATTGAATTTTTTTGAACCAGACACAAAACATACGGATTACGGGGGCCCAGTTTCACAGGGAAGTCTTCCGGTTTTTCGGAGATCCGCCGATGATTGCGCAATACTATAGTTGCGAAACAGTTAGTTGCGCGTACTGTGCGAATATTCCGCGTTACAGTAACACTATTGAAATGGGCCGAAAATACTGGAATACGCGTCCAGAAGAAAATTGACAGATTGGATAAAAAAAAATACGGAATATTTAGACGGACGACCGATAGATAGGACAGGGGATAGTTGAAGGAACCGGCGATCGGTGTCCGACTGATTGACAAATCGATCGATTGAACTAATCGTACTGTTAGTCAAAATTCTCCTCAACGCTCGATTGGCTCTGTACAGAGTTGAATCGGTCACGTGTACAGTTTTCCTGAGTCACCCGACTCTGGGCGCGGGGTCAACTCGTGCAGGCAAAGTTCACGGACGCGTTAGTCATACTAATAATATGCCGGCAACACTATATATATATATATATGCATGATAGGAGAAAACCGAGTTGAGAGCGGATTAATTTGTGTACCAACACGTAATAGGTAGAAATCGAAAATGACTACAGTTTTCAGGCTTTTTGTGTTCCTTTGAGAATTTTCTACGAGTGCGAATTTCAACATCGTGATGCACTATTGCGAAATCGTTTGAAGCCGAAAAATTGTTGAACCGAGAAAATAAAACCTTTTACGCCATTACGGGGGGAGGGAGGGGGAGATTAAAATCCGGATTTTCATTTTCCATTCGGAAACTCTCGCTGGTCTACGGCCTTTCGCCAGACCAGGTTTCGGCCGCTTTTCAGCCACTGGAGTCACTTTTGGCACTTTGGTGCAGTGAGGATGCCCGAAAATACAAAATCCAAAGTGCCTAAACAGTGACTAAAACACCGCTACTGAAGACCGAACCGGCGAGAGGAGACGGAAACGCCACAAACCTACGGTACTCCCTCGGAGACCACAAGACAGGTTGGTTAAACTAATTCAAGTTCTGGTCAACCTTCGCTCGTCAATACAGTGTTTGATTATAGAAAAAAAAATTCTGTAGTCTGGAAGCGGAACTGACGGCAAAAATGAGCCAACGATGAAGAGTAAATGAATTTGTTCGTAATCTAAGGTTAGAGAACCGGAGTTCTCCCTTAGGGGTTGTGTTGAGAGCGGTGAAACTCTCACAACTAATTCGACCAACAACAATTGAAAGAACTAAAAAACGATATACCGAAGTGGAGAAAATCTTCGCAGATGGCTAGTGGAAAATCAGGTCGCCGGCACAATGAGACCAATGTTCCGAATAGCAATAGGATCGAACTCAATTTCGACACTTCTCTGAGATCACGGCGGACACGTGACCCCACACGTGGCGCAACTCGAACATTGCTAGGGCCACGTGACCCCCACCCACCCACCCACTCCTCCCGGTCCCAATATTGAAAAGCCGTACTGTTATTACAGTTTGTATATAATTAAACCCAGTTGTAAAATGGGTAAACATTTAAATTGTAGAAGGTTTTCGTGGCCAGAACTCTCCCTTGTAACTTGGAACATCAATATAGGTAATTGTTTTATTCAAGTTTTTGGCAAAAAAATCTACTCACCGTAAGAGAATGCAGTGTTACAATCGAGACTGAAAATTAATAAATAGAATTAGGGTTGAGCCAGTGTATTTCACTTCTGTTATACGCTTACTCGTTACTAACATTACTTGAACGTGACTGTGGCTTATTCTATTTATACAGTTTTTCGCAATTGAAAAAAAAATCCACTCGCCGTAAGAAAATGCAGCGAAATTACAATCGAGACTAAAAATTAATAAATAGAAATGGGGTTGAACCAGTGTATTTCACTTCTGGTAAACACCTACTCGTTACTGGCACTATTTGAACATCAATTTCGCTTATATTTTTATACAGTTTCTGGCAATAGAAAAAAATTTCGCCGTTCCAAAAAAATTCCAGTCCTCTAATCCTTCGGTCCGAACCAAATATTAAATAAATAATCGTTATAATTACTTGAACACCAATGTATCGCTTATTTGTCGTATAGAGTTGTCGCTATAGAACAATCGCTATTTAGAAAGGTTTCGTAAGCAAAAGGTCAAAGTTCCGATCGCGTTATTAAAACGCGAAAATAAATCACCGTACCGGGATTCCGGTTTATTATGCACTGTGAGTTTGGAGAACAGTGACGTCATATTTCGTCCCGTGACGTCATTCCATAAGCACCGTGTACACACACACACACACACACCCAGCGTGACATATATAACATGAGGGGGTTGAGGGGGCGGAATGTCATCGCCTTGAACCCGAAGACACGACGAATAATAAGACCGACTGTTATATACCGCTGGATATATTATATACCACTGTCATCTGAATTAGTCATCTTAAATATCACTAATCTGTTAAAGTGTCGCCTCTACCCCTGGTGCGACGAATGACCACCGGGGGGTGGCCCCGTACTCGATGTTAGAGGACAGTGTTGAACGGAAAATACCGAGGTTTTGAAACCTCAAAACGTCAAAAACGTCAAAAACGTCAAAAACGTCAAAAACGTCAAAAACGTCAAAACGTCAAAAACGTCAAAACGTCAAAACGTCAAAACGTCAAAAACGTCAAAACGTCAAAAACGTCAAAAACGTCAAAACCGTCAAAAACTGTCAAAACGTCAAAACGTCAAAACGTCAAAACGTCAAAACGTCAAAAACGTCAAAACGTCAAAACGTCAAAAACGTCAAAAACGTCAAAAACGTCAAAAAACGTCAAAAAAGTCAAAAAACGTCAAAAAAGTCAAAAGGCGTCAAAAAACTAACATCGGACAGTAAAAGTTACAGTCTACAAAACCGTTTTAAAACCGAAACGGACGTACGCTATAGCGAGAGTAAATGGGAGATATCCAACATCGCTCCCATCTGAAGATTAACAGAATAAACAATTTGCCGTTATTTTTGCGGAATTTTTTCCATATAAGGAATATTCTTTCGTGTAGTCTTAGTATTTTATTGTTTTCGTAGTTTATTTCTTCGCGTTGTCTTATCGTACAAAAAAAAAAAAAGAAACGTACGTAAAAATACATTCCTCCAGTATGGACGCTGTCCCTTAACCGTGGTCTGTTAATCCGTTTTTCATTTTCTTTCTGCGCGATACAGTTACACAGATTTTTCCCGTATTTCCCGACCTCCTTTCGCGCGTATCTTTCAAATGGGGAGTAGGAGAAAAACGCGGTCAAACCCGGGAAGGGGAAAGGGGAATTGTCCGTGCCGTGATGACCTCGGGGAATGGTCGGACACGTGAATTCCTCACCGAGTGAGAGTCAGTTACCCACTTGCGTGCCTGCGGAATTCTGAAAATTAACGGTTAATGTCAACTCCGATCGAATTGAGAATAAATTATGTCACATTAAATACAATCGGAATATCGTTGACCGTATACAATAATATATCGAGATACATAAAATACAGTTTACAGTAATAACGTAGATTTCGTGTGCTTCCTCTCGCCGGCTCGGTCTTTTGCTGGACTGCGGTTTCGGCCGCTCGCCGTCTTCAGTAGCACCTGTGTCAGTCGCTTTCGGCACTTTGGCACGTTTTTCGGGCGTCCCCACTGCCGACGGGCGTCACGGTCGCTTGTGCCGTTCCAAAGTGACTGACTAACACCGCGCTACTGAAGACGGCGAGCGGCCGAAACCCCAGTCTAGCAAAAGACCGGACCGGCGAGAGGGGACGGACAAACACACGATATCTACGGTATTCCAAGCCCTCGAAGAACATAAAAATAGTTATGTTAAACAATAAAATCAAGTGCAAGTGATTGAAGCGAGTGTAATTTAAGTTGCTCGCAAATATCTTTTACTTTTTAATAGTTGCGTACATAAATGTAGTAAGGCCCGTGTAAAAATGAATATTTCCGTTTACCGTGTGCAGATGTGGTGTGTTTCTGTCTCCTCTCGCCGTTTCGGTCTTTCGCTAGACCAAAAGCTCGACTGCTCGCCGTCTTCAGTAGCGGTGTTAGCCACTTTGGCAAACCGGCGGAGAGGAGAGAGAGAAATACACGAAATCTACGGTATTCCAACCACTCGCAGACCGCAAAAACAGGTATTCTATACTATTTTGAACAGTGTACTGTTTGGCTTCCGATGGAATACTTCATCAAGGGTTGCGAAACGTCGTAAGCGGACAACACCCCACAACAGCGGTGAGGGGTCGACACCGTTCAATGGAGCCGGAAAACAGGAAAAATCTCAGCCAGGCAGCGACAATTCACGTTCTGGCTACTGAAGGTGGCGAGCGGCCGAAACCGGTCTGTTATTCGACCTCGGCCGTCTGGCTAAAGAGCTGAAGAGAAAATCCCCCCGGCCGTTTTTCTGGCTGTGAACTTAATCTGGGACAAAAGCCCGACTTTCTTCTCAAAGTCCGATTGTCCCAGGGCCGCCGCCGTGGGAACTAGACTCCGGTCGCACGCCGGGGCCGTTGTTGCGCAATCGGCGTACAGACAGAGACCGATTTACGCCCTGCCGTCTGTCCGCCGAGCCCCTAGGGGGGGTAGCCTGAGGGGAATTCCTTCCAGTCGCCCCGAAAATCCGAATGTCTGAGGCAGCCTTCATATTTGTTTTCCCGAACCCAGTATTGCTCAATCAGGCTCATTGGTATTCCGGGATATTTCTACTTTCGGGCATTTCTAGGATATTGACAAGTTCGGGCCTCGGGGAAGGTAATACGGTATACAGCAATATACAATATATTACGGGTACCCAAAAATAATCAACATTTTGACTTTGGGAAAAAAAATCATTCGGCTATATTCGATTAGTAAAAAGTAAAATCTGACTTGAAAAAGATCAACTTGACTAGTAAAAAGTTCAATCTTACTTGAAAAAGTTCTGTTTGTAGAATTTGAGATGGCAAAAGCTCGTTTCGGTTTTTCGAAAAAGTTCAACTTGACTAGTAAAAGTTCAATCTTACTTGAAAAAGTTCGACTTTACTAATAAAAAGTTCAATTCCACTTGAAAAAGTTCAACTTGACTAGTAAACAGTTCAATTTGACTTAAAAAAGTTTAACTTGACTAGTAAAACCTTCAATTTGACTAGTGAAAAGTTCAATTTGACTAGCAAAAAGTTCAACTTGACTAGTAAAAGTTCAATCTTACTTGAAAACGTTCGGTTTGTAGAATTTGAGATGGAATAAGCTGGTTTCGGTTTTTCAAAACGTTCCATTTGATTAGTAAAATGTTCAATCTGATTTGAAAAAGATCAACTTGACTAGTAAAAAGTTCAATCTTACATGAAAAAGCTCGGTTTGTACTTGAAAAAGTTCGACTTTACTAATAAAAAGTTCAATTCGACTTGAAAAAGTTCAACTTGACTAGTAAAAAGTTCAATTTGATTTGAAAAAGTTCAACTTGACTGGTAAAACCTTCAATTTGACTAGTAAAAAGTTCAATTTGACTAGTAAAAAGTTCAATTTGACTAGTAAAAAGTTCAATTTGACTAGTAAAAAATTCAACTTGACTTCGAAAAAGTTCGGTT
Organism: Lethocerus indicus; assembly: GCA_019843655.1. Taxonomy (NCBI): domain Eukaryota; kingdom Metazoa; phylum Arthropoda; class Insecta; order Hemiptera; family Belostomatidae; genus Lethocerus; species Lethocerus indicus. The sequence goes on along the minus strand of JACDQD010000004.1, from coordinate 32,006,643 downwards.
TGTAGAATTTGAGATGGCAAAAGTTGGTTTCCTCCTACTAATGATCGCAATTCTCTTACTGAAAAGAATGAAACCTGGAGAAAGTTCATTGTATGTTTGAAAGAATTGAATTCTTAAATTTGAAAAAAAAAATTGATTTCGGATTCATACAAAGTTGAAGTCGACTTGGAAAGAGTTGAATTTGAGTTGATGATTTCAGTCTGGAAAAACTTTAAATTTATCTCGGTTTTTATTATTAGAAACGATTGAAATTCATTTCTAATAATCGTAATTCTCTTATTGTAAAGACGTGATTTTTTTTTACACTGTTCACACATATAGAATTACAATAAGCTACTAGCACCAATCAATATAATATTGATTTATTTATTAGGGGTACCCAAAAGTATTTATTTTGCTAAAAAAGAAACTTTAATTATTAATCTACTATATATATTCACCGATATTATCGACAACTCTTCGGCCACTTTTCCGGCAAATTTTCGAAAACTCCTCAAGACCGAAATACATCTTATCAAACTGTTGATTACTTTTGGGTAGGCGTAATATTTTACTGAAAAATAAAAACATGGACTTAAAAAAAAAGGTCGTTAACCATTTTACGGTCATGCCTCTAGATCCTCGGTTCGAATACCGGTGGCTGACCTCCGATTTTATGATAACTTTCGATTGTCATTATAACTTTCCCTTATTATTATACCAACGTTGTATACAAATGTATTATCGCTTGACATAAATAATGCTTGATAAAAAAAATAAATAAGTTATTCGAAATTCGACATCTCACCGGTTTAAAGCGACATTCGGATGGGAATTTGCGCTTCGATCAGTTCGAAATGTTCGCGAAAAAAATCGTCGTAATTCAACGGGCCGGCGCCGAACTTGCGGTCCGCGGGTTCGAATCCCGGCGGCCGACCTCCGGTTAGTCGATAAGAAGGTTTCGATAAAATTTCCTCTATTTCCGCCCGCAGGAGGCTCCAGGAGGGCTGACGGCGGAGGCGAGACCGCGACGACCTCGAGTACCGAATCTTCCGAAAGGGACAGCCACGAAGAGGATGTCCGCGACGCTAGTGAGTACACTTGGTTTCGAAATTCGAAACAATACTTGTAAATATTTAAAAAATAGATAATTTAAATTGAGCCCGATAGGGGCCGATTCCTTTTTTGCCGCGTCTTCCGAAGGGACGGCCGAATTTCTTTTGAACTGTTGACTTTGAATAAAAAAAAAAAACTGAAAATTCCCAGTTGCGAAACCCGAAGTTAACTGTACTCGCCGCTGGAATTAAAATTGTAAATTGGAACAATTTAGAAAAGCTGGTAGTCAGAACTGTTTGTCCAGTTTCTGGAGTGGTGCGCCATTAATTTCATTTTTATCGATTTTTCTAATTTCAAATATTAATCTAATTTTTGGGTGTTTTCACGTATCTGTGAAATGAAATTTAGTACATCGTAACATCGATGTTAAATTATTTTACACAGTGCAATTGGCGAAGAATTCTGAACGGCCGTCATTATGATGGATTTCGCTGACCCGGACGTGCCTACTCGGGCGGATCGAATTTAAAATTCGACGGCGCTTTAAAATCCGAACTTTAAATTCTTCTTCTGTTCCAGAGCCGGAAACCAACAAGGACAGCCAGGCCGAACACTCGTCGATAACTGAGGTCAGTGGCGCCGACTGCGTAAATTAAGTTTCGGAACTGTGACGCCGGTAATCGCGCACCGATTACCGCAACTTGCCTGACAGAAGACCCTCACGAAGACACTTCCGGAGACGGCACTCGAACAGACTGGGACCTAGACGGGACCGGAAACGACGTTACGAATCCAATAAACAGTTTACGACCGACAGTAACTCCAAACGTCGAGATCTGTACCCGTCCAACTTCCTGAAAACTGACACAGTGCTTTCAAACATTCTACTCAAATTTAACACCCCCCACTAACAACTTAACGATCCAATTTATTACAGATAACGATCATTTCTATTACACTTTTACTGCAGGGTAATAATCATTTATATCAGAAAATGATATTTCACGTAACGGTCCATCTTGAGAGGCGACAACTGTAACCGTCGATAGAAAGTACGTTGGAGAGGACTTGAAATTGTGAATTAGGATGTTGTAATTTGGAATATTTTTTTTACTTCGGTTGTCTCCACGGGTGCAGCAATACATTAAAGAGCACTGTCGCTAAATATAATTTTAAAAAATTATAATCTTTGCTTCAAAAAGATGTTCAATTATAAACGGAATTATCTCGAATTAGGAAGTTGGAAATGTGAAGTATATTTGAGTTCGGTCGTGTGCAGGTAAAAGGGATACATTAAAAGGCGCTCTAGCTAAATATAATTGAACACGTTAAGCGCCACTTTTTTAACTTCACTTTAAGCCGCCATTTATACGCCTCGAACCACTTTTCCACTGCATTTGTACGATCGCTTATTTCCTGAAGCATTTCTTCGCAGCGTTTAAAGTTTCCCCGCTTCGCGACAATTTCGTAACGCATCGATATTATTGCATATGTCGACTCCGGATACGCCCGTAAAAGCTCCTGTATCGGGTCGATTTCCTCGCGGTTTACCCGAACCGTTCTCGCGATTATCCGCCGTATTATTTCTATCCGATAATAAACTTTCATCGACGGACGAGCGCAATAAAGCGGCGGTGGCGGAGTGCGGGCGCTAGAATCTGTTCACTGGACGAAATTTCGATTTTTAGGCCGACAAAATTTCGAATTTCCGGTCAAGAAGAAGTGGGAGAAAACTTGAAACTCCAATGAATCCTGGCTACGAAGTATATACACGGTATTTATTGCGATTGGAAAATGTCAGGCTCTCGAGTGGAACTTTAAGTGGAGTGGTAAAGAATAGTGTGGGTAACTCTGGCTTCAAAGGAAAGGCACAGAAATTCGGCTTGGCGCTTAACGTGCCAATAAAAAATATTATAATCGCTACGAAAAAAAAACTAAAAAAAACTTACTCGTATTAGGAAGTTGAAAATGTGGAGTATCTTTGACCTCTGTTGTTTCCGCTGGTGGGGCAGTACATTAAATAGCACTGTCGCTAAATATAATTTAAAACAAATTATAATCCTTACTTATTAACGATAAAAGAAGAAAAACGCGATTCTTTTTGCATATTGTAGGCCTTTAAGAGGCCTAACAGCCCACCATATTTCAGATAAAAAAGATTAACTGGAGGCGGATGAGACGTTATTCCTTTATAAGTCCGGTTCTACGACAGATAGAAACGCGATTCTTTTTGCATTTTGTAGGCCTTTAAGTGGCCTAACAGCACACCAAAGTGCGAAATCGTAAACCTTACTTTCGCAAGTTCAAGTCGCTAAATATAATTGCAATAAAATAATGAAATTATTAAATCGAATTCTACCGGAATTGAGGAGTTGAAATATTGTTGTATTATTATTTGACCTCGGTCGTCAACGCAGGTGGAGCTGATGACCGGCGACGAGGCCGACGACAGCCTCGAGGCGGACGACGAAGAAGTAGAGGACGACCCGAGGGGCGAGGGACAGCACTTCTTCCCCTCGTTCGCGCCCCTCTTCGGAGGCGACGGCCCGGCCCACCCCAGAGCGCACCTGTTCCACGAACAGCCCAGAGGATTCACCGACAACTACAGGTGACACAGAACAATCCCCGATAAGAGAGTAGCAATAGGTACTTCGACTTGACCCCGTGACCTGGGAACATGTCGCTAAACGTGTGTGCGGGTTAGCTGTATACGTGCTGTACAGTTGGTCAAACTGAGCGGCCGTTCACGTTGTACAGCGTAGAGGTCACTGCTGACCTTTGACCCGACCCCGTGACCCGGGAACATGTCGCTAAACGTGCGTCTGCGGGTTAGCTGTATACGTGCTGTAAATTTGGTGAGAATCGGAGCATTTAGACTAAAAACATAAATGCTAAATTGAAAATTTATTACAATTAAATACTGGATAAACTTTTGTTCGTTGAATTTCGAATTTATAAATTCGAATATTTATTTAAGCAGCGACTTTGATATATATATATATATATATATATATGCATGTATTGCCCTCGTTAAATGGACGAGAGTTCGCACCGGTGGCGCTCCTTTCAGTCTTCGGTGTCGTGTGTCGGAGGATTGGTCGAATTTCGAATTTGTAAACCGTAATATTTATATATCCGCATTTATATATTCCCACAATATAATATATCCGCTCGTCTCTCCGACAGGTCCATCTACCCCTCGGAGGAGACTGAGCGTGTCCTGGGATCGGGCAACTTCGGGGTGCTTAGGGGCGGCACTTACTACGCCGGCTCCAGGGACGAGGACGAAGAGGAAGCCGACTACTACAGGTCGCTAATTTATTATCTCATTACTTACGTTACTTCGCCGTATTTTTTTTTATGTCGGTACAATCGCTTATACTATTCCGGAACGAAGACCACATTAATGGTAAGGAACAGAACCAGGATGAAACCTATTCGGCGATTGTCTCGGGTATACGAATGAACAAATCGGTTTTGGTTCGGCAGAAATATATATGAATATATATATGTGTTTCTGTCTCCTCTCGCTGGTTTGCTCTTTTGCCAGACCGGTTTTCGGCCGCTCGCCATCTTCAGTAGCGGATGTTTTCGGGCATCCTCACTGCACTGTCACTGTCAGTGACATCCAAAGTGGCTAAAGTGAAGATGGCGAGCGGCCGAAACCGGTCTAGCAAAGACCAAACCGGCGAGAGGAGACAGAAACACACGAAATCTACTCATGTATTCCAACCCCTCGCAGACGACAAAACAGGTATGTTAAACTATATATATATTTGAATTTCAATTGAAAAATCTGTTTGTTTGTAATTATAATTTTTGTTGTTCTCGTGGTGCAGGAACAACGGTCACGGCCGACCTCCCTACTTCGGCGGCAACCCCAGGCCGGCCTACAGGCAGGGCGGGGACTTCTTCGCCGGCTTCAGGGACTTCGCCGACATAACGACGCCGCCGAAATCGGCCTATTCCCAATACTACGTCGTCTACGCCAACAAGAATTCGACGTCGTCACCGGCCTCGCCCGGCTCGCCGCCGAAGAACATCCTCGAGAGGCTGAGGCTGTTGGACGCGGCTGCCCAGGACGACAAGGAGTCGAAGAGGAAACAGAAATTGGCCGAATACAAGGACAGGTGGGACTCGGTCGAGGCGAGGAAAAAGAACAAATCGCCGAAGGACCTTTCTGAACCGCTCCTGGCCCTCAGCTGAGCCCCGAAGACCGCCGCAAGGGGCCCCCACGCTCTGTAAATATTAAGTCGACGCCGGTGTCCGTTTCTTATTTTTGTATATACCTCGATCTATTTCCATCTTTCAAACCTTTTTCAACGAATATATACAGCGCGTACGTCTACAGTACACCGCGGGTCGATATTTTTCCTTTTTAAAAACTGCGACGACGCTAAATTTTTATACCCGAAAATTAATTCGATCGCGCGGTCGACACCGAGGTTTGGAAATTGAATTGAATCTCACCGGTAAAAGAGAAAAAAAACTGCCTATTTAATTACAAACAAACGGACACTGCTGGACTGCCGGTTAACTGAAATAAACGAAACTTATCGCCGGTTGAGTCTCGGAAGAGAAACATTTTTTTTTTCAAAAGTAAATCGAACGAAGCCGCCCGCACTATTTCGATTAAACGTTATCGAATCGTGGTGCCGGCCTCGAGGAAAACGGGGTGGAAATTGTCAAAGACGCGCGTTCGTCCCCATTATTTAAAAAAAAAAAATTCGATGCCGAAAACAGAAGGGCGATCGAAAAATGAAAGTATATATGTAAATAGCTCAATTTGTTTTAAACTCTTTTTTAAATCTTTTCAATATTCTTCATTTTTCGAGCACAATTGTACCGCGGGCGGATTTTTATAACTGCGAATCTTTTTCTTTTTATTTTTGCGGAAAAACGATTTTCCGGCCCGACCGAGAACTGTACGAATTTTCTTCCACCGTCCACTTCGTAAAACCCAGATTCCGTTGTATATAATAAGCGTTGCCACTGTGAAAATAATATTCCACCCGGTCGGTCGCCCGTTAATCACTGCCGGATACAGTTTTATTTATTCGATCGAGTTACCGACAATTTTTTTATCTTTTTAGCTTTCTCTCCGAATAGAGTCCCTTCCGCGGATACTCTGTAGTTCTGCCCAAACCTGCTACTTACACTTAATTCCCGACGTTCGGAAGTCGGCCCTAGAAGTGTCCCGAAGAAAAGGAAACGGGAAAAAGTGAACTGATTTCACCCCTTGAAGTATAAACTCGTTATTCGATTGATGTATTCAGATTTGTGAAATTGTTTGGACGAGAAAAAGGGTTGCTAACGTACAAAAGAGTAGGGCGTGAAATTTCCCAACTTTTATATATATATATATATATATATATATATATATATATATATATATATACTGTCGATTCTATAGAGGGATGAGAGTGAAAAGCGTCGAAGGATAGTTTTGAATGGAGAAAAATGTCGAATACGAATTAAAAATCTTCGAAAAACAATTTGATTTTAAACAATTCCTAGTTCGGAATACCCGTTTTTCTGATCTGCGGCGAGGGGTCGGAGTATCGTAGATTTCGTGGTGTTCATCTGGCACCGCTACTGAAGACGGCGAGCGGAAGATCTACTGTATACTGGACCAGATACATATTTCGGTCCGAAATATGAAACAGAAACGTCCGCTGAGCAATTTTTTGCTACCGAAAACGGCAAATAGTCGAAATTTTTCTATGCAGAACTCGGTCCGGAGCATTGTTGGGGAATTCCGGACTTTGATAATTGTTCGAAAACAATCCGTCTTTTACGAATTATTTTCATAAAAATGCCCCAACTTTCGAAATACAAAAGTATACTCGTATTCGAGGGCCACTTTTTCAATTTCGTTTCCGCGAAACTTTTCACACTCCATTCCAGATTAAATACTGTCTCATGTGTACAAAAAGAATTTTTTTAATTTTAAATTAAGCACCGTTCACTCGTAGGTGGCCGACCCAGCTAGTTTAGGCCCTAATCGTGGTCCTAGAGCGGTTCCGATCGAAATTACTGTTTCCTGGGGAGGAAACATTAAGAAAATATTCGTTTTTTGTAAGAAAATATTAAAAATATATATAAAAAAAACAAAATGGGGCATCTGGCAACCCCCGACGATATGAGGAGGGTGTTAGGACGGAAGGGTTGGCAAAAATTGGCCTACCCATTTAAGAAAAGCGGGATACGCATATACAAATTTTACATGTATTTAATCAGTATTCCAACGATTACATCTTACAATATTAGAGTATATGTATTTCTTTTTATTATAAATATATTATACTACATTTTCTTTTTGTATCCTCTGTATATTTTAATTTAGTCTAGGTTTTCCACCGAATAAGTTTTACCAGTTGTGTGTTGAAGTACAGCGAAATGTGATATATAATTGGTTCTTTATACATATATATATATATATGTATATTTACGAGGGTACAGTCCTGTGGGATAAACAAGAGGGGTGTACCCAAAAGATTTAGAATTATTATACCGTAAATATATTGTAATTAATAATAAGAGTTGTTAATAAAAACTTTATTTTTTAAATAAAAATTTATTATTTAAACACGCCCTTTTTTTCTATCCTATGCGTGTATGTGTGTGTATAGATATATATACATATTATAATGAAGCACCCGAACGGAAAAGCTCATACAACTTGGCCTGTCGTTTCCTTCTTTGTGCTTTTGAAGTAGGAAAGCTGCATGTACATCCGGCTTTTGAACTTGACCAGATGTTGTTCGACCAACCTGAAAATGAATACAATAGATCGACAATTAGAAATTACTTTTACTCAGAATATTTTTCTGTTTTGATTTTGCATTTCACAAAAGTCACACTATTTTAAGGCCAAGAAGCGGGTTTTCTCCGAAAAATAATTTTCCGGTTTGGTCTTTTGCTAGACCGGTTTCGGCTGCTTGCAATCTTCAGCAGCAGTGTTAGTCTGATTTGGATGTTTTTTGGGCATCCTCACTGCACTGTCACTGTCACTTGTACTGTGGTGGTTGCCTGTATATATATATATATATATATATATATATATATATATATATATATATAATTATGAAAGTGGTCTGTCATATATTTCTGGTTTCGAGATATTTAATGAATTCCTTTCGAATAAATTAACAAATATTTTTATATTACGCAACATTTTAATTTAGAATTTGAATAGTCTCGATTAACGGAAGTTTACTATGAATATGAAATTTTGTGCGAATTTCATATTAAAATGTTGTATTTAAAGTTTGAATTGACTTAGACCACTTTCATAATTATGGGCACATATGTGTCTTGTTATTGTGTTTTTGGGGGATGTTTGCCTTCTTTGGGTTGGGAGGTATTTTGCTAATCCTTTTTTTCGCTGTAAAATCAGGTTTAAAGCCGGTTTTTAAACATACAATCGGGCCTAAAAAGAATTGCTAGTGTTACAAAAGTAGTATATTCAGTTAGAAAATGTAACGAATACAAATACTGACGCATTGTCGGCTGGCTTCAACGACGGAATGGCTTCTAGCGCTTCGTTGATGTAACCTCTGAAAATTGGAAACGTAAAATCACTCATTTGGAACAGAAAGAGAAATAATAAGGTGGGAATATTATTTGTTGACTAACTCTGCTTGTTGGGTGATGTAGGGGTGTAGGGCGTGTGTGAGGGCGGCTATATCGAGCCTAGCCTGCTGGCTGCCGCAGACGCTCATCCTCGGCACGCACAGCATCAGCCGGGAGACCTCCTCGGCGACCATCTCCACTATCTGCGATATCACCTCCTCCTCCAGCCAAGAACAGACGTGCTCCAACTGCCCGACAATTAGACAATCGGAACAATTAAAACTGGTTGCCGGCGTTTCAATTTCTTCGCGGAACACGGCCGACGTCCGCACTGCGTTTAAGCCGTCGTGGGGGGGGGGGGGGGGATAATGGATGGGTAAAAGAGGAAAGGGACTGAACGAGTTGGTTAGGACGAGGAGAGAGGCGGGAGTGGAACTTCAGGAACCGTGATTTAGCGGCTTCGTCCACTGTCGGTATGTTGAGGTCACAGTGGATTGTGTGGTTAGAAACATACCCGGGGGGGAGCATTAAGGATGGTGCGAAGGACTTTTGACCGGAATCTCTGGATGCGGGCGATGTCGGATTTCTTGGCGGAACCCCATAGCCCTATTCCGTAAGTCCGTGTCGGTTTTAATACGGATTTGTATATTGTAAGTTTTGTAAGTCCTTTTCAAAAGAGGTCTCAGGAGTCCAAATTTACGGTATATGTCTATTCTTTTCAGTCGTTTGTCTATACAGAGCCCGAGGTAGCGAGCCTGCTGTCGGGTGGGGATAGGAGTACTGGGGATAGACTCAGAGCTATTCACTTTCACCCTCAATTATTAGGATAATTAGTAAAAGGTAACGAAGGCCGATACCTCGGCGTGGACAGCGATAATGTTGGCGATGATCTCTTTGGCGTAGGGCCTGAGGTCGGTCGGCGGGAGATCTGTGTCCCAGTCGAAATGGCCGATGTACATCGACGGTTCGATGGTGCCGACGAGGGGGTCGCTCTTGGCCTCGATGTAGGTCAGCACGAGGTGGCTCTGCAGCTTGCTCAGGTTGTCGGACGTCGTCTCCATCACTTGGCCGAGGTCGGGGAGGCCGTGCGACTGTGCCAGCCCTATCACCCGGGGCACGATCACGCACTTCGAGTAGCGCGCGTTGCTCGCGCACGCCAGCACTCTCTGCTCCCAGACCTGGACCGCGAGAAGTAAAACTATTTCATTTTGGGAGACCGACGCGAATTTCGAATATCGTTAGTTTATTTATCGCTTCTATCGATTAAGAAACCACCCGTTGATGGAGCAGCGTTTATGTCACCCTGGGGGGAGGATAACAGCATAGAGGGATTCGATCAGTAAATTATGATGAGGATAAGTTTTTTCTTCAACTTCGACTTGTTTCGCTCGATAAAGACCCCATCCAGTGATGGTACTTTTGATCTAACCGGCCTACAGAAAGTCTCTAGGCCGGTGGCGATTAAGACGACGTGGGGGTATAAATGGATGGGTAAACGAGGAAACTGGATGAACGAGTGGATTTGGATGAGGAGAGAGGCGGGAGTGGAACTCCAGGAACCGGGATTTTGCGACTTCATCGACTGTCGGGGTATGTTGAGGTCATTATGGATTGTTCGGTTAGAAACATACCGGGGGGGGAGCATTAAGGATGGTACGAAGTACTTTTGACTGGAATGTTTGGATGCGAGCGATGTCGGATTTCTTGGCGGAACCCCCATAGTTTTATTCCGTATGTTCGTGTCGGTTTTGTCAGTTTGTTGACTATTGTTAAGTTTTGATGTCCTTTTCAAAAGAGGTCTCAACAGTCCAACTTTGCGATTTAGATCTGTTCGAGTGATAAGTAAATGAAATTCTGTTATGTCTGTTACGACTATTCTTGTTAAAGCCACTTACGGGACTCATTTATTTGGTTTTTTAATCTTTCCATTTTCATACAACCCGGCCTCTCGTTCGTCCACTGCTCAATTGCCATCAATTTCAATACTGCTTTATAAATTGTTAGTTAGTCTGGTAGGGTAAATTTTGATGTCTATTTTGGTACCGGCCTAGTTTCAATTCTGAACCGTGTACGGGTGACTCGCTCAGAACTAGTGTTAATAATTCAGTTTTTAATAAATGTTTAAATTGATTCTAACGAAACAAAATTAAAAAAGGTATCCGATATAAAACGGTACCAGGGGAAGAGAATGTTGGGGCTGTCGAAATGTCGGCGTAGCGATCTGAGAGACGACCATAGACTGATCTCCGTCGTCGTTCATCTCCGTCAACTTCTCCAGACACTAAACAATGGAAAAAAAACGACATAAAACAATTGTATAATTTATTTTATAGCGTCATTAATTTATGACCGAAGCGGTTCTGTGACCTGTGCGTAAGTGGTGAAGGCGGCGAGGACAAGGTAGGTGACGTCTTTCCTTGCCAGTTCGTTCTGAAAGAGTTCGGACTCTCGATGGCCCTTCTGCAGTACGGACTCCTTGAGACCGGCCAAACACTCGGACATCATGTTCTCCAACAGTTTCGGCTGTACACGACACAATTGTTATTGTCGGTTCATTCAAATCAACAGTCGGTTTTGGAATGCGGGTGGGGGGGGGGTTAAGGTTAAGTAATGTCATTTCTGCGTCAATATTTTATTTATTTGCCATCCGGTGTACTTCAAAGTCGTACCAAAGCCAATTTTAAGGTTGGAGTGAAAACGAGGGTGATTAAATAATTGAGTGATTAAAAAAATATTAAAGATTTATTTGTTTGAATTTTATGTCGAAAGAACGACATTACTTTACTACAGTTATACGTATGATGACTTGTGTAAGTTCCCGCAAAGAGGGTGAGCTGTCAAAAATAACGTCGGATAAATGAAAGAGAAGCTTCGGAGCTTATACTTTCACCAACTTCTCCGAGAAAAAAAAAGCTCGAGCCAAAAGTGTACATACCAGCTGCGTTATCGCTCCGTACTTAGTGTCATGCTCCAGAACCCAGTTTTCTTTGGAGCTCAAGTTCTTCACCTGATCACAGACATTTTTCAACGCCGTCTTGACGCACTGCAACCTGAAATATATCGCGAACTATGTCACTCGTCTAGTTTAGAATGACTGTTTTGCGGTCTGCGAGGGGTTGGAACAATACCGTAGATTTCTGTCTCCTCTCGCCGGTTCGGTCTTTTACTGGACCGGTTTCGGCTGTCCGCCATCTTCAGTAGCGGTATTGTACTGCCATCTTCACTGTGGTGATCGTCTGTTTGTCGTGTGTATATATATGGGTCTTGTTATTGTGTTTTGGGGGATTTTGTTTGTTTTATTTGTGTTGAGAGGGGGTGGGATTAAGTCTATGTTGGATTATCGGTCAAAAAGGGAGGTTTTAGGATTGGGGAGGAGGATTAGCGGGGCGAATATAGGGTCACTTTGGGAATTTATCATTTCATTTATAATGTTGTTTAGTTTGTTCTTGAAAATCTCCATACTCTCTATTACATCCATCTCTTTGACTTTCTTGGCTGGGTGTATTAATTTTAAGGATTTGTTGATGCTCATTGTCTCGTGTTCAGAGTGTATAATGTGGTTGGCAAAGTTGGAAACGGTTTTATATTTTATCGCTTTTATGTGCTCTTTGTATCTGTCCTCTATCTTCCCCCTGGTTTGGCCGATGTATAATCCGTCGCACGATCCTCATGTTATTTTGTACACTTCGCTCTGTTTGTGTTTCTTTGGCTGTTGGGTGTTGAGATATTTTTCTAGCTTGTTCTTTGTTCTAGATGATATTTTAAAATCCAGTTTTCGGAAGATGTTTGAGATTTTGTAAGTGTCGCGGATTTTGTATGGCAATGTGGTCCATTTTGGGGGTTCTTCTACTTTTTCAGCAGTTTGGTTATTGCACTGGCGGGATATCCGTTATTCCTTGCTATTTGGAGGATTGTTGTATTTTTCAATGGATAGGGGTATCTATCTAACCGGTCTGTGAGGTATTTCACCGCCGCTAATTTGTGTTGGTGTGGGTGGTTGGATTGTTGGTGGACAATTGCTTCTGTGGTGGTGTCTTTTCTAGAAATGTCGAAAGTGAGCCTATCTTTTTCTTTTTTATGGTGACGTCTAAGAAATTAATTTGGTCGTTTTTCTCATTCTCTATAGTGTACTGTAGTTTTGGGTAGAGGAGGTTCTATGCGTATAGAACTTACGGGGAGAATTTTGTACCCGAAATGGGCTCTGAGGGTGTGAGCAGCTAATGAAGTTTCCTATCACTGATAATGCCCCACCTTATGTTTTTAATTGCACGATCTATTCAGATTTGAAAGTAATCCCGTAAGAACCGGAGCAGGATTACATCAATGTGTAGATTCTCCATCAAGTGTACATTAGTGTCACATAATCTGTTCATAAACTAATATATTTATACTTGTCTGTTGTGACTATTCGGGCTAGAATTGTTGTAAGAGACAGACCTGAGATCTAGTACGAGAGAGGCAAGGGCGTCGAGGGCCTCTTGCGGTATGTCGAGGAGTATTGCAGCAGAGTAGACTGAGCGGACGTGCCTGAGGCAGTGCGGCAGCCAGGGGACGAGGGTGGCGCCCCTGGGAGGCGGCCACATAGCGCTCAGCCCGCTCAGCTGAGAGCCGCCGACACTGGACGGCAACAGTGCACACCTCACCAGCTTGCACATCTCGCCCACACCTCCGACCACCAGCCTCTGAAACAACAGCGCATTAATCATCTCTACCTCCCTCTCCCCTAGTCTATATGTGCTCATCCACAGAGGCGGGCCTAGAGGTCCTTGCGGAGGAGTGGGATCACGTCGGAAGAGACCTCGTGCCCCACTCTCCGGTTCTTTTTAATATGATTCGGTTCTTTTTAATATGATTCGTCGGGAAACTTGTTCAGTAAAAATACCTTGAAATGCTGATTTTTCGTCAGATCGGGTTTAACGTACAGTTCACCGTTGAAATACGACTGGCCGAGGAGCCACATATCGGGAAGGCGTTGGCAGATCACCTGAGTCAGGTCTTCGACACATTCCACTCGGTGGTTTAGACCGTTCTGAAAACGAATCGTTAACTACAGAGGTTGTTCCGTTTCGAATGATAAATTGATCTCGGGTTTTATATTTCGAACAATCTTTTTGAGAAATTTACTTCGAAACAGTCTTACTACCTGTAAGTCTTGAGTTCCACTCGGAACGCGCCTGTGCTTCGTTGAGTTTTTACTTCCACTCTTCGAGCCTGTAAAAATGTCGTATAAAATTACATTTTTAAAATTACTGGGGACACTAAAATTCTAAAAACAAAATAATAAAGAGGCTATGAGCAATATTGTAGGTTTCATGGTTCTCTGTCCGGTTCCCTCTTTCGCCAGACCGGTTTCAGCCGCTCTCAATCTTCAGCAGTAGTGTGAATCACTTGTACTCAAAGTGTAGAAACAGGATGCCGACACAAGCGACACACTGCTACTGAAGATGGCAAGCACACAAAAATGTAGACAGAAGACCGTGACAATACTACAATAATAAAACTTCATTATAGGTTAGTATTGTTGGTCTATGTGTATACAGTATTGTACAACAGTGGTACCAAGGTACAAGTCCGCTTTGGAGTGAATCCAACTCGGTATGAATCCAGTTCAGACACGAAAAACTTTGTCATGAAAAACAAGACTAAAACAGAGGAAAGCCCCTAATTTAGTTAATCGAGAGGAAATCTTTGCCGAATGGACGGTCGTTTGTAGAAACTAAAAAGGCCGTAATATTCACAAACTGGCTTCCAGTAAGATTCTTTTTTCAGAGAAACAAGACAGTTAACATTGTAAACAATGTTTGATACGTTCATTGTAGACTACTCACTATTGTCCTCATTACTTTCAGCACTTATGTGGAACATATGGCATTCATTAAGCTGGTCGTTAATATATTTCGAATGAACGTTGATTGCTTCCCAACCGGGATCATCTTCGCACTCTAGATGGATTAGATTCCTACAAAATACAAAAAAAAGGTACAGTGGTAATTCTTACAATAGACAGTACAACAAAAAATGAATGTGCACTTACATACAACAAGAAGTTTAAAATTCAGAGTGTAAATGTAAGGTAAACGTTTGTCAATTGTAAAGATTGTAATTATAAGCTCATGTTTGTACATCTACAGTACTATTCGTGCTAACAGTTCTGGTGAGTCATAATTTTTTTGAATCATACAAGTATGAGTGTTGTTTTCTTCGCTAACTACTTTGATCATGACTATGAAATAAATTCTACCACTTGTACCTTATGATTTTCTTCTGATTTTCCAGGCTGTTGGGCATCACCTGCAGTTTCTCCTTCAAAACCGTTTTGAGCTCGGCTATTTTCAATTTCACTTCGGCCAGAACTTTCTTGAACAACTGCAACAGTCAAAATTCCAATGCCATGATTATGGAAATAGCCAAAAAATAGTATCTACAAGTGTACTGCAGTAATTCCCTAGAAATATTAGCTGCTAGATTCCATTTAACCAAAAGCAACTTCCCGACAAAAATTAAAATAGTCAGATTGTAGCTCTTGAATACACAATGGTGAGACAGTTCTGGGTCGAACAGTAATAAACACAGAACAGAATAGTAAATATGGATACATTTTTGGATATATTTATATAGCGAGATTTCCTCCATCTGTAGGGCTCGATCTGTATCAACACAAAATAGTTATTTTCAGTAGGAAAAATGCCATTTAAGAAGACCCAGTTATAATAAGATAATTCTATAATAAGAAGTTTTATTATGAGTTTATGACTACAGACTCCTAACTCCTACAGAAAATAACAACTCTTTTATCTAACCCCAATTTACATAAATTAACCTCGTTTATTTAACTTTAATTTACTATCCATTCATATCATGTTTCATGTTTCTTTCAATTTTAAATCTAGTCATATTATGATCAATAACTTCCGGAATTATCCCACCAGAAATCAATAATAAGAAAGTTTTATTGTGAAATTATGACCAGTATTAAAAGTGGGTTTACTTAAAAATAGTGTCTCCTACAGAAAATAACAACTAGTTTAGTTGTTCAATTTACTTTAATTAACCTTGTTTATATAGGGTGCCCCAAAATTAACACAAGATTTGAATTTGCCACCATTCTTGCAGTAAAGTTGACAACCCTATTAAAAAAAACCATTTGACCATCTGATAGTTTAGGGTTAGTACAAATGGAGCGTTACACGATAGAACAACGTGTTTTCATTGTTGAACAATATTTAAAAAAAAATGAAAATTTGGCAGCCACAGTTCAATTCAAATCTTGCATTAATTTTGGGATACCCTATATAAGCTTACTTTAATGTCTGTATACATATCAATATTTCCTATTCCGTAGTTCAGACCACTTTATACTCGAAATCTGCAATCTTAATGAGATATCATCGCGCGTTTCCTATTATTCTTGCCGTTATGGGCACTCACATTGACGTCGGTTTTGCCGAAGAGGTTGTTGACTCGTCCGTAGTCGTTGATGATGGCGTCGTATTCGGCTCGCTTCATGTTCCTCTCGATGGTCGCCGGCAGAGTGAACAGGAACCTGAACCTCTGCAGTACCCCCAGGGCGTTCCTGGTCCTGTCGGCCTTCTCGCGACCCTTCAGCACGCCCTCGAAAAGCATGTTCCCTTCGGCGATACACGCTGACACAAAAAAACGGAAACAAAGTATCAGTACGCATATAATCTCTCGATTCAATAACGCACAGATGAAGACACAGACCAGACACAGACACACAATTTTTGATCATATTTATTAACACAGATTAATTAAGGGTATATAATACATCTGCGATTAGAGATTCAATTGTGTGTGTGTGATGCCAGTGTTTAAAAAAAAATTATTTGAGCGGTGAAAAACAACTATTGAAAAAAAGAAATGGAGAGAAAAACGCCAAGGTCACAGATTAAAAGACAGGACTCTAATCCCTGCTTTATTCAAAGCTGTTAAAAGGTTAAATGGGGCCCAGTTGTGAAAGCTCATTGTTCCACTATCTTTAATGGGGCATTACCAGGGGGGGGGGTCAATGGAACTATATAGAAGGTTTTTGAAGATATCAGGAAACATCAAATATAACCTACATTTTGTTTAAACATTTCCCAAGATCGATATTTTTTTCCCGAATCTGGGTCAATTTCTCGAGACAATATTTACAATAATCTAGAAACAGTATTAATATTGTACACTAAATGATAACCTAAAATGTGTCATAATTTTATGCCATTTTCCTGCTCTGCCTTTTACTACCCTCCTTGTTAGTAATTTCCCTGAACCCCTATATATATATATATATATATATATATATATATATATATATATATATATATATATATATATATATACAAATAATATATGTATTCTATTGTCCATTGTAAGATTCTAGCACAGAGCCCCAATCCACAATAACCTAAATTTAATTTACAATTTAATAAGGTTACATATTCTATACCATTCTTAAGTGGTACATACAGTACACGCATAAGGAAATATAAGTAAGAGAAGGGAAATGCAAAATAATTATTCGAAAATAAAAATTTATGAATTGAAGTATATGTTTTGCCAGAATAGACAATTTAAATTTTCTCTTAATTTAGAGAGAACATAAATTTGGTATAAAAAGTATATAGGAGTGGACCTAGGACACTATCTTTACAACAGAACTACTTCATTTAATTAAATATAAAGAAACAGAATCAATAAGATTTTTTAATATTTAAGAGTCATCCCGCCCTTTTTTAACCGTACATTTGTCAATTGTTATCATACACTAATCTTGCAGTATGTTTTAACTTAGTCCGTACATTTATTTGAACAAACTAACTGTTGTAGATATGTATGTCAAAATCTCTGTAACCATTATCGGTTCAAACGACAAATAAAATATAACGTCTACCTTTAATGGCAGCTTCTATTTTCTCGGTCCGATCGAGGCCATACGTCTGAATGTCCTTTTCAAAAACGTTCTTCAAGTTTTCCAAAGTTTCCAGCTGTTCCATGACAGACCCGACGTTGCCCTGGGAAAATACATTTCACTTTCAGTTGTTATCAATCGATTTGTGCGAATTGTCTTTGAAAAACAATTTAAAATTATTCAATAAAATACCTTCTAATTTTAAAAAATGTTATGAAAAATCGAAATATCAGTATGCAAGTTATTAGGGACTGAAAAAGCAACATTTATTAAACCTCATCTATCCCTTGTCAGGGACACTATCTTTACAACAGAACTACTTCATTTAATTGAATATGAAGAGCAGAAGGAACGGAATCATTAAGATTTTTTAAATTTAAGACTTACTTGTGAGTTATTCTGCTTCTTCTTTGTTAATCATACATTTGTTTACTGTTGCGCTGATCATGACCGTAGGCACTTTTAGGTCATGATGAATCGCATGATTTGAAATGAATACAAGTGGGCGAGGTCCCCGGTAAAATGTACTAATCGGGTGGGCAATTCCGGAATACCTTGAGGAAGGAGAGCTGTCCCTCTTTCTGGGTGTTGACCTTCCTGCGCAGGTATGCCAAGCCGCTCCTCAGGTCGTCGAATGAGGTCGCGTGGTGGTGCTCGAGCAGGAACCACCCGGGCTGAACTGCTCGGAGGCCAAGTCGCCGTTGCATCCGGGAAACAGCTCCAAGAGATCATCCTCGGGAAATTTTTTCCTGTATCAAACGCTAAGCCTGTATAACTCGGATACGGTTGAAACAAGTAACAATTAAGTAATTTAATATACCTGTTTTGTGGTCTGCGAGGGGTTGGAATACTGTAGGTTCGTGATGTTTCTGTCTCTGTATACTGTCAGGATAATCCTGTACACTGTAATTACAGTACATGTGAAAGTGACAGTGCAGTGAGGATGCCCAAAAAACATCCAAAGTGCTAACAGTGACTAACACAGCGCTACTGAAGATGGCGAGCGGCCGAAACCGGTCTAGCAAAAGACCAAACCGGCGAGAGGAGACAGAAACATCACAAACCTACAGTATAACAATTAAGTATTAATCATTTCTGCTCCGATGAAAAGGTTAAAGTTAACAAATTTGAGAGAGAGTAATGCGAGCAAAAAAAGACCACAAACAATTGAACAGTGCAAGGAAAAAATAGGGTGGATAGGAAATATTGAATGGAGAACATATATTGGTTGATAGTGCGGGTATCAGTAAACATCAATGGCATGTACCGGCGGATTCAAACCGGTGAACACCCTGAAGGTCCGCATTATTTAAGCATAAAATAAATAAAACGTACTCGTTGCCTTCGACGGATAGCCCGAGCGGGTCTTCTATCTGGAAGGAGGAGGATGAGAGGGCCCTGGAGCCCCAGCCGAGGGACTGGACCGGTGCCTCCTCGACCCAGACGGCGCTCTCCTTCAGCGGCCCTATAGTCTCGTGGTAGCCCCTGAACTCCACAGTCGAGCTACCTCGGCCTCCGGACACTGTCGTCACTATGATGTCCCCGCGACCCTTCCCAGGACCCGACCTCGCGATGATCTTGTTGGCCGACTTCCATTCGGCCGACAGCAGACAGTCGCATCCGCAAATCGTCAATCCTGCAATAATACATGTAGCCGTTATTGTTTTTTTTAATTACTTCATTGCGTGGCCAAGATATCGGGGCTCTTGTGCGGGGACTTCTTCATTTTCAGTAATAAAGACACAAATTACTGACAGTTTCTGGTGAAACCGAACAAGGAAAAGGCAGCCGAAAGCTTCCACACGTGGGAAATCGAATCAACATCCAATACAAAACCGGATAACACACTCAGCACTCACATGACTCGATCAAATCGGCAAATGCAAATTAACCTGTAAAATTTGAAGGGAACACACCCAAAGGATAAATGCTCGACAATTGAAGGCCAAACTGGAATCGGACAGGTTTCAAATCCGTTCTTGTGTTTTAAATCCTGCTGGGGGGGTAGATTGATATAGCGATTGCTGACCTGTTAGATCGGTGGGCTTGCTGCCGAGGAACTCTCCCCTTATGGTGACCCTGGTGCCGGGTGGGCCCTCCTTGGGGGAGATGCCGGTCACGACGGGAGGATGGGGCATTCCTGGACCGGAGAATACGCTTTCAAATAAACATAATCGGGGCTAACCCGGGGGTAGGTTATAGTATAACTCGAACTTGTTGTTCTGACGTACTCCGTTCGGATCACGAACCGTTCATTCGCAATGAACGGTCTGTTGAAAATTTAAATCGTAGGCTCCCCAACTTATTTGACCCTTTTTTTCAGCCGAAAAAAATCACAAAGCCCGACTGAAACTTTACCTTTCTTAAATCGAATAGAAAAAAAAATTATTTACAATTTTTTAACATATATCTAGTGTTATAATTTTGGACATAAATATAATGTATATGTGCCCATAATTATGAAAGTGGTCTAAGTCATATATTTCTGGTTTCGAGATATTTAATGAATTGCTTTCGAATAAATTAACAAATATTTTTATATTACGCGACATTTTAATTTAGAATTTTATTAGTCTCGATTAATGGAAGTTTACTACGAATATGAAATTTTCTGTGAAATTCATATGAAAATGTATTTAAAGTTTGAATTGACTTAGACCACTTTCATAAATATGGGAACATATCTAGTGTTATAATTTTAGACACAAATATAATGTATATGTAAGTTTAAAGTTTGTTATATACTTCGAAAATACTTTTTTAAAATTTCTAACAAGTGTTCTGATAATGAGGCTATTTAATAGGATAATTAAAGGATAATTATAGGCTATTTAATAGGATAATTATATAGGTATTTATTAAAATAATAACTGCAAAAATGTAATATATTATAAAATCCTTGAACAACATAAATGCGTGTTTTATACATAGATGATGATCAGGCTTTGGAACATGTAGGGAAAAATAAATCCAAAAAATTGGAGGAAAGATACAAATAAATTTTATTTCTTTAAATAAAGTATTAAATCGATACAACGATATATACAAGCGGTGATTACTGAATGCATTCTGGCCTATTGGTCTAACTACATTTATATACTTGAATATTATAAATACATTGAACACGAATATTTAACAATATTGTTGCGATACTCGGGAAAACATTTTACATTAAAAACCCGAGAACTTAACGTTCTGTCTTATCTTTCACTACAAATAGAGCGATATACTCTATAGACCTGCGATTGCGAAAATCGTTAGAACAGTGTTGGAAAAAATTAATTTCGCTGAAATAAACGGGTACGATTCGTCGAAATTATTTTTAATTCCTTTTAAAATATTTGGACGTTATTAAAAAAAAAAAAAAAAAAATTGGCCTAGTGAACTGCAACTTGCGTTTTCCTTGACTTTGTTGTCAGGCGGATTGTATACTTCTCGGACAGTTTCCTCCGAATGTTGTTTTTGGCTTATTTATCAGTTTTTCGTTGAGTTAGGGGGTGGGTGGGGGTGGGGGTCGAATCTGCACGAAGAGAGAAAAAAAAAGAACAAAATGACGGGGCTTTGATAAGGGGGTTAAGGTTACACAAGGGCTGGGAGATATGCGGGCTGGACGTCTGTCGGGTTTCGTCGCTCGGCCCGAATAGGACGGTGTCAGTTTTAGCCCGAATTTATCATCTATTCGCCTCCCCGAGGGATGAACAACCAGGTCGACATCAAGATCGTCCTCCTGGGCAACGAGAACGTCGGCAAGACAGCCCTTCTCGAGAGGTTCATACACGAGAGGTTCCTCGAGAAGCCCTACCAGTCGGTGAGCGGACCCTTGTTCAAATTCATTTTTTCATTTTCTCATCTTCACCAATCCCGTCTCTCGCTTTTCCCACAACATTAACAGCGGACAACATTGGACAGAATAACCAGCGACCCTCCATTTTTAAAATAATATCCTTCTTTCAATATCCATTTTTTTAAAAATTAATACCAATAGAACTGGGTGTGTCCAGTCACTGCATAATAGTAAAACGAAGGAGTTTAGGGTAGCACAAAAAAAATATTAAAATTTTGGTAAAACAGCATTGGACAGTATAACCTTCATCTCTCATTACACTTTTAACAGGCTTCGAGCCCTTTTTTAAAATTATTTCCTCCTTTTAATGTCCTTTTTTTAACTAATACCGACATTATTAGAACTAATATTGGGGATAATCGAGTGGGGATGATATAGGAAAAACAATATAAAAGGCGAGGAGCGTAAGATACTGTAGATTTCGCGTTCTTCTGTCCTTGTGTCTGTGAGGTAGTGTACGATAATGCGAACAATTTATTAAAATTATGGTACATTACGCTTCAGTGTCATCTCGCTTTCATCGGAAAAAAAGGTTACAACTATAACAGCAACATTGGATAGAATAACCTGCATCTCACTGTTCGAACTGTTAACAGACCTGGAGCCGTATATAAAATAATTTACTCCTTTCAATATCCTTATTTTTTTAAGTAATACAGATATTATTAGAACTAACATCGGTATTAATCGGGTGTGTACAAACGCATTGAAACTAAGAAATAATATTTGATTTTTATATAAATAGAAAACTTCTGATACTATCTTGTCTATGTTTACACATACTGCATAAAAATAAATTCAGTTATTTGAAGAATAACATGATTCATTATTGTACTATATCTTTATCTTGTATATACATATTTTTTTCTCCATTCTCTATTGTTTTAGACTATTGGTGCGGCATTTGCAGCTAAAGATTTGACTTCGAACGGAAAAAAATATATAGTCGGTGTTTGGGACACTGCCGGCTCGGAAAGGTAACTGCAGACATATTAGAAATTTTAATTTAGAATAATACAACTGTTTTCTTTTTTTTTTAATTTTAAAAATTTTTTGAAATAAAGTATTATTTAAAAAATGAATCAGTTTCAAATTTTTTTTCGGTCACAGGTACAGAGCAATGCTGAAGATGTTCTACAGGAACGCAAAAGCAGCAATCATATGCTACGACATTTGCAACGAAGCTTCGTGGGCCCAGCTGAGGAGTTGGATAAGTGAACTTCGCAATCATGAACAAGTGCGTAGTTATTTTATAACTTCTGTCGTCACTCGCGATGGATTCAAGTGTTGAGACGGAATGAAATTGTCCAGTACATCTACTTTTTTATTTAAATTTCCTAACAGGGTAAAACTATGAATGCGCAGACATATTAACACTGGGATGGTGTATGTTATATATGTATATATTATGCAGTACATAACTACAGCTGTCTGCACATTTCAATATTTCTTTTCAATAACTTCTTTCAATTGATTATTATTATGAAGTCATTATCTATTATTATAATGATTGTTTATTATTATTGGCTCCCCAATTTTAAATAGCACTCGATTTGACATTCCTATTTCAAAAATTATTTTTCCCTTATCTCAATGGTGGAGTTGAGCTACAAAAAAATAAATAAGCTAATAAAAAATAAATAAGGATTACTTTGGACAGAGAGGTTATTTCACATTTGGCAATAGTACAAGCTGCTGATATAGGAAGTGGTAAAAATATAAAATAAAAAATATTTTTTCTGTTTCAGGACTGTGTGATATATTTGTGCGGAACCAAAAAAGATTTGGTCTCCGATTGCCTTAGGGAAAGGGAAATCAGTTACGAAACGGCGTCGAGATATGCGAAAAGTGAGTAAAACTGTCTTTTACATTAGATCTAAGCGTAGATATGTCCTCCCCATAACCCCATTCAGAAACACCTTCACCCAATAAAATAGGAGTCTCTATTGACAAAATACTGACGTGGAAACAAAACTGACTTTGGAACAAGACACAGTAACTTTACCCTATAACCTTCCCCTGGTAAGAATAAATAAAAAAAAAATAATGGATTCGCAGCTCATAGAATTCATATTTCGGCAAAAACGCTTATAGGTATGAATCTCATTATTATTGTTTTTTTATTTAATGGCCTTATTATTATCAGAGGGGAGGTTACAGTAAGGTTATGGCATGTTTACAATTGTCCCTCTTGTACCAAAGTAAGATATGTTTCCACATGAAATAATGTTCACTTTTTAAAATGTAAATTTTTCAGGAAATTATAAAAATACTTGATCTTAACTTGAATTGTAACTTGTTTTGTCGATATAGAGACCACTGTATTATTACAAGGTAAATAGTGTGAGTGTTGTTTTTTTACGAATGTTTAGTCAAATCAATGACCCAAAAATTTAAAATAATCGGTTCCATCTATTTTCTTTTATAGTCAAGTCTTTTATAGCCATCTTCAATAGCTTTCTGTCTGCATGCATCACTATACCACAGTATTGGAGGACTAACCTGCTGACAGGCATTATAATCTTATAACAAAGATTAAATTTATAATTAAATTATTCTCGGTAAAAATGATTTCTGTTTCCTTTATAGGCATACAAGTCAAACAGACGGAAACTTCAAGCAAGACTGGGGAGAATGTGGGTAAGTTGAAAAAAAATTTATATATTTTTATTAGCAAATATAGGAAATTATACCATAGATTTCGTGTGTTTCTGTCTCCCCTTGCTGGTTTGGTGTCGACCACACCCAAAAACTCAATAATGAGACACGTATATATAAACACAACAAACAGACAGTACAAGTGACAGTGACAGTGCAGTGAGGATGCCCAAAAAGCATACAAAGTGCCAAAAGTGACTAACACCGCTACTGAAGATGGCGAGCAGCCGAAACCTGTCTAGCAAAAGACCAAACCAGCGAAAGGAGACAGAAACCCCTCGCAGACCACAAAACAGGAACGTTAAAGTAGGAAGTTATATTTTCTCTCGGACATAGCTGATAGCATTAAATTGGCTAAGCTATCAAGCAGTTCCTAATTGAAAGTCGAAAAATAATTCAAGGGAATTCAGAATTGAGCAGTCGAGTAACAATCACGATTGAAAAAATGATTAGATTTTTTTCTATATTTTTAAAAAGAACCATTACGTGCTCCGAGGTCTTTGAGATTTATTCATCGACCACTATTTGCAGGCTTGCAGGTTTGGTTGATGCACAATTTTAGTCGAGTTAAAATAATAGACCACGGATGTCAGCTTCTTCAGTTCCAATCACGCCCTGAAAGAAGAAAAAATGCCCGTTTTTAAATTCTGTTGTTTGTTTCCACAGCCGATTTGTTTCAAATGATAGTCGACGATTACAGTGTGAACAACGGCCCCGGCACCCATTCCGCGAACATCCTGCTGGAGAGGCACAAAGACCAAAACAGCTGTTGCAACATTCTATGATGTACGCGAAACAACAGTTGTTGTTGTTGTCTTCGTTGTTTGCGATGTGATAATTTTTCTCTTCTGTTTATCGTCTTAGGATCACCAAAAAAAAAAAAAATCGTTTAAACAGACCAATTTTGTGATACGCAGCACCATAAGTCTGTAGCGATTCGCGCGCCTAATAATAGCGTTGAAATGCATTTGTTGTCGATTACTATACCAAATATTAAGCTATATTGATATTTAAGATGTTTCTAAATGATCGCTCTGTTATCTCGTATGAACGATATTTTTGTACGTTTAAAAATCTGTTTGTATATTTGTTGTAGTTACCGTCTTGAAGAGTTATATATATATATATATATATATATATATATATATATATATATATATATATATATATATATATGTAGGTTTAATTGAGAAGAAATACGACTTATGAACTTATATTTCATCATTTACTCATCTGCGACCAGGCTAGATTTATTTTCCTAATCATGTTGCTTTATGTCACTACACCTGTCTATAATTGTTTATAGAAATTGTTTCTTATATACACACACATATATATATATATATATATTGAATTTAATATACGCTTTTATATATTTTATTAACAAATTATTCGGAACAATGTCAATTCCTTGTGTTTTTCTTTTGACTTTATACAGTTTCTAGAATCTGTACAAAATAGGACGTTGATACCTGTATCCAAGGTGATTAATTTCAGTCTGAAAGCTTTATTTTTAGTACAAACTATTATCTACAAACCTGTTAAACAAATACAATCGATCTTATCTCTTGTCGTAACGTATACAAAAGCACTTCAGAGGTAAAAGGTATTTCGAACATTGAAAAATGAAAGACGTTTCGAGAAAATTAAGATATTTTTTTATTGTATTTTCCCAGCCCAGAAATAATAATTTGTCCGGGCCTAATCACAGAACACGGTTCCATTAGTGAGATCGCTCAACATCAATATCGACCGTTTTCATATATCGATATATGTTTTTTCCATTCGATATTTATGAATTACTTGCAGCTTATTTATTGTTCTCATTATAGAATTTCTTTGTGTCATCATTCATTAAAATGTGTCATCGGAACGGAAGTTACTAATCTGGATTTCTTGTTTCGATCACGTCATATCTGAATTTTGTGAACGGTTGTTTCATCTTTATTTTGCAGAGAAGTAATTCTGTTCCTTCTATTAATGTAAAAAGTGTACGTTCCCCGGTAGTTACTTCGAGAAAAACTGACCCTTATTCTGTGATTTGCCTTTGTCAGATGCCTAGAATTGCATCAAATCATGCGATATTAATATATAATTATAACATAATATTTGTACACATTCGAGCAAAGTTTTTTATTGTTTTCCGATACTTTTTTCTGTTTAAAAATACATTATAAACACATTTTTTTATACTCAGTACAACTTATGTTTCAGATTACCGCTGTGAAATTAAATTAAACTGTAATTACAGTTAGAGCAAATGACTATGATAAATTATAGAAAGAGAAAGTACTGGGAAAAGAGTCAGTGAACTCTATATCAAGAAAACAAGATAAAAAAAGGAGGTCTTCTATTCTCGAGGTCTTCTATTTCATTACATTTTTTCTTTTGCATTTTCATAAAAAAAATTAATTCTCATTTTTAATTCCTGAGTTTCTCTACAGGACAATGAATGAGTGAAGTTTGCCTTTGTCAAGTGTTACCAACCTAACGTATTTGTTTCTTCAAAGTTCCCATTAGTTAACGACACTGGGCTGTGTACATTTTTTACTCGTTAAAATTTCTATACATAAACACATTGCACGTAATACTCTACTGTCGGCAAATTCACCCATTTAGTACACAGTATTTGAACGTAGAATGGTAACAGAAAATTTCTACCGGACGCTTATTTCAGAAAAAATATCGCTACGTGAAAGAAGATGCAGTTTCGGACGACGAGTTGTTATTCAGGACGTCTTATTTGACTTTCGCGTTTCTACGATATATGCATAATTAATGTATAGGCAAGTAGCAACAGACTAACTCACCCCTCTTGCTGCCCGGTTCAATGTAAGTATCGTATATGTGTTCATCCAAGTGTATTTCTTTTATATTTCTATCACAAGCCGGTCTCCTTTAGCGCATATTTCATCAGTGCCGTTAAAATTCGTACGAAATATGTGGTAATAATGGTGCATTTTTATTGTTCGATAACACTTTTTCAAGTGAAACAAAGCGTCATCGTTTTCGCGTAACCGTTACTCGCTAAAGTTACAGTTTAGATCCTCTTTATGACGATTTTTTCTGTTCATACGTAACAGATTTTTTTTTTATTTCAATCCCCGAAAATGGGTCCGCGTCTTATAATCGAAGAAATCGTGAAAAAATTCAGGTCCGCAGTGCTGCCAACTTGCGCTCTTCTTTGACTTTTGTCTTTTTCACCCGAGTTCCCTCGGGCGTCGTACAAAAGTTTCTTATTTTCCGACAGAGCGCCGACCGCCCCCCTTCCCCCCTTCAGTGTTAATTTGAACACTGTTGCGCAATAATAAAAGCCGGCATTTAACACACCGTCGACACTCTAATGAGGATGTAATAACGTCGAACGTGCGGTACACGTCATGCTTGTACTACAGGCGGTGCGAAGGGAAAATTCCGTACAATCATATTCCACCCGTTCATTTTCGACATAATTCATTATTATATGCCCTAAAACGAATTTAAATGTCGCCCACTATTAACATTTTCAAGTACAGAACCTTCAGCCAACAAATATATATATATATATATATATATATATATATATATATATATATATATATATATATATATTGTTTCTCCCCGATAAAGAAGCCATCCAGTTTGATGGCAGTTTTATGGGTAAACAGTGCTGCCACACTTTTTCGGACGGGGACAAAAAAAAATAGAAAAATATATACATTATTTGCATATATTTATTTATTGTTATAAATATTTAAAATCAATTGTAAACACATATTATTCAACTTACAATTATTTTATCCCAAATTGCTATCGACGGGCCCTTCAGATTTATCTCGGAATCATAACCTGCCCGAGGTTTTCTCCTCAGTAGCCGACCTGTAAAAAGAAAAAATGAACTCTGAATTGTTGGAAATGATTCGAGAATTAAATATTCCATTATGGGAAAACATTCGATACGAACCCTAAGTGCCCGATAAATGGCAAGATATAAATAGAGCCATTTGGTCTGACTACCGCGTAACCTGTCGAAAGATTTTCAAAATTTATCGGGGACGATTTCTTTTTTTCACGTCGCCGCGATGCTGTTTAAATCAAATTCGTTTTTATCTATCAAATCCTCCCGTAAAAACCGTCCACTGCGCGAAAGAAAGGAAAGGCTGTGTAACTTTGTTTCACATTTCGTGAGACACCCTGTATGCATATATATATATATATATATATATATATATATATATATATATATGCACACACAAATATAAATAACGTGTTTGTCCTTTACGTGCGTAATCCCATGAATTCGTGCTGTCTATTCTAGACTTGACGTCGGAAAAGTTGTGCCAAAAGACTTGTTTATTTTAAATGTAACGTTTATGTCATTGTTTACACCGACAACAGCGCATTACTCGAACAGTGCCACTGAAGACGGCGACGGATCTTCAGTGCAACTTTTAGTTCCGTTACACTTTAAATTCCACTCATTCTAGGTCAAATTTTGATTCATTGCAAGCCAACTTAGAATAATTAGAAGACAAATTCCAATCGTTCAAAAGAAATATACAACCCATTTAGATCCAATTGTACTAATTTGACACATTCCAATCGAAATTCGACCAATCCCAAGTCAAATTACACTCGCAAAAAGCAAAATTCCACTCGTTACAAGTCGAATTAGACTGATTTAAAGCCGATTTCCGCTCGATCAACAGAAAATACGTCACATTTAGGTTGAATTAGACTAATTTCAAACCAAATTACTCACATTCCAATACAAAACCGACTCATTCCGAGTGAAATTACACTCGTTCAAAGCAAAATTTGACTCATTTCAGTTCCCTAATTCCCGTCGTTCAAAGGAAAATTCAACACATTTCTAACTGAATTCGGCTAATTTCGAGCCAAATTCCACTCATTCTAAGTACATTTTCACTCATTCTACCTTAATTGATAAAAAATTTTTCTTAATTCAAAAGATTTTCGGTCGGAACTCTGTCGGATGTCTCGGTTTTTAATATGGCTTTGTATATTTTGATTTTGTCTGCCAACTTCAATTTTGACGTAAGTTTTATTAACGGCTTCAGTAGTCCTAATTTACGGTTTAAGTCGATTCTTTTTGGCCGGGTATGTGAACTGATGAAAAGGACGTTTTTTCTTACAAACAGTAAAAACTTCTGGATTAACCCTTTTGGGGTTGAACCGCGTTCTGTTCGAGTTTTTTTTACCCTGTTTTCGTATATTTCTCTATACAAGATCCTACAAGATACAGTCCAACATTCTTTGTGGCCCGGGGTCTTTCCGACGCAAGGTTTACCCACTGTACACAACTTAAAACTTAAAATATTACAATCCGCAGAATTTTTCGAATTTACCAATTCAATCCAACCTAGTCAATTGCAAGCCTAACGGCCGATACAAATCTCAATCAACATCGAGGTCGATGACCCTTTCATCAATCGAGGACTCTCCAAAAGGATTATCGCTGCCAACCCCGAGGTAATTTAATCTTTTTAATAAAGGATGAAAATAATGAATTGGAATAAAAAAAAAGAGTTGAAACAAACTTCCTGTCGGCCCAACAAAATACTGAAACAGATAGAATTGATAATAGATTAAAAATACATTGATGGTACATACTTTCTTCCAAAATGCGTGACTTACTGTTAGGGGCGGTATAAAGAGATAGACGCGATAGGAACCAAAAATCGAGATATTGATATTAGCCCCTAAATAACTAAACTGCTAAATAACACTATTTCTCGGTTAATATTTATGTTATTCGGTCGACCATCTTTCAAAATGCACGGCCTCCTCCTACCAACTTCTGTGCATGAGCGTGGGCTAGAAGCGTGGGGTAAAAAATTAATGAACCTCAATTGTATTTACAACTATTCGATGATTGCAAAATAAATTTAGAAAGTTAAGGAAGAAACATCATAAAACTGGAAATTGACGGTCGGCAGCCGTTACGAGCGGATTTGTTGGCCGAAGGTTCTGTGCATAATAATTTGAATAGTGGGCAATATATTTTTGGGGGATAGGCCCAATCTACACTTCGAAAGTGCCGTCACATTGGGTGATGTATATATAATAAAATTAATAAACGCCAATTGTACTTACAGTTGTTTGTCGATTGTACAATAAATCGAACAAGAAAAATCTCATAAATCTGGAAATTGAAGGTTGGCAGCCGTTACGAGCGGATTTGTTGGCCGAAAGTTCTGTACATAATAATTTGAATAGTGGGCAACATATTTTTGGGGGATAGGCCCAATCTACACGTCGAAAGTGCCGTCACACTGGGTGATGTATATATAATAAAATTAATAAACGCCAATTATACTTACAACTGTTTGTGGATTGTACAATAAATCGAACAAGAAAAATCTTATAAATCTGTAATTCGAAGGTTGGTAGCCATTACGCTGCGTTGTTAATAAGATTGCTGTTAAGACTGTGGATTGTGGAATAAATAGAGGATTAAAGGAAAAGTGTTTTCAGTTCAGAAAATTAGTGTGATGAGAGAGGGAGAGCGTTGGGGAGGGAGTGGTATTTGATGAGAGGGGGGCTATACTCGTGTTCTGAGCCGGAGCCGAGTCCAGTTGGACAGTGACTATGGGTCCCGAAACTTCGATACTCACCCTGATAACTCTGACTTTCTCGATCCTGGTCGCCCCGCTCTGCTTCTTCACGCTGGTCATCGTGCTGCTGGCCTCGTTGGGCAAGTCGCTGGGTGTGAGGCGGGCCTACGTCAAACTCCTGGTCAAGATATTCGAGGTAGGCCCACTCTGCTAACCCCGTCTCACCCTCCGGCCGGATATATCGACTGCCCTTAGGGTCGGTCGGGGGCGGGGGGGGGGAAAACAGCTTTCCGGACTAGAAACTGGGCTTTTTTCTTCCCCTAAGATAAGCCTCGGAACCGACGATAAGCGCGATAGCCCTCCCCGTCCCCCTTTTGCTCTTTGCACCGCGCCTGATTTTTCACAATTGAATCGAGTCATAGCGACGATAACCCGGTTGACTTTATCTCAGTTGCGTGGGTTTTTGAAATGTCACGTTTCCACGATAGGACCGCGTGCCCCCGGCCCGAAATAGGCAAAGTCCGGTGTAAGATTTTTTATTGAAAATTTGCCCCCCTCCAATTCTGTACCATCCGACCCGAGGGCTGTAACCTCCTGTTAGGCTATAGTCAAGTTTTAATATGTATTCTAATAAAATTCTGAATGGTCTCGGGGTATATTTACGTACTTGTTGTGAGCAAAATTGTACAGTTACAATCCCGTCTGTATCGTGTTCACATTCGGGCAGTATATCTTGATATACAGTTAAACCATTGTTGAAGGGGCAAGGTTAGGTTAGGAACCCGAGTTCCCTGCTGAACTTTATTACTGACTTCTTGCGTTTTCAGTTCGGCCGGAAGACATTGGAGAGGGAAAAAAAATGGCAGATCGGCGGTAATGAAGACAGCTGCGTGAAAGAGACCACCGTCGAAAGCAACGGAACGACTGTCATTTCGAGGGAAGACTTAATTCTGGCCCCGGATCCTGTACAGAACTATGTCGGAAATAACAATTTGGAACCCCCGCAGGTATTTTTCCAACATTTAACACTGTTTTTTCATCGGGATAAGTCATCGTAATACGCGAACAAAGCCCGAAGCTCCGATGGAGCTGGCGGTTTGCAAAGACGGGAAAAATCGCTGGATAGAAGGGGATTCGAGGTTCTTCCCACGATATTACGCAATCCTACCGGAACCCTGTTAGTGACAATAATTCATCTCCTCTTCTCAAGTGTAATGGGTGACTGTCATCTTCACTAGCAGTGTGAGTTACCGGTGGCACAGGGGGCATCCTGTTTGGCCCACAACAACAAGAGTGCAATAAGAGTGCAAGCAGGAGATGCACTGCTCACACTGCTACTGAAGATGGCGAGCGGCTGTAACCTGTCTAGCAAAAGACCACAAGACGGGTACTCCGAATTAACTCTAACAAACTATTTTCTTTTCCATTTCAGTTTTCAAAAAAGAAATCCTTCTCGTTTTCTTTTCAGCTCGATGAAGACAAAGGCCAGGACGGCAAAGGTTTGCCGAGGCCGAGATCGTTCGAAACTTTAAAACGGGAATTTCAACTTTCCGACACTTTTGACTTTGTCAAGGCGGGAGTTGAAGCGATAATAGAGGACCAGGTCACGTCGAGGTTTGAGGCCGAAGAACTGAAGGTAACCCCCAACAATTTTTATTTTAAATATATTCAAATTATATAAGTGGTTCAGGGTATGGAACTAGAATGACGATAAACCTGAAATTTGCCACGGATGTTAGCTTGTAAGTGATAAGCAGAAATCAGCACTCATTCCAATCATGAAAACCCCACGTATTGTAATCAGGCACAATTGCACGGACAATACAGTTTAAGAAAAAAAAATGATATAAGCGTCGTTATGTTATGATAACCGGTTCAGTTTGTGATAACCTTCATTTATTTTCGTAACACATTTATGTTATATTTACAGTCATGCATCGACCGAGTCTACGATTCGGAGATGGCGAGTTTTAAAACAAAAATGTTATTTATAATAATTTTATATTATTTCAGTCATGGAATTTACTGACACGGACCAACAGGCAGTACGAGTTCATTAGCTGGAAGCTGTCGTTCATTTGGGTAGCCGGTTTCTTCATTAGATATTTCTTCCTGTTACCGCTCAGGATTTTAATATGCTTTTTTGGGGTAAGTTGGAGTTCTATTTTTTTTAATCGATTCTAGAAGGGGGCAGAAAAAAACCGTGCCCTTTTAAGCCTAAGTTTAGACTTAATTTTCTAAGAAAAAAAA
The DNA here is from genome assembly GCA_019843655.1 of Lethocerus indicus. NCBI lineage: Eukaryota > Metazoa > Arthropoda > Insecta > Hemiptera > Belostomatidae > Lethocerus > Lethocerus indicus. Next base: position 31,973,813 of record JACDQD010000004.1, on the reverse strand, counting down.
ATAAGAATATTTTGTATCCATTCGGGTAATTGGTTAAATGCCACTGTACTTTTTTATGCTCCAAATAAGATATTCTAGTTAAACAAAATGTAGTTTTGTTACTGCATTTTGTTATTGTCCGGTTATTTCTCAGAAATTCTTAATTGTCGTGTTATACTCCTATAAGTTGTAATTGAGAAAAAACAATAACATTATTTTGTATCATTTGGTTGCATTATTTTTTTTTCTTAATTTTCCCATAAAATATTTGGATAGATTTTGTGCGAAATGATCAGATCACGGGCAATAAGAGCGTCCTTGAATCTTAAAGCAAGGCCTACTGAAGATGGCAAAACCATTTTGATTGCCAATCTATCAATTTGAAATGAGTTTGAGAATTTTGAACTGATCGAATGAGAGTATAATAAACTGCAGTGTGCTCAATACAAGTGTGACACTCTTTCGATTTGAAATTGACATTTTTTCGAGACATTTGTAAAAATAGCATGTCCCGCTTGATACACGTGGACAGACCCTTGACCTTGATGACTCGAATAAACGTTGACACTGGCGCGCACACTTGTGTTTTTCTTTATTGCCTTTATTAGGCAAACGTTTTCATTTCGCCACCAAAAAAAAACCCATTTGATTTTCTACCCTTCGATTTAATTTCCTAGATTTTCTTTTATTTCTGGATCGCCAGAATATGTTTTACAATCGTCCGATAATTGTCCTGCCTGTCTGATCTATTTGAACAGATCCGGTTTAAAGAAGCAATTATCACTCTTGTCGGTCTAACCAGATTATTTGAATTATTTCATTTTCGCTAAAGAATGTTATTAGAACCGAATATTTAGGGAATTTCCATGTGGGAATGTTTAGTTTTAAAATATATCCTTGATGAAAATAAGTGTTTTATTTAATTATAAATTATTTATATTATAAATTTATTAATTATAAATAATTTTACATTAAGACTGTTTTATTACATTTTATTAGTGTGTTTCAATTACACTCAACAAGATTAATTCATCAGAGATTCTTGATTTTGTCCGGCCTATATAATTCAAGTTTTATTGTATTATTAATTCTATGAAAATCATTTAAATCGTTAACATCTTTTAACCCACAGTGGTAGTTTTACAGAAAAATTGTGCAGTTTATAATGTTTCTCAAATCAGATTTGTCAGAACAACTTTGCCCCTTTTCAATGAAATTGTCCTTTGTCCAAATCCGTTTCCCAATGTTGTTATCAGTTTACTCATTGTTCGAACAATTCAAGAGCGCTGACCCACTTGATACCTGACCGATAGTTCAAGTTTTCATCCCAATGTTCAATTTCTAGACAAGTGAGATTGTTTTTTTTGTTTCTCAAGCAGTTTAAAGTACAGATCTAATTTTTTCTTCCAATCCTGATTTCGATAACTTTTCTGTTTTTTTGAACGGAATAATTAATGAGCAATTTCTATTGCTTCAATTGTATGAAACAATTGCTAATGTTGCTGGCTTATCCGCCAGCATGAAAATTGTTGTACTGTAGATTTCGTAATGTTCTTCTGTCTCCTCTCGCTGGTTTGGTCTTTTGGTAGACCGGTTTCGGCTGCTCACCGTCTCCAGTAGCGGTCTTAGTGACTTAGGACGCTTTTGTGGCGTCCTGTTTGCACTGTCGCCGTTACTTGTAGTTGGCCAAACCAGCGAGAGGAGATAGAAGAACAACGAAATCTACAGTACAACAATTTTCACCGTCTTAATACTTGAATTATGTTAACTGTCGTCCGTTTCAGGTAATGTGGCTTACGTTCTGTACGGCCCTGGTTGGGTACGTACCCGAATCCGATTTCAAGAGGTGGCTCACTCGCAAAGTGTCGATAATGTGCTTCAACGTGCTGTCGTCGGCGCTTTCGTCCGTCATCACGTATCACAACGCCGAGAATCGCCCCAAGAGCGGCATCTGTGTCGCCAATCATACATCGCCCATCGACGTTCTCGTACTCATGTGTGACAATTCCTATTCTCTGGTCAGTAATCATGTTTCAATCGACTTTCATTTGATTAACGGCTTAAGCACGAAAATTCGATGTATACCTAAAGTTGTAATCCAAAGGTTTTTTTTCTGTATTGATCGCTTGAGGGCGAAATTATTTTTTAATTATCTGAAACAAAATTCGCTATATTATTTTTTTATTGTTGATTCGAAAAGAAAACCGTGTACCCTAAACTTATAATGCAGACTTTTTTCACAACACTTTGTAGTACAATCGATGATAAATACACATTAGTCCATGCCCTATTATTAGCATGAAGTTGAAGGTTTACCACCTGCCGAGGCGATGTTGTTACAACGGATTTTTCCATTTTCTATATCTATTTTCCTATTCCAGATCGGACAGAGGCACGGAGGTTTCTTGGGCATATTTCAGAGAGCTCTGGCCCGAGCGTCGCCACACATATGGTTCGAAAGGTCCGAAGTCAAGGACAGGGAAGCTGTTGCCAGGAGGTAATTGCAAATTGTAATTTTGTCAATAATAACCGACAACAATTTAACAAAAACACAAAACTATCCGTAAGAGAAGAGTAGATGTTGAACTGTGTAACCGATGTTAGTGAACTGCAAAGGAAAAGAAACTGAAACATAAAACTAACTTAGAGATAGTGGATCAACCACTAATATTCATAAAAGAGACAGGACTAACAATGAACATTTCAATTTAAAAAACAAAACAGTAATAGTTGGCAATAAAACTTTCTAAGTAAATCTTCATCCATTTATTGTGGAGAAACAAGTGATATAAAGAATAATAGCAATGTATGTATAACGAAAAAGCTTCATTATACACTAAATAAAAATAGAAAAAAAGAGGGTTTTATACTGATATTTTTCAGTTACATATTTCATTTTAATAGCTTGCACTTTCAGAACCTGTTTGAACGGTCAAGTGGAGAAAGTTATTTTCTCCATAGACAATTTAAATTCAATCGTTTTTTATTATTATTTAAAAACTCACAAATCTCTTGAAGTGTTCAAGTTGTACATAGTAGCTTAGATCATAGTTCTTCATTTGATACCATTATTTTGTATCTTCATTCTCTTAACTTTATATATAATTATATATATATATATATATATATATATATATATATATATATATATATTTATATATAGTTTGCATATTTGTTTTCCAAAAAAGAATTCATGTTAATATTAGACAGTATTTTTCCATTTTTTTCTTTTACTAATTAATTAATAAATAGAAATGATATTAAATTGTTAATTGTCAATAACGAGGTATTAATTTTTAGTAATGCCCTAATTTTTAAGGTTCCAATGCTTTAAATTTACTTCAAATATCCCTAAAAATTTGTGTAGAATATGTATTAATTAAATTTAAATTTGCATATTTAATACTATGTAAATAAGGGACGCCTCTTTATAATACATGGAGAATAGGAATGGTCATTGACCTCACCTCACCTCACCTCGTGTGTGCCTTCTCATCCTCAATTATTATTCAATTGCATTATTTTTAATTATCCTCTCGTTTTAATTAACTTTTTATTTGTTATTTTTAATGACGTTTCATAACTTGTATGCCCCGGTTGGTGTAGAATTTTTCTCTGCGCTTGATGATCATTAGGAATTTTCCAATTTCTCTTTTATCGCCTGTTCTTTCTTTGTACAATTTTCACCATAATCACTTTTATTGTTTGCACTTAAAAATCAAAACGCAAAGCGAGCGCATGAAACCTTTTATGTTCGGTGATTTTATTGAATTGTTATATTAATAACGATTAAAATGAGGAATGAAAGAAAACATTTGAGGTTACAGAGGTAGTTTTAAATTAAAAGAATGTCAAATACAAATTAAATTCTTTGAAAAAAATTTATAATTATCGAATAAAATATTTTCTAATTTTAAACAATTTTATTAAAAATCCATATATAAGTATGCGTATTATCTTCTGATTCAATAACAGATGCTATTGGTCTGTGGTAGCTAAAATATGAAATGAATGTTTGTGAAGTAATTTTTTTGTAAAGATCTATCGAACCTGGTACCAAATTTTGTTGTTGACATGTTTTATACTATCACTAGTAAGTTTTAAAGAAAATTTTTGTTCCAAAAACCTTCTTTACTCTCTCGTGTCACTTGCATATTGTTGGTACTACCCTCCCAAAGGAGTTCCACTTCGAAATGAAAAGTTTCCATTTTATTGAAACTATTCGAAAATTCTATTTCATTTTTTGGTTTACAGGTTGAAGGAACATGTTTCTGTGCCGAATAACCCGCCTATTTTGATATTCCCCGAGGGCACATGCATCAACAACACATCGGTTATGCAATTTAAAAAGGAAGCTTCGAAGTTGGTAGTGTCATTTATCCTGTTGCCATCAAGGTCAGTATAGATGACTGTAGTTAATGAATTATTAATTTATTCCAACCTTGAAGTGGCCTGACCAATGGCTGGCTGAAATCTCTATTTCAATTAATACAATTCGAAAACTGCCCAATCATTCATTAATGATGAGTTAATTTGTACCCTTCCAATTCATTATTTAAGGCTTTATTATATATTCGTTTTAAAGCTACATTTTTATAACAGTAGATAGTAGTTCCGTATTTATTTGTGTAATTAATTATTTTAATTAATCAAAACCCCGGTGGTGTTTGTCAGTCTGTCGAAATGATGGGGAATTGTGTTGGGTTTACGAATCCGCAAACCGTTTTTGAGAAATTGCTAAAACATCGATTTTTTTTGCAATCAAATATTGAAGAAAATGTCTGTCCAGCATTGTTGAAAGAATCACTGTTGTCTGCCTGTCATTGTTGGCTCCCTAGCATTGTCCAAGGTGTCTGAAGATGCTTGTTTTGACAGTAAAACCTCTCAGATCACCATACAACCCTTTGTACATTTTTCGTGTTAACATTTTGAATATCGCTATGAAAATTACAGATATTAATTTTGGGCAATTCGTTAATTTCTGATTTGTCACCCCTTTCAATTTACCTTTTCTGTAACGACTTATTTTCATATTGATTAGTTAAAATTTTATGAAAGAATTAAGTTTTCTCCTGTCCCTTGTGCTACAGAATTGTTCCAATTTAAATGTATCTCCAAATTTGCGAATCGTTAAAATAAAATTGAAAAAAGAAGCGAAACTGTTCGATGTGTGATGAGTAAGCAATTGAAAATTGTTTATCAGTTGTTTTTTTGGTTTGTTTATATTCGATTGCCACTCTTCTAATCAATCCTCTCATTCAAATTAGTCAATATCGCCTGATCGAGGTCAACAATTATCGCTGGTGCAGGGTTAAATTAAATATGGACTTCTTATTACTGGAGATTACAATATCACACTTTTACAGTCTTTTTTCGCTTACAAAAAAAAGGATGAGGGGTTGTACAAGCGAGATAAGTGGAATTGTCAACATTTCTTTCGAAAAGTTTCATAACCCCCTGAGGTTGTGCAAAGTAACAACAATGCATTTCTATGCACGAGATTTCATAATCTGGCTCGTGCAATTTCATCTTCCCGTTACGCGCACAACCTTCTGCACCTTCTTGTGCAGTTATTCTGTGGTTACAAAAGTTTTCTCAAAACTACATCCCAACATTATATTTGCGCAAGCACTGTTATCACTACAAAATTTGTGGCGACTAGACATGTTGCTCCGATAGCTCCAATTTAACCACCAATAGATATATAGTATTTTTAGTAGTAATAGTAAGAGTACTTAATTATAATATAAATATTACTTAATTATACAAAACGGAAATATTAATTAATTTACATGTGAAGAATGAAAATAATTTCCTCGGAAGGAATGAATGGAATTGTTAATAGTAATTTATTTTCATTTATTTAAAAATTGTCAAAGAACTGATAAAAATGGCCTACAGCATTTGCTCATTTTATAGTTTCGAGGGAAACATACAAAATTTCAGTAATTTGGAACGAAACGGGGTTAGGTGTGACTAAATTACCCAAATATTTAATTATAATATTTAAGCCAATATATCAGTTATTTCCATATTAGTCGATCCATGTATATTTTACAGATGCCTGAAAAACTAAATATTAAAATATTGAATACCAAATTGGCATTGTTTATAGCGAAAATGTTCTTCCCCCTCTACTATAGCTGCCAAAATGAATTTATAAATCTCAAATTTGAATTTAGTCCAAAGAAAGGCTTTGTATTCGACATCTGTTTGTATATTGAATATAAAAAATAACAATCTCTACTGTGTGTTTGGAAATCCATGTTGATGGATTTTATCACCCCGTGATGGATACATTCTCCCCCGTTAGCCCCGTTCTGTTTTATTATACTCTTCCGACACGGTGTACTCGCATTGTCGGTATTTGGACTGTAAGTGTTGTCGCGTGAACAAACAATGAAGGCCTATTTATAGATATTGGCAACATGTCAGTGGCCTGGGTTAAAAAAAGAAATCTACACTCACTGGGACCGGCTAGACACATTCATTCTAAACTTTTGAAGCTATTTTGTACCAGATTTTCATATATATAGCAGTCGTGTATGTGTGTGTTTGTATATATATATATATATATATATATATATATATAAATAAATATAAGAAGCTGAGTCAATGGTCCCGAAAGATATTAATGTACTGGAAGTTTCTTTTCTCTGAGCTGTTAGCCAACTTTTACACTGCCATTGTTAAAAACCGCCACATTTTGATGATGTTCAGTCTTATATTTGTAATTTGAGTTTGCTTATTGTGTAATAAAAAATTATTTTTTTTAACAACTTAAATTTGAATCCTAATAACATAACTTATATATAAGCCAACAAAGAGACCACTGTGTGCCTGTGGAGGCTCTCTTATTCATCCACTTTATATCTTCATTCGTTTGTACCTCCCCGTCGGAAGGCCGAATGAAACATTCAGGAAACCGTAAATGAGCGTTTTCTTTTTTTTTTTCTGTTCAGTACGATCCAAAATTCGGCGACGCGTTCTGGAACAGCAACCGCTACTCGATGGTACAGTACCTGTACATGATGATGACTTCTTGGGCGATTGTGTGCGAGGTCTGGTACCTGCCACCGATGCACCAGGAACAGGGCGAGACCGCCATCGACTTCGCCAACAGGGTCAAACGCGTCATATCCAAGCAGGGTGGACTCGTCGATCTCATGTGGTAAATAGTTTATTTTATCTATTAAAAAAATAGACCGCTCTGAACTTGAAGAAATGAATACAGCAAAGGTCGGTAGTACAAAGGATAAAATGAACGTAGATTTTGTGTGTTTCTGTCTCCTCTCGCTGGTCTGATCTTTTGCTAGACCGGTTTCAGCTGCTCGCCGTCTTCAGTAGTGGTGTTAGTCACTTTGAGTTAAAATGAATAAATTAAACCCTATTCACACAGGATATTATATGTATATAATTTCTTTATCTTATATTTATTGTCTGTTTGTTCTTCGGCAGGGACGGGCAGCTGAAGCGGATCAAGGTGAAAAAGGAATGGAAGGAGAGACAACAGGAGGAGTTCAGCAAGCGGCTCAAGGTCGAGTAAAGGTCTGACTAAGGAGTAGGGAACGTTGTGTTTTTGAACGAAAAAGGAAGGGAAAAAATAATCTAGTGATACTACCTATCTGTGCCTCGAGAGTCCGAGCAAAACCAAAATAAAAACAAAACAAACAACGCAGCTTACTAACTGGTATTTGTATCTTCAGTTTGCGTCGGGAAGAGAACCAATTTTTCAGTTTTTTGTTACGGGGTTTTTCTTTTTTAAAATTCGAGAAATTTCCTTTTTTAGTCCCGATTCGTTTGAGGTTAACAAAAATAAAAGACCCGAACGAATATAAAACCGACCTTATCATCGACTTAAAGAAGAAAAAGACTAAAAAAAAAACAAAAACAAAAAGCAATATACTTACTAATTCATCGATTAATTTATGCATTTTTTCTATTTTTTATCATATACTCGTTTAAACCTAATATTAAGGCTGTACATAAATACGTATATTTTGTTGTGTATCCATTTATTTTATTATTTTTCATTTTAAGTCGTTCCTTTTTTGTAAATAGTTGAGTCAGGGTTTATTATAGAAACAGAATAGTTTGTAATTGGAATTTTCCAGGGGGCGATTGGAACTGAAAATTACTCGAGCCAAGTGATATTCCGAACACTTGTAAATTTGTGAAAAACATTTCGAAAATACTCATTTAAAAAATGAAAATACTCGTTTGATGGAACAGAAATGGAAACCGAATTGTGATACTCGTTTTTTAACCTTGAAGTAATCACTCAAAAAAAATCTTCGTTCATTAACAAAGTTTTCATTACGATCGCCTTTGAGAAAATTTTTTTTTTGGTTGTGTATCGAACTAATATATAAACATATATATATATATATATATATATATATATATATATATATATATATATATATATATATATATATAAAGGGAAAGAGGATGATTGGAATAGCGTTACATTCCGAATGTCGAAGAAAAACATATATATACAATAAATTATTTTGTCGTGTTTTTAGAAATTGCCACAAATCGAGAGCACGGGCCCCGAGGATTTTGAATTTGAACCGATTTTATTTTTGTTTCCTTTCGAAACCCCCTTCGAAAATAAATTAACTAGGTTAGGTTACACGGGGGATATTAAGACTTTAGAGGGGTCAAAGCAAACAGAAAGTAACTGGGAGATTGTCAAGAGAGATGTGGACTCGTATTTTTTAGACGACCAAAAAAAAAAAAAAGAAAAGATTTTTCTACCGAAATCATATGATGTATATATATATTTTCTCGCAGATAGTAATAATGATAATAAATAAAATGAGATTATGTTAGTTTGTAATGTGGATGAGCGTTTGATAAAACAAAAAAAATATATATATATATATAGACAGCTAATGATACAGTGTCGGGACAATTTCTCACTTCGCGTCCACTGTATTTATAATTGTATTCTGTCCTATTTTATAATTGAATTTGGTCGCGAATTTCATTCACCCGCAGTCTGTTGAAAACAACTTCGAAAATTGGTTTAACATACCTTTTTTGTGGTCTGCGAGGGGTTGGAATACGGTAGGTTTGTGGTGTTTGTGTCTCCCTCCTCTCGCCGGTTCGATATTTTTCTAGACCGGTTTACGGCCGCTCGTCCCATCTTCAGTAGCGGTGTTAAGTCACTTTGGATGTCTTTCGGACATCCTCACTGCGCTGTCACTGTCACCTGTACTGTGGTGACGAAGTGGCCGAAAAACAGTCGGCAAAGGTGCCGACAGTGACTGACACACGGCTCTGCTACTGAAGACGTGGCGAGCGGCCGAAACGGCGACAGGAGACAGAAACACCGCAAACCCAATTCCAACGTCGATTCGTAATAACGAATTTCCCGGTACAATAACACCGCGATTCCATCTTAAGACGTTTATACTGACCGATTTCCGTTTGAAATTTCTTCACCCAATTACTTACCGCCTCGAGCTCTCCTCGAGGAAAACTTGATCGAAAACGAATCGAAATTCCAAATTTTCGACGATGTCGCAATTTTTTTGTTCTCCGTCACTGTATCGGACCGGCGTCTGTCTATTTAAGAGGATGGCACAAACTAAAACAAAACTAATTGTGAATGTTTTGTTGGCACACATAGATTAATATACATACATATATATGTAGAAAAAAATGTAGCAATACTCGATGTTGTGTTGTGTTTTTTTCGTTCTCCTGTCGAACATCGAATTTTCTTTTATGCTCTATTTATTGCCTCCCCCTATAGTGGTCATATATAAAATTAAGCGAGCGATCATCCGTACGTTCGTTTATGTGTCACTGTGCGTTTATAGGAGGAATTTATTTTCGCCTTAGTCGTTATTAATGTGCGTGTGTTTGTGTGTGTGTGTGGCCAATATTGAATTGTTGATTTTTGTACTTACCAAGCGCATTGTTGTATTTTGTAAGTGGGCAGGCGCTAAGGAAGTTTTCGAGGCGCTAAAATGAAATTGAAAACACTCCGTCTCTCTGTGTTTATCTCTCTAAAAGTATTAAACCGATTGCGCTGATTAATCGAAAAATACAGTGAAAAAAAAGGACGGAATTCGATAGTTATCGAATATATTTAAGTTGATGCATCGAAACAACGCCGACGCGCCTGTACACGATATGAAAAAGAAAAATGTCTATTAGATAATATTTTCGCAATAATGATGATGAAGGAAAAATGATGATGAGGAAAGAGAGAGTTGTTAAGACGAATTTTACGCTTCGATTGCAATTGCGACAATATATTTTCTTCGTTTATGTTTTATTATTATTATTATAGCGGTTACGTCGTTTTTTATATATATATATATTTCGGTGGAATCGGTTATAAAATGGCGGCTGAGTTGCGCAATATTCGCGCGTGTTTACGCAACTCGATTGTATAAACTGTGAGCTTGACGTTTCTGCAACGGCTGTCATTCGCTGTGAATACTTATGAAAATTAAAAATAAAGTCTCTAGTCTTCAGTATCATTTGTTTGAATCGCGTCCCGTATTTATATTAGCCATATTCGCGTCTCTCCCCAATCGACTTTTCTCTGTCGTCTCAGTTCTCTGTCGGGTGATTTGGATTCAACAAACTGTTTCTCTTTTATTTTCCACAGCAAGAGACCAATTTAATAAAATGCGATAAACAAACGATATTGTGTGTATTTTTTTGTGTGTGTGTGTGCATTTCCGTTCCCATTGAAATTCCCTTTTATTTTTTATATTATCGAGTATAAAAAATACCTTCTGATTTTAAACAATTTTATTAAAAATAACGAATATCCGACTTTGTATTTTTCTACTGATTAACACGAAATTCTCTATCGAATCTAATAATTCGATAAAAACCGCCAATTTTAAAACTTAAATATAAGTTTCACTTCGTGGAGGTTTCACGCGCCATTTTTCTTATATTGTATGTGAATTGGTCCGTTGTTGAAGACTCGTAAATTCATACATTAAATAATATAAATCGATGGCGACATTTAAATACAACTATTTTGTTTTGACCGAACCCCCCACCCCCCTTTCGGCATAACGAAGAATGTATTTTTATTATAAAAATAGAGTGCATCAATGAAAGATTCTTCGTATCGACAAATAAAATGTACAATATTGTTGTACTCAAGCGGACTGTTGTATAATCTAATTTGTACAATACGGCATCGATTTTAGAAACCCTTCACGGTTTTGAGCCCTGCCGATCAGTCACTGAAAATCGGACCACGATTCAAGATGGACGAGGCACAAAGTAAGTTCTGTAATTTGTCTATAAAATATTGTGTCTGTATTTTTCACTTCAAAAGTTTTAATTGGGCCCGCACGATCCGTTCAGAATTCAAAGAGTTCCTCCTGTCCACGAATTTGCAACTTCCCGATATAAATACTTCAGTAGATTTCTTGTGTTTCTGTCTCCTCTCGCATTGAGTTTTGGTCTAGCAAAAGACCAAACCGGCGAAATCTACGGTAATTCCAACCCCTCGCAGAACACAAAACTGGTACTTTGGAATAAATACTGTAGGTTTGTGGTGTTTCTGCTGTCTCCTCTCGCCGGTTCGGTCTTTCGCTAGACCGGTTTCGAACTTTCGACACTTCGGTTTGATCCAAAGCCGTGAACGCGATACCGTGTCACGCAGTACAAGCGAGAGTGGCAGTGCCCGAAAAACACCGCTACTGAAGGTGGCGAGCGGCCGAAACCGGTCTAGCGAAAGACCGAACCGGCGAGAGGAGACAGCAGAAACACCACAAACCTACGCCATTCCGACCCTTCGCAGACCACAAAACTGGTATGTTAAACAAGAGAAAGGCACCTTTCTTAGAATTTTCTTTTGCTATTGTTGCTGGCTATCGGGTTCCACCGAGACATCCGACATTGACCCGCATCCAGAGATTCCAGTCAAAAGTCCTTCGCACCGTCCTTAATGCTCTCCCCCCGGGTATGTTTCTAACCAGACAATCCACCGTGACCTCAACATACCGACAGTCGACGAAGTCGCAAAATCTCGGCTCCCGAAGTTCCACTCCCCATCCTAAACCCCCACCAGGACGGCTTAAACGCCACCGGCCCGGAGATATCATCTCGGGCAGTAGTTAAATCGTGTCAAAAGCGCCAACCATCGGGCGGTTTCTTTATCGAGAAAAACTCGTGAAAAATAAAAATAAAAAAAACTTGTTGGCAGGGTTTGCCGGTGTCGTGAAGAGTGGCGGCATCGTGTACGAGGACGGTTCTAGGTACGTCGGGGAGTGGAATGCCGACGGCCAGAGGCATGGCCTGGGCAGGCTCAGGTTGCCGGACAGCGGCCACTACCACGGCACTTTCAACAACGGACTCTGCCACGGCCTCGGCGTGCTCTCGTTCCCCGACGGCGCCAAGTAAGTCTAAGCATTTGCGAGGGTTCTGCTCTCGATACTGCCCCACTTAGGGGCTCAGAACTGAATCGTTGGCCCATCCCCGCCCCCTCTCCAATCTCCAGGAGGCGGAGGGAACCTCGCACTGATCTCTCGACAGCTTCTCGGGGTTCAAAGAGGGTTGCGGAGTCCCGCAGTCCCGCAGCGCGTGATACCACTCCTATTCCCATCCGCGAGCCCACTCCGAACGGTCCTCCAGGTCCAGCCTCTGTAGACGAGCAGTGAGCGAACCGTGCCCCGTTACCGGCAACGACAAGGTTTGTCTGTTGCAAGGTCTGTCGCCGAGGGTAGCAACTGGTATGTTTCTAACCGAACAATCCATAATGACCTCAACATATCCCAACGGTGCGCGAAGCCGCAGAATTCCATACCCGCCTCTCTCCACATCCAAATCCACTCGTTCATCCAGTTTCCTCTTTACCCATCCATTATCCCCCCCGCGTCGGCTTAAACGCCACCGGCCTAGAGACTTTCTGTAGGCCGGATACAGGTCAAAAGTACCATCACTGGATGGCGTCTTTATCGAGTGAAACTGATCAAACAAACCGCAATTGTACCTATAACTGGCATACAGTTGATTGTACAATAAATAAAGTTAAAAAATAAAAACACTACCGTACCTTCATTATGATAGAGGACAGCACAATAGGGTACAGTGATATTACAACGCGGTACTCTAATAGAGCACAGGTTGCTTACGTATTATGGAGGTTCATAAATATTCTATTTGTACTTTCGCATCGCAAGTTGTGTGAGCGTGGTTATTGAAATTTGAAAAATTTTCCATTTTTCAACTTTCCTTTAAGTGTATATTACCTGTTGGACCACTGTTTACGGGGTTCGTTTGGGGTAAAAGGTGGATATTCACTGTTGTTGTTGTTGTTGTTGCAGGTACGAGGGTGAGCTGATGCAGGGCTGGTTCCACGGGCACGGTGTATTCTGGAGGGCGGACGGAATGAAGTACGAGGGAGAGTTCAGGGGCGGACGCATCTGGGGACTGGGTAAGTCCTGGACGCCAGGGGGACCCCGACCGCACGGCCAGTAGCGTAGAGCGAGTGTACTTAAAGTATCCAGTACCTTAAGGGCCAAGTACTTCTACGGTCGAGTGGCATTGGGGTAGTGTAGTTCTAGCATCGAGTACCTTACAGTTCATGTACTTATAGCATCGAGTACCTTGGGGGGAAGGACTTCTAGCATCGAGCAGCATACAGCTCAAGTACTTTAAGCTCAAGTAGCTTAGAGCTCATGTACTTCTAGCATCGAGGTGCATACAGCTCAAGTAACATAGAGCCATGTACTTATAGCATCAAGTTGCATACAGATCAAGTACTTCTAGCATCGAGTAGCATACAGCTCAAGTAACATAGAGCCATGTACTTATAGCATCAAGTTGCATACAGATCAAGTACTTCTAGCTCAAGTAGCATACAGCTCAAGTACTTCTAGCTCATGTAGCTTAGAGCTCATGTACTTGTAGCATCGAGTAGCATACAGCTCAAGTAGCATAGAGCCATGTACTTATAGCATCAAGTTGCATACAGATCAAGTACTTCTAGCTCAAGTAGCATACAGCTCAAGTACTTCTAGCTCAAGTAGCATACAGCTCAAGTACTTCTAGCTCATGTAGCTTAGAGCTCATGTACTTATAGCATCAAGTTGCATACAGATCAAGTACTTCTAGCTCAAGTAGCATACAGCTCAAGTACTTCTAGCATCGAGTAGGATACAGCTCAAGTAGCATAGAGCCATGTACTTCTAGCATCAAGTAGCCTGGAGCTCGTTTACTTCTTGCATCAGGTCCTAGTCTCTGGGGTCATACTATAGTTTGGGAGTGATTGAATTTGGTCGGCGTTTGACAGGTATGGTGACGTACGCGGACGGTACCCACGGCTTCCCGAGGAACGAGGGCTACTTCCAGGACTGCCGGCTGATGAGGAAGAAGCCCTGCCAGGACGTCGTCAACAGGGCCCAGAAAATAGCGCTCATCGCGAGGGCCCAAGAGCTCTACGACGTCAACAACGTAATACGCCATATATACATACCACTAGTATATCAATTAGTCAATTTGGTTGAATCATACCGAATATCACACGCGGTAAAGTGGTACCGAATGCCGCGGATCTCCTTTTATGCCATAACCTCAAAAATGCCATTTTTAGCCCCAGAAATGCCATTTTTAGCCCCAAAATGCCATTTATAGCCCCAAAAATGCCATTTTTAGGCCGAAAAATGCCATTTTCAGAACCTAAAATGCCATTTTTAGCACCAAAAATGCCATTTTTAGTCCCAAAAATGCCATTTTTAGCACCAAAAATGCCATTTTTATTCCCAAAACTGCCACTAGTATATCAATTAGTCAATTTGGTTGAATCATACCGAATATCACACGCGGTAAAGTGGTACCGAATGCCGCGGATCTCCTTTTATGTCGTGAAATTTTTTCTTAAATCGTCCGCTTTCGGTAAAAATAGTTTTTGCTATTCTACGTTGATAATTTAAATTTTTTTAACGCACTATCGTCTGTACATCGCTATTTCTTCTTTGTCCCGTAAATCTCTCGATTTAGAATGCAGTGTACTGCAATCGTTACGGTCATTTAAATCCTGATTAATTTCTCATTGTTCCAGGTCCTGTAGGTGAAGAGTCCTGTTGTTGTTGGCCCACAACGCCGAAAAACCTCGGCTACAAATTTCGTCTCGAATAAACGATTTATAAAACTGTTTCGTCCATTTTTATTTTAACCCCCCCTTCGATCGTCCCTAATTGAAATAAGTTTTGCTCGCTCGTAATGAGAACAAGAGTCATGCGTGCATTCAACACGAAGCACACCGGTATCCGGAACGAAATCAACACAGTCATCCAAAAGCGGGGATTTTTGTAATTGTAGTACTTATTTAAAATTGTAAAAGTTGTAGAAAAATTACATTTCTAACCCCAAAAATGCGTATTTTAGGACCAAAAAGGCCATTTTTAGCCCCAAAATGCCATATTTAGCTTCTAAAATGCCATTAACCCGGACATTTAACCCCCATTTTTAACCTCAAAAATGCAATTTTTATTCCCAAAAATACCTATGTTAGCACCAAATATGCCATTTTTAACCTCAAAAATGCAATTTTTAGCTTCAAAATTCTATTTTTAACTTCAAAAATGCCATAGTTAACCCAAACATGCCATATTTAAAACAAAAATGCCATTTTTAGCCTCAGAAGTGGCATTTTTAGGCCGAAAAATGCCATTTTCAGTACAAAAAAGTACCTCAAAAATACCATTTATAACCAAAAAAATGCCATTTTGATTGTCAAAAATGCTATTTTTAACCTCAAAAATGCTATTTATAGCCTAAATAAATGCATTTTTATCCCCAGAAATGCCATTTTTAGCACCAAAAATGCCATTTTTATTCCCAAAAATGCCTATTTTCAACCCCAAATATGCTATTTTTTTTCCAAAAATGCCTATTTTAGCACAAAAAAGTCCATTTTTAGCACCAAGATGCCATTTTTAGTGTCAAAAATGCTATTTTTAACCTCAAAAATTCGATTTTTAGCACCAAAAAGGCCATTTTTATTCCCAAAAATGCCATTTTTAATGTCAAAAATGCTACATTTAACCTCTCAAATGCTACATTTAACCTCTAAAATGCAATTTTTAGCTCCAAAAATGCCATTTTTAGCCCACAAAAATGCATTTTTATCTCCAAAATTGCCATTTTTAGCACCAAAAATGCCATTTTTAGCCACAAAAATGGGGCGGAACGCCCTACAGATTATTCGCTCTCGACAGGGACGGTGCTTGTCGGTTTGAAACAAGAATTAACAATTCGCCTCGTATCCTAATTGTCGGGGGATTGTATAAAATCGTCGAAAGCCGATAAATAAACGGTAGGCTGAAGATTGGGGGAGATTTCACGACGACGCGTTGATTCGAAACCCTCCACCCCCTGGCGAAATTCGATTCCGAATATTTTTGTCTAAATTATTAGACGCATTTTCTAATTGATAGGGATGAACGTTTGTGATTGACACCGTTCCCCAATAGAGCCTTCCCCAACACTGTTGAAATATTTCCACGCCTCGCCCACCCCCGCACTAAATTCTTTTTCCCGCCCCCCGCCCGGGAATAGATGGCGCTCGTCCGTTAACGTCCGCTCCCTTCTCCCGTGTCCATTACGCCCTGCGGGCCTCCCTAGAAAATTCGTTTCCGACGCTCCCTTCTCCCGACCCTCTTCCCGGCTCTGTCCACCGGCGAGAACCGCCAACGATTGGCCAAGAATTGTTCCACTGTCGCGACTCTAGAACACAACAGGCGATATCGATATTAGTGTAGCGCTGATGACGCGTTATTTTCAGTTTTATTTAATCATTTTTCTGGCTTTTGCCCGCTCTATTCGCAGTCTGTAAAGAAATTTTTTGGTGTCCCGAGATAGTAGGATTCGATTTTTTGATAGTAGCGTTTGAAATTTTATTTATTGTACAATCAACTATACGCCAGTTATAGGTACAATTGCGGTTTGTTCGATCAGTTTCACTCGATAAAGAGGCCATCCAGTGACGGTACTTTTGACCTGTACGTTTGACGCGGGGAGGATAATGGAATTTAATGAAGCGCGATTTTGCGACTTCGTCGACTGTCGGGGTATGTTGAGGTCATTATGGATTGTTCGGTTAGAAACATACCGGGGGAGGGGGAGCATTAAGGATGGTACTGGAAGGACTTTTGACCGGAATGTTTGGACGCGAGCGATGTCGGATTTCTCGGCGGAACCCCATAGTTCTATTCCGTACGTCCGTGTCGGTTTTAGTACAGCTTTATATATTGTCAGTTTTGTTGACTATTGTCAGTTTTGATGCCCTTTTCTAAAGGGGTCTCAACAGTCCAAATTTACGATTTAGATCTGTTCTTTTCAGTCGGAATTCCACGGGAGCCTTCTGATACGAGTACTGTCAAATAGAACAGTGTGATGAAGGTGAGATGAGTAGATTTAGAGCTATTCACTTTCACCCTCCACCCTTTGCACCAAGACTGGATGTTGGTAAGGTGCTCCTGGAGATTGATGGTTGTAGTTGAGGGATTTGGGTCGGAGGTGAGGAGGCGTGTGTCATGGGCAAATGTGGCGAGGACTGTAGAAGGATATGTAGGTATATCGGAGGTTTATATTCTGTATAGGAGTGGACCTAGGACACTACCTTGAGGGATGTGTTTGAGATGATGCGTAATAATTGAAATTATCTAACGAATTTGAAAGTGCTACTCAATTTCAGTAGTTGCATTAAAATTTGTATACAAGTTCGTTATCGATTGCGATTTTTCGTACGCTGTTAATTTCAAACAAAGGGCAAATTGCCCTCTTCTCGAACAGTTCTAATTTTAGGGCTTTCAGGATAATTCAATTTTGTGACTGATCACCGGAAGGACCGAAAACGGGGCGTGGTATGAAAAGCGGGCAGCTTTACTAAACGTTAATTGAGTTTGAGCTTGAGCTTCGAATCTGATCCGGGCAAGAGGCTCCGACCAACTTAGTCGGTTAACTGGTCCCCCAGGTTGAAATCACGATATTTAAAACAGAGAAAACATTTTAAAACAGCGTATTTATAGACGAAATACGTTTGAAAAGCGAACGGATACGCCGAAATTGTAGTATTCCAGCGGGAAAGTCTATTCCTGCCCAACAGCCGTATTTCGAGTGGATGATTCAACAACGGAATATGACCCTATACAAAGAAATTCAAACGGTAACTAAGCCTAGTGAAAATTTTACAAAATTTTCACAAAGCCTTGTTTTTCATCGCCCCGTTGGACGATACAACTGTTTTATTACCACGATTCAAACAGTAATTGTTAAAAAACTGGAACTATTAATTTTTAACGATTAAACGACCGGATTCAAGAAATTTCAATGAGAGAACAGAAATACGACAGGATCTTTTTCGAGGGAAGTATTCGGAGCTTGGTATGATGTGCGAATGCGTACAGTGCTCGGGTACGGTACGGTACGGTCGGGTTGGCAGGCGATCGAACCATGCGGTCACCATAATAATAGCCCTTCGGTACAGTGCCGGCCGGCCGTGAGATCTCCTCCAAACTATCGGCAGTAATTAGATCTATTGATCAATTGCGCCTTATTACGATGGGGCTTTGACCCCGTTGAACAATCCTCTTCAACATTCAATACGGTAATCTTCAATCTCGCCCACCGTGTAATGCGCTCGCTGTTTGTCCGCCTCGTTGAGTTTCCAACTAAACATATAACAAAAGTAATAACGTATAAAATAAAATATAGAAATTTTTTTAAAACTTTTAAAATTCAAAACTGGGTTATGGTTATCCTCGGACTTCAATACCGATCATCAATACCGCTGTCGTCGATATTCTCGAGTCCCCAAAAAGAGAAATTGTTACCGATTCGTGAGGTTGCCGACGCGACCAGTGAATAACAACTCAGAGGGAAAAAGAAGTAAGCCCTTCCAAAGGGCGGGAGGAGGGATGGGGGGATAAAAATTATTTCTGGCCCATATCATCGATATTATAGTCGAGCGGTTTTCAAATAAAAACCGTCAGGCGGCAATAATGGGCAAAGGGAATCGATTAAAATAGATCACACTTAGCGGCCCGCCGTCCGCCGCCCATCAACAGCCCGTGGGTAGGTGCACTACTCGTCTAGCCGGTGTCGGCCAATTCGATTCATTTACCTGGCAAAGGGAGAGACGAAATAAAACATTTTTTTAACCCCTTAAATTCTGCGCTCGAGTCAATTCGAACGCGCTAAACAGGCCAAACTGTGCACACTCGAGATAAGAAAAAATCCACGGGGCACTGTTTTATGTCTGTTTTTGGTAAACATTTAAAATCACGATATTTTATACTACTTTTTATTTTATTTTTATTAAACTTCGCCTTTCTGTCCGCAGAGACACTAGGCCAGAAACACGTGTCAGTCTCGCGGGTTAGTATCAGAAGCGCCGTATCGATTTTTCGCTGTCCAACAACCAGATCCAGCCATTTCCAGTCATTATAATTTAAATTAGCCAGTATTTCCCGCGTTCATAATTTTTTTTATGATGCAATAAAACAGAGTGTAGTACGGTTTTTTAAAAAACCGGCCAAAAAAAAAATCAATTTTTTCATGTAAAAACACACTTTAGAACATTTACTTGGCAATGTTCGAGATAATTCGAGCGGCGTTGTATTTTATGCCGCTATAATTTTGCACACTCGAATATAATCGAGAATTGAAAATAACAGTGCGAAAGATAAGGCAAAAAAATCGATATCTATCACTTACAGGAAAAAAGAAAAGAAAAGAGAGTTGTTACATGTTTAATACTTGGACCTTGCTTCGAAATATATCGCACGAAAGAAAATTTCGAATAATTTTTAAAAAATAAATACTAGTACTATTATCATTTCTGTCAAGTATAGATAAATATTTTTACCGATAAAAATATGTTTTTTGTCGAAATAGAAATTTGAAAAGAAAGATAAAAAAAAGTCGATGTACGCATAACATTGCAATATTTGGCTTTTCTGCAATGTGAATCAAAATCCAAAATTGAAATAAATATTTCGATTAATTTTGTATTTTTTTTGCCAAGTAAATGTTCTAAAGTGTTTTTTTACATAAAAAATTGATTTTTTTTGGCGGGTTTTTTAAAAATATCCGTGCGTTAAGGGGTTAATTCCTTAAAATTATAGTCAAACTCGATACAACCGTACACTGTGTTTTATTACGTCATAAAAAAATTATGAACGCGGGAAATATTGGACAATTTAAATTATAATGACTGGAAATGGCTGGATCTGGTTGTTGGGCAGCGAAAAATAGATACGGCGCTTCTGATACTAACCCGCGCGACTGACCTGTGTTTCTGGCCTAGTGTTGGCGCCTATACGACAGACTGGAATGGAGAAGTTTTATAGAATAAAATTAAAAATAGTATAAAATATCGCAATTTTAAATTTTCACCAAAAACAGACACAAAATAGTCCTCCCCCCGATTTTTAAAAATCTCGAGTGTGCACAGTTAGGCCTGTTTAGCGCGCTCGAATTGACTCGAGCTCACAAGTTAAGGGGTTAATATGGTTTTATAAATTGTAAGTTTCTTGTCTGATGGTAATTTGGATGTCCGTTTCAGTACAAGTTCGGTGTTTAAGTCGATTCTTTCGAGTCCTCTCTTGAAAGGGACATCAAAACTGACAATAGTCAACAAACCGATAATTTACAAAGCGATACTAAAACCGACACGGACATACGGAACAGAACTATGGGGTTTTCCGCCAAGAATTTCGACATCGCTCGCATCCAAACATTCCAGTCAAAAGTCCTTCCAGTACCATCCTTAATGCTCCCCGGTATGTTTCTATCCACACCATGACCTCAACATACCGAAGTTACAAAATCCCGGTTCCTGAAGTTCCACTCCCGCCTTTCTCCTCATCCTAATCCTCTCGTTCTGTCCCTTTCCTCTCTTACCCATCCATTATCCCCCCCCCCCCCGCGTCAGCTTAAACGTTCAACATTTGTACCAATAACTATATGTAGTAAAAGGTAGTAAAATGTTAAAAAAAAAAAGGATATCGTCGTGTTATAGGATCAGTCTCCTGTTATAATCCGCGTTGTTATAATCCTCAGGTTACTCTCCCGAACGCCGACAAAACCGGTGTAGTGAATATTTAAAGAAACAATTGTCTACAAGATCGGTTTCTACCCAGAATGACAAAATTGTTGTAATTTTCGTTCAATTGTAAACTAATCCAGTTACGTTCAATTTGCCAGCAGCCGAAACAGACATCGGTCGAAATTGGTGCGGCAAACATCTTGATGGAATTCAATAGATTTTGCATAGGGAATCGCGGTTATACTAATTGTGGGGCCGCTCATTACATTACGTAATGCCGGGGCTAATTATTATTGGGGGGCGTCGCCCCTCCGCGACTTTCTGTAGGCCGGATACAGGTCATAAGTAGCATCACTGGACGGCGTCTTTATCGAGTGAAACAAGTCAAACTGATCAAACAAACCGCAATCGTACCTATAACTGGCGTATAGTTGATTGTACAATAAATAAAGTTAAAAAAAAATAACCTTTTCGTTCAAAATTCACTATTCGCAATAGTCGATTCCTCGGGTATAGTTAACCGAAATGTCTGTCTCCCCGCAGGTGCCCTAATGCGATATCGGCCCGCCGGTTCTGTGCCCAATTTACGTTTAGGCCGCAGATTCTGTGCCCAATTTACGTTTAGGCCGCAGATGAGCCCTATACGAGAAACTAAGCCCGGCAACGGTCAGAGGTCCCATAACAGCGTTGGGACCCTGTTGCCAGGGCCTTACCAATAAACTCCGGAGTCGTCGTCGTCCCCCCAATCGACCGACGTTCCCGGCCTACCGTCCGGCAGGTACTAGTTAATCTCCGATCCCGATATTCGGCGCCGGCGATATTCTGATTTATATCGGCGCCTGGCCACGCCGCCTACGGTCAATGGCCTACGGCGTCGACACAATCCGGCCAATTAATATTAATTAAATTATCCGATAACGATTTATATTGCCCGGAATATACTAAATTAGCGAGAAGATCTACGTCCACGCTATAAATTATTGGGTCGACAACTAAGTAAAATGGCGCAATTCGCCGACAACTGGCGCTGTACATATTTTTAAGTACGTGTCAACATCTTTGCACAGATAAGATTCTTCGATACTAATTTGATATACCTGTTTTGTGGTCTGCGAGGGGTTGGAATACTGTAGGTTCGCGGTGTTTCTGTCTCCTCTCGCCGGTTTGGTCTTTTGCTAGACCGGTTTCGGCCGCTCGCCATCTTCACTAGCGGTGTTAGTCACTGTTAGCACTTTGGATGTTTTTTGGGCATCCTCACCGCCCACTGTCACTTTCACATGTACTGTGAAACACAGACCACAAACCTACGGTATCAATTTTAGGATACCAGTTTTGTGGTCTGCGAGGGGTTAATACTGTACAGTACGTTCTCTCTGATAACGCTTTGTTCCTATTGTGTTTCGTTTATGTTTTAATTAATGCCGGGGAAAATTACGGCCACGCTGAGCGTGAACTATGTCCGGGGATATTTTTCCAGGTTTTCCCGTTACGGGTTTTTCGGGAGCGAGCGAAAAGGGCTGCCGGCGAACCTGAAGGGTTTGGGGGTGAATTCGTTTGTGCCGAGTGGCGGCGGCTCTTTTTCATCTGACAGCCCCCGACTGGGGAGGGTTGAATGAAGGAAGGGGTGAGCGAGGGGGAGAGGGAGAGACATTTAAATAAATGTAAAAAACAATTAACGCCGGACAGAACTAGCGATGTAAAATGCTTTCCTTTCCCAACCAGCCAACACTTTTCCCAGTCCTTTTTCATTTCACAGGAAATATCCTTTAGTTGCTAAAGTATGACCTCGTACGGTGCTCTCTGTAGGGCTAGAATTATCATTAGACCCTAAACTATTTAATATTCTAATATACCTGTTTTGTGGTCTGCGAGGGGTTGGAATACCGTAGGTTCGCGGTGTTTCTGTCTCCTCTCGCCGGTTTGGTCTTTCGCTAGACCGGTTTCGGCCGCTCGCCATCTTCAGTAGCGGTGTCAGCCACTGTCGGCACTGTCACTTCCACTTGTACTGTACGGTGAGAAACACCGCGAACCTACGGTATTTAATATTCCAGTAATTCAACGCATGAACGTAACATTGAAGCTATTTTTGTCATCCTCTCCTTTAACTATTTTAAATGTCCATGAAGTATTTAAAGTTTTTTAGGGAATATACACGTAAAATAAATAATCTTTAATGTAAAAAGAATCATAAATTGGTGATATCCGCGCAATAAAAATAGTAATTAAGCTGAACAATAGCGGTCGAAAATTAGAGAAAGAACGTGTATATAGGGTATTGACAGCGCCACAAAAAGGACGAAAGGAACCCTACTCAGGTTCCTGTGCCGCCGAGAGGAAATTCGCATCCTGTTTCGGCGTCAAAGAGTTTATTAGAGTAGAATGACCGACGAAACGCCTCCATCTCCTCTTCCTATATATATATATAAGGACGAAGGAACAGAGGAAGGGACAGTCTTGGACTACATGTCGGTTAATTATTCCTGTATTATTATCCAGTGATTAAACCCTTCTTCCAGATCTTTCATAACATATATAATCTGAATGTAGTTGTATCTAATGCAGTGATATCTGGCAAGAAGAATTTGTAACGCGGGTCCAAAATGAATTGTTTATAATATTATGATAAAATTTCGTTTTTATCTCATTTAAGCATTTCTGATGTTTCATGACAGATATTTCTCCTTTTACGACTCTTCGAATAAACTATTTACCCGGGGACTAAGCCGATTATTTATGTTTTCTTGTAGGAGTGTGCTATTTTTGAAAAGGGCGATCTTTTACTTCCCTGGGCCTGAACAGAGAAAGGGTAACAGACATAGGATATATCCGCAGTGGTGGTTGGGCGCTTTATATTCAAACGGGGCGCGGAGAAAGGGAAAGGGAA
The DNA here is from genome assembly GCA_019843655.1 of Lethocerus indicus. Classification (NCBI taxonomy): domain Eukaryota; kingdom Metazoa; phylum Arthropoda; class Insecta; order Hemiptera; family Belostomatidae; genus Lethocerus; species Lethocerus indicus. Next base: position 31,949,907 of record JACDQD010000004.1, on the reverse strand, counting down.
AGCGGCAGGGTCGAAGGGCAGGAAGGTAGGAGAGCTAGTCAAGTGTTGGCTCGTTAAAAAAAGGAAGAAAAAGAAGTAGCCGGCAATGATTAAAAGGATATCAATTGGCCCTAATTGTTCTGTTACCGGCTTTGTATTCGGCCGCCATCAAAGCTGCCGTCGATACTTACCGTGAAAATAAGTCCACAAAATTGACTAAACTATTTCTAGTTGAGTTATAGGTCCGTAGAAATAAATACCCAGGCGATTCAAAACCTTTTGTAGTGGGAACGATAAAAATAAATCTTTCTTTTTCAAATATCAGTCACTTGAAAAGGAAGGTAATAAGCGACGTTGTTACATCTCTTATCGCGTACGTTATCAAAGTTTTTTATCGCATCCATTTAATACATTTCGAACAGACATTTAATTCAGTCTAAATTCGGGCCCAAGATACAAGACGGTGAAAGAATGATTTTAGGCCTATTTACTCCAACGAATTTGTACTTGGAATATCAGTGAAGCCCTCGACGGCTCGCTCGTTGGGACAGCCTCTTCATCAATCAAGAAGCTGTTCAGAATCTTTTATTCGGCTGGGATAAATAATACTGTTTCTCGTCGGCAAAATCAACGAATTTCGAGGCTAACGCTCGAAATACCGCATTGATTGTGCAACGCCCTAATATTTCAGTTAATCTGGAGATTGAATTGCGGGAAGAAAACAGTAAATCGGTCAATTAGAAACTCCCGGTTATTGCAATGCACGTCTCCTGTATACATGACGTGTATAGAATAGATTCTCTGGAGAAGTGGTGGCCGGAACATCGACCTAATAATTTATTCGTTCGGAGAAATTCGTGAATTTTTTTTTTGATATAATTTCTTTGAATTCTTTCATTTTCTTCTCGAACTTCTTATTCTCATTATACTTCCCGTTGAAATATACGTCGCTCGACACAGTATATATACCGACATGAAATTAAAGTTACCCCCTGGGTAATTCGCCAAACCGGATTCTTCAGTGTGCAATCAACAAAGTATAATTTATGTTATAAGTACAGGGGCTTACTTTTTTCACACGTCTTTCGCGGTAAAAGGAACCGTCCGAAGATGGCATTTTTCAGATATAGAACAATTGTAGTCTAAGGGCTAAGAAGATCTATAGGCCAGCGGCGTTTAAGCCGACCCGGGGGGGGGGGATAATGGAGGGGTAAAAGAGGAAAGGGACTGAACGAGTGGATTGGGATGAGGAGAAAGGCGGGAATGGAACCTGAGGAACCGGGACTGTCGGTATGTTGAGGTCATGGTGTATTATGCGGTTAGAAACATACCGGGGGGAGCATTAAGGATGGTGCGAAGGACTTTTGACTGGAATCTCTGGATGCGAGCGATGTCGGATGTCTCGGTGGAACCCCATAGCTCAGTAAGTAACAGTTTGTTGCTTAGGGTCAATTTTGATGTCCGTTTTAGTTAATGGCCTTAAGAGTCCAAATTTTCTCAATTACATTTGAGTCGGGTATGGGGTTCAGTAATTGGGTGAATTTACTGTACTTGCCGACGGTCGCGGGATCTAGGAAATTGTAATTTGCACTAGGAATCGGTGCACGAATACGAATTTCGCTAATCTGAAGGTCGCCGACCGATTTGTGCTTCTTCTGAACCGAAGGGCATGGCCGACGGATCGATGCCGGCCGGAAGTCTAAGTCGGTACCTTAACCGTTAAAGAATTGTACACCGGTTCCGGCCTTGATAGGGGTTGAACTGAGCTTATCGCAGGTCAGTGTCAACCCCACCTTAATTACAAACAACCCTCCCGGCTCACTTACGTTTCAACCCCCAACACCTCCAGTATCGATCTCCAGCCGCTGGAGACTGTACTTTTTCGCCACTATATCAATGAATTTTTTCGTACGTTTATGAATTGAGATTAAAAATAGCCATTACAGCGCTAAGACACAATAAAGTGATTTAAAAAATATTTGGAACATGTATACTACTAGTGTTTATTTCAGGTTAACTAAAATCCGTACAATACTTTTCAGAAGAGACAATTAAATTAAATAAGCTTTCACTCGACACTGTAAACTATTTCGCCGTTTATGCCGACGCGGGTGGGATAATGGATGGGTAAGAGAGGAAAGGGACCGAACGAGTGGATTAGGATGAGGAGAAAGGCGGGATTGGAACTTCAGGAACCGGGATTTTGCGACTTCGTCGACTGTCGGTATGTTGAGGTCATGGTGGATTGTGTGGTTAGAAACATACCGGGGGTGAGCATTAAGGATGGTGCGAAGGACTTTTGACTGGAATCTCTGGATGCGGGCCTATAAAGATAATTTTTCCTTTTTCAGATTGACCTCCATATTGCAAAGCGAATGAGTCAATTAAAACTCGGATAGTTACAGCGCACGTCTCGTTGATATTGAGCGTAAATAAATTGAATATTTCGAAACTCCGGAATTATGTTGTACACGTCCGGAGTATTAATTAAACTATGTTCGATTAGGCCTTTTTGTGCGTTGATACCGCTGTCCGATCATTCGCGAACGGTCGCTCTTCAATCAACGTCAACTGTTGTGTGTAAACGCCGCGTTTAAACCGATTGCCGGCGCTTTGTATTACGTCCAAAATCCGATGTAAAGTTTGAGTGAAGTTCAGTTGGAGCTATATCGGGATCATACGACCTCAAGATACCCTGCAGTCGACGAAGTCAAAAGTCCTTCCTACCGTCCTTAATGCTCCCCCCCCCCCCCGCCACGAGGTATGTGTTTCTAACCAGACAATCCATCATGACCTAAACATACCCCACAGTCGAATTCCTTCCATGAAGAAGCGCTAAATTTTCATTTCCTAGAGATCTTATGTACCCAAGACACACGGCAAAAGTGCCATAATTGTCGAGAGAAACGTGCAAAATAAAATCAAAAACGTTCCGCAATTGTACTTATAACTATAAGATTGTACAATTATATAAAATAAAAAACATATTTCGGGCCTCTGAGTCAAAAAATATTAACAAATACCCAGCTCTAGATTAGTACAATAAAAGGTACAATGGCGTCATGCGAAAGAAAATTTCGCCAAATTTGATTCAGAAAATTGAGTCGCCCCCCCCAAGCCCCTGTTGAAAACGGTTCAGCTGAAATTGCCTCTATTTTTCTTTTTCTCCCTAAATGTTATCGGCAGTACGTCAGACTTGATAATGTATGAAAGAATATCGCGCGATATTTAGAGGAGGATGCGCCGTTTATTGTTGTACGTCGCTTTCACGTGCAGATAGTTTTCCGGGAAATGTTGTAGGATACGTGTGGCGCTTTCCGCTGTTTCTTGAGACCCAAAATATCCTGTTCACGTCTCGAGCCGAAGAGAAGACGCATGCATTGAGAACGCAAATTCAATACAGTGAGGTCTGCGTGCGGAATTTATTAAATTTCGCCTCACGGTTAAGGAGGTTTTTTTCATACTCCCGAACACATTTCATAACCGATACCGGAATACTCGTTTAGATCTTATGAAATATCGGTGGAATGAATTGTTATGGTTTAATACCGTCGGAGAATTCTATTCCAGCGCTTACCGTTAATAAGGGACCGCGAAACGAGCAACCGGAAATGGTAATGAGAGCCGGGTTACGATCTCAAGGGGTGACCGGGAATTTTCCCAGTCTTTTCCCGGAATTTACATTAGCTTTTCATGGAAATTGTTTCCCGGGGCGATATCACTATTGTTTTATCATCAGAGGAAGATAGGCTTTGAAACACGGCTTGTTATGATCGCCCTTCCAGGCTTCCAGGAAAGTATCACTGAATGCTCGTGCTCATTATTACCGTTTTTCCGAGTGAAAATACGCGTGGACTGCGATCTTCTCTCTATTATATCGTACTAGTCGTAGAAGAGGATGCCTCTATAGAGTAACCAAATTGACCGAACTGAACAATTTCATTATACATTATTTCGAATATAAAATATATTATAAAATGCCGAAAGATATCTTGAACGGAAATTGCGCCTTTATCGATATTTGCCGGCCACACATTTTTGAATGTTATTCCGAAACTTCCGCCACAAAATAAGCCACCGGTTTCACGTCTAAATCGTTTCAACGACTGAGCCGGCCTACTCAGTTTAACCTTTTGAAATTCATTTCATAAAGTGGTTTGGAAAGGGTTTTGTGGCGAGAGTGTGGGGCGGAGGGGCTCAATTGGATTTCCCGCCCCCCTCTGAAATGGGGTCAAAAGTAAAAATAAGAAATGTTGACTTTGTTTGTCTCGGGGCGGCAACTCCGACCTCCCGCATATCCTCCTACCCTCCTCGGAGGGCGAATTCCCTTCCAGCTGGCGAAAGGGAAATTTTCAGAGATACCGCGCTACCGCAGTACTCGGAAAAATACAATGTCCGAAATGCCCAGTGAAACTGTTCTGCTCGGAAAACTCAATCTCGCCCCATTTCGCAGAATCTCTTCGAGTCGGCCAACACTTTCGAAACTTTTCCCTGGTTCAAGCGAGACCGAGAAAAACGGTCGGAACTCGGCCGTGAGTTCTCGCGAAACACAAAGAAAAACTATACAGGTACGTATTTAAAACTGTTGTCGTCGGAGGAGGCCGTTTCGTTTATTTCGAACCGCCGTTCTTGAAACCGGTAATTATTTCATATTTTTATTCCTCCGCAAAGTGAAAACCATAACTGGAAAGCGTCGTTTTAATTGCTAATTTAATAATATTACAGCGATTTAATAAGCACACCCGTTCCAGTTTACCTGACGGTAATTGCAGAAACTGCTCATTGAAGCATCGCTTGTGTTAGGGCTACAGAGGGAATGCTGAAAAAACCAGAGATGAGACAACACCGAGGCGTCTCTATTTCGCTTTTAATAATACAATTGGGAAAAGAAAGCCGCCGCGTTTTGAATTCGAGAACAGCTATTTCCCCGAAATGTTTTTTTTTCTGTCTCCGGACAGATTCAGAAGTTGAGTAAAGTCCCCGTAGGATCGGAAGAGGTGTCGCTTAAAACGAGGGTCCGGATACGCTCTCGGTCTAACAAATTAGAGGAGGCCGTAGTTTTTGTCCCCTCCGACTTTCGCCAGACAGGTTTTTATTAGTTCGTTCCATATTGGGGGGGGGTGAAGGTTTTGATCTCTGATCTCGTTTATTTTCCCTTCATCGCGGTCTCGTTTTTGCCCCACCTTCGTTAGGTGGCCATACACGCCGTTAAACGCTTCATAAGCTACCCTTATACCCCTCGGTGAGGGAATAAACCTTTGCGATGGTACCCGCCCGGGTCGAGTTACCGACACCTGCTTAACGAACCATTCATGTAATATATTTTTTAAACGAGTCAGAAACGAATATAATTCCTCAACTTATACGATCGGAGCCAGTTTGAAAGATTTCGGCCGTTTCAGTTATCTTCGACACCGCTGGAACTCTGTTCGAGTCGTGATTAGCGACTAATACTTGACCGCCAGTTTCTTTTTAAGTTGGTATTATTGGAAATTTGTTCTCCAATTCAAGGTTGTTCTATACTGAAAAATCCCAGATTGGTAAGGGTTGTCCTACTTTGTGTACCTCGATCGCCGATCTTGATCCTCCAGAGAGGGTTGACATGTCCAGAAGGGAGGCGGTTGCGGCGCCACCTTTTCTCAAAATTGGGGTAGGTCGAGAATATAGAGCGGTCCCTGTTACGGCCCCTTCTCAGAATCCACGTACAATCCTTACTCTGTTACAGGATCGAAGGTTAGCCAGAAATATTCATTTCCGGAATGAAAATATATGGTTCAGATCCGATCGGTACGCTTCAGTAATTATTAATTCAAACAATGGTAACTCGGTAATAAATTAAATTTACACTTTCATACGGGACTCAAAAGAACAGTCCTCAACCGCAAATTTGGACCTGCTGAAACCTCTTTTGAAAAAGATATCAAAACTTACAAGTTAAAAGACAACAAACTTACAATATACAAATCCATCGTAAAACCGACATGAACTTACGGAATACAGCTATCGGGTTCCGCTAAGAAATCCAAGATCGCCCGCATCCAGAGATTCCAGTCAAAAGTCCTTCGCACCATCCTTAATGCTCCCCCCGGGTATGTTTCTAACCGAACAATCCATAACGACCTCAACATACCCCGACAATCGACGAAGTCGCAAAATGACGCTTCCTTAAATTCCACTCCCGCCTCTCTCCACATCCAAATCCACTCGTTCAGTCCCTTTCCTCTTCTGCCCATCCACTATACCCACCAGGACGGCTTAAACGCCACTGGCCCGGAGATCTTCTTAGCCCGAAGCCGTAAACTGGTCATGTGGAAAAAGTGCCATCATCGGGTGGTCTCTTTTATCGAGACATTCGTGTGAAAAGAAAACACTCATCAGTTCTACCCATAACTATACGTAGTTGATTGTACAAAATATAAAAAAAAGGTTAAAAAAAAATTTTTAATTTCTATAGGGTGTTCCAAAATTAACGCAAGATTTAAATTAAATAAAAACAGTTTTTTTCTTTAAATTTTAATTTTTTTATCGAATCGTAAAGTACACAGGATCAGATTATGTATGGAATAACACATCGGGCAAATGGCTGGCACTTTTTCACGACCATTTTGCATAAATGTGGCTGAATTTCGTTGATGCGGCGTTGAATTTCCCCCTTCGATGGCTCGACGGCGTAGACCTTTGACTTCGAATAACCCCGTAAAAAGAAATCCGACGGTGTCAAATCGCATTATCTAGCACACGGCCAGGAAATGTCTCGTGCGGTAATTGAATTGTTTCACGGCCTGTAGTATGGGGCATGTGGCACCGTCTCGTTGAAACCACACGTCGTCCGCATCAATATCATCCAGTTTAGGCGGAAAGAACTGTGTTATCGTGTCGCGATAACGAGCACCGGTAACGTTCACCGCATGACCAGTTTCATTTTCGAAAACTTACGGTCCGACGGTGTGGTTCCAGCCCGAAATCCGCACCGAACAGTGACACGTTACGAGGATGTTTCGGCTACATTTAGCATAACCGTTTTATGCTCCAGTAACTCGGATAGAAACATAGTTTCGTAGTAAAATATACGAGTTAGATAATAAACGAGTCGGTTCATTGCAGGCAAATAACAAACTGACAAAACTTTTTCTGACAATAGTTTGATGTATGTGGAGGTGATCACGATACAAGTTCATATAGTTCTATTTTTCTTTGTATAAATCGACGATTTAGTTGTTTAAAATGTAATCTAAATTTAGCTAAATCGACAGACGCCCCCGGGGGAATTCGTCGTTCGTTCGAAAATTTCATAACTGGTTCGTTTCGGTGAAAACTTCTAAATTTCTATTAATATCGAACCGAACGGCGCCGAAGGGCCGTTTCATCACTTCGGTGCCGCGCCCAACTCTCGGCCGGAAAATTCATTAGCGAAATGACAACAGCTCAGAGACTCTCTCGGTCTGTTTCGTACCCGAGAGCGTCGTGGCCGATGACAATTTTTCGACTGTCAAACGCCACTTTCACTCGAGCCGCGAGCTCGATTCACTTCGAGCACTTTCAAGTTAATTACCTAATTAACCGAAACTGACATATTTTATTGTCACTTCTGTAAAATATAATAAGCCATGTTCGATATTTATAGGGCGATTTGGATATGCGCGGTTACGAAGCGAGTCCGTATCCCATGTTGTGCCGGGTACCGAGTAATGACATTGTTTTTTCAATTACGTTCCGTTTTAATTGATTTAAAAGATAATATCTCATTCGCCAGCGAGTTGTTAAGGACGTAAATTTTGTTAAGGATATCGTCTACAATAGACAACAAACTGACAATAGACAAATCCATATTAAAACCGACATGGACTTACGGAATAGCGCTATGGGGTTCCACCGAGAAATCCAACATTGCCACAGAGATTCGAATCAAAAGTCCTTCGTACCATCCTTAATGCTCCCCCCGGTATGTTTCTAACCACACCATGACCTCAACATACCGACAGTCGAGGAAGTCGCAAAATCCCGGTTCCTGAAGTTCCACTCCCGCCTTTCTCCTCATCCCAATCCACTCGTTCTGTCCCTTTCCTCTCTTACCCATCCATTATCCCAACCCCCGCGTCGGCTTAAACGTTCAACATTTGTACCAATAACTATATGTAGTAAAAGGTAGTAAAATGTTAAAAAAAAGGATATCGTCGTGTTATAGGATCAGTCTCCTGTTATAATCCGCGTTGTTATAATCCTCAGGTTACTCTCCCAAAAGCCGACAAAACCGGCGTAGTAAATATTTAAAAAAACAATTGTCTACAATATCGGTTTCTACCCAGGATGACAAAATTGTTGTAATTTTCGTTCAATTGTAAACTAATCCAGTTACGTTCAATTTGCCAGCAGCCGAAACAGACATTGGTCAAAATTGGTGCGCGCAAACATCTTGATGGAATTCAATAGATTTTGCATAGGGAATCGTGGTTATACTAATTGTGGGGCCGCTCATTACGTAATGCCGGGGCTAATTATTATTGGGGCGTCGCCCCTTCCGCCCTCAGGACCTTGGAGGGCTCCCGAGCCCGAGCCCTTTCCGTATATCGCTCCCTTCGCGTCTAATTCAAGTTTCGGCCACTGAAATGGGGACGGAAATAAATGAGCTCGCTCCGAATTCTGTTCTTGAAAATACCTGTTTGTTGTTTTCGAAAAGCTTCGGATCGATTTACACCGGTCTAGCTTACTTAGACAGTCCCAATGAACATTTTCTCTGTAGTGCTCGTTGCGGGTCCGAAAAACGTTTACATAGGTCACGATAACCATTTTGTCTACGTTAACTTACATTTGAAAACTCTCGGACATAACAATTCCTTCTCGCCGGCTCCAATTAGCGATTGGAGACGGAAAAAAAAACAAGGGGGACAATAACTAAGCCGAGCTTTAATTAGCTACTCCGAGAGCTGAAATGATTTTAATGAAAACTATTTCTCTTCCCTTAAGCCGGCAGTAATTGTAGCTCTAACAGTCTAGTAGAGTCTGGACAAGTTCAATATTCGAATCATTCCCCAGCTCCTAAACAGGTAGCTTAATCTAAAAGAAAATATTATTTTCAGTATAGTGAAATAAAGAAATTCGGAGAAAGCAATCTGTTGTTTCTTGTCAAAAGTTATCCATAACAGGAAGGGCAAAATTTTGTTGGACACGTTCAGGAGGTTGAATGAAGGCGAAGTCAACTAGCACATGGTTTTATTAATCACTATGCGAATACTGAAGAATTTCAATGTGAAACTACACCGCTTACTAAGGGCCAAATTGCTGTTACGTGCTGTTAGCTAGGCCAACGAAAATTGAAATGTTTATGTCGACACATAACTCAATAAGAAATAAAGCTATTTGGTACACGCGAATAACGCCATATCGTACACTGAATATAACACAGTCCGTCTATCTTTTAAATGACTGATTATAGACAGGTAAAATTGGTCAAAGGGCGAGTAAAAAAAAAAAACAACCAATCTTCTATAGTTTGGCTATTCGATCGTTTTCGAAATAATAATACTACGCAATCGGTTTAGATACTCTGTAAGTACCTCCTACACCGTTTTAACTTAAACTCTCACCCGATTTTCCTTGAGTGGTCAAGACGGTTTGAAACGGTTGAAAAAGAAGGATGCCGTCGGAAAATATTTCATGTGGATAATCTGGTCCTTCGAGGCTGCCTTAATTAACCTGCGTTAGCGGTAGTTATATTGTTCGTCCGGATTCGACTTAAATTGGTGCTTTTACTCAAGGGGGGGGGGTCTGTGGGTTTAAACTAGGCGGCCTAGGGGATTGAGAGAGAGAGAGAGAGAGAGAGAGAGAGAGTCCCGACCGATTTCACGATCAATTTATGCAAATGAGCAATGCCGGCAATTCGAATTGGAATACCTGGGATAGGGGGGATTTTGGGGCGCGATCCAACAACTGGCGCCGGGATAAATTGAGGCGGTACCCCTCCGGTACACATCCCCGGCACTCCTTACACACCACCTGTCATTCCTAGGTCGCCCAACCGTACATAGATATCCGTTATCAACAAGTAAAGAATTTTTTTTTTATTTTGCACAATCAACTTTTACAGTTATAGGCGCAATTGATACGTGTATGTTTTTCACGTGTTTGTCTCGATAAAAAAACCACCCGATGATGGCGCTTTTGACACGATTTAACTGGTGGGGATAGTGGAGGGGTAGAAGAGGAAAGGGACTGAACGAGGGGATTTGGATGTGGACAGAGGCGGGAATGGAACTTCAGGAACCGGGACTGTCGGTATGTTGAGGTCATTATGGATTGTCTGGTTAGAAACATACCCGGGGGGAGCATTAAGGACGGTGCGAAGGACTTTTGATTGGAATCTCTGGATGCGAGCGATTTTGGGTGTCTCGGTGGAACCCCATAGCTCAATACCGTATGTCCGTGTCGGTTTGAGCATTGCTTTGTATATTTTCAGTTTGTTACTTAAGGTCAATTTCGATGTCCGTTTTAGTAATGGCCTTAAAAGTCCAAATTTTCTGTTTAAGTCTATTGTTTTGAGACGGGTGTGGGGATTCCACAGCAGGTGAACCTGCTGTTGGGTGGGAATGGGTATGTCATTGAAATAGACGTTAGGACAGTGCCCTCGACGTACTGTGAAGGTGATCCTGCACCAGGATTGGATGTTGGATAGGTGTTCCTGGAGGTTAGTAGTTATAATTGCAGGATTTAGATCGGCAGTAAGGATGCATGTATCGTGGCAGCAAAAGGTGGTAAGCACATTGGAAGGACGTGGAGGGATATCGGGGGTGTAAATTGTATATAGGAGTGGACCTAGGACACTACCTTGTGGTAGTAGTATTAGGACTGGGCGGTAGTCGGATAGTGCTACACACCTGAGTAAAGAAGTGGACACTAAAATCCGCCGCATATTTAGTAATTATATGCCCCGCTTCTTCCTTCTTCAATTAACAAGTTTAATACCGCGGGCCGAACCTCGGATATTAGGGGGTTGACCACCCCCGTTAGTCGGGAATTTTTCCCGTGTTTGGAAACCACCTGAGCGGACTCAAGGGGAAGCGTTTTGCTTCCTTTGCTCTCCTTCTGGGCCCCTCTCGGGTGTTTCGGAACTCCGACCGGTTCCATCGTCAGTCTCCTACTGAAGAGTCCTCTCTATACATCTGAGAGAGGACCCCAGTTTTTTTTTTTATAACTTTATTTATTGTACAATCAACTATAGGCCAACTAGGCCAGGGGCGTTTAAGTCGACGCAAGACGAAAGGGACTGAACGAGTGGATTTGGATGTGGAGAGAGGCGGGAATGGAATTTAAGGAAGCGTGATTTTGCGACTTCGTCGACTGTTGGGGTATGTTGAAGTCATTATGGATTGTTCGGTTAGAAACATACCGGGGAGCATTAAGGATGATAAGAAGAACTTTTGACTGGAATGTTTGGATGCGAGCGATGTTGTATTTCTTGGCGGATCCCCATAGTTCTATTCCGTATGTCCATATCGGTTTTAGTATAGCTTTATATATTGTCAGTTTTGATGACCCCTTTTCAAGAGAGGTCTCAACAGTCCAAATTTACGATTCAGATCTGTTCTTTTCAGTCGGGTATGCGGATTCCAAGTTAGTGATGATAACTGAAAATAATAGATAATTCTACCCGCAGCATCGAAGGAACATAATGTGTTTGTTAGGGGGGAATACGTGGATGCGTTGCTGAATAAACCTAGCCACGTATGACCGGTATTATCGTTCAATTTTCGCAACATTTATTTACGGCACCGCACCACCCGTTTACTCCCACATTGCGCGACTCCCGTCCTTCCGCCGTATACCTTTTGGAGTAACGGGCCGGACGGTTGACGCTGCTTTCTGTGGAAGTTCACACGAGTCCCACCACCCGGACTGAGAACACAGCTAAACGCAAACAGACTGGAACCGAGCGAAACTGAAAGAATTCAAGACAAATAAATATCATAGAAAACACAAACGAAATGTAATAAACTAAAGAGAAAACATTAGAGAATGATACAAGTGTACAAGCATTCTATTTTACTGCAGTTGTTACTGCCGCCAATATTATCCGATTCAATTATCGGCGTTGTGGAAATGGCGTAATTCGGAGATAGCCATTATTGTGGCCGGCTGGCGGTTTTTAAGCAAATTAGTCGAATTTGGGTTGTGTCCAAACAGTCGAGGGCCACTATCGATTCGGTCGCGGCTCATTAATTTCTGTTTATACGGCCCGGGACAGGATAATCTCTGTCCCGTTATCTCAATTCCTCTCTCTCTCTCTCTCTCTCTCTCTCCCTGTTCGGGGCGAATTAAAGTGTGCTGCGGCGAATCGGTAAAAAGCAATGAACGCTTAAAGGGCAGTTTGAATTTCGCGCCGTCTAGAAATCAACCGTGCAACCAGAAAGTCAATGATTATATCAAGAACCAAATCGAGATCTAATTTCTTACACCCCCGTTCGAAAGTTTAATATCCGAACCGTCGGAAGTGATGACTCTGAAAATACCGTCTATATTGGTTGTTGAAACTCAAATTATTATTCAATCAGTTTAACATACCTGTTCTGTGGTCTGCGAGGAGTTGGAATACCGTAGGTTTGTGGTGTTTCTGTCTCCTCTCGTTGGTTTGGTCTTTCGCTAGATCCGGTTTCGGCCGCTCGCCATCTTCAGTAGCCGGTGTTAGTCACTTTGGATGTTTTTTGGATTGTTTTTTAAAGACGCAAAATAGTCTTTAAAATGATCAAATACCTTGTTTAACATACCTGTTTTGTGGTCTGCGAGTGGTTGAGTACTGTAGATTTCATGTGTTTCTGTCCTCTCTCACTGGTTTGGTCTTTTGCTAGACCGGTTTCTCGCCATCTTCAGTAGCGGTGTTAGTCACTTTTGGTAATTTGATGTTTTCGGGCATCCTCACTGCACTGTCACTGTCACTTGTACTTGTGGTGGTTGCCTGTTTGTCGTGTATATATATATATATGTCTTGTTACTGTGTTTTGGGGGTATGTTGTTTGTCTTATTTGGGTTGGGAGGATTTTGTTGATCGATTTCGCTGTAGTACAAGTGACAGTGACAGTGACAGTGGGCAGTGAGGATGCCCCTGAAAACATCCAAAGTGCCGACAGTGACTGACACCGCTACTGAAGATGGCGAGCGGCCGAAACCGGTCTGGCGAAAGACCGAACCGGCGAGAGGAGACAGAAACACCGCAAACCTACGGTATTATTCAAATACTTGGGAAATACGACTGCCCACAGTCTTCATTATGTGTGAAATAACATTCCTCTAAAATATCAAAAACCGAACATTGAACAACAAAAAAGGATATCACAACTGAACGTTCCGATGAATTCCTTTATTGATTAATGTTAGTAATGTGGTGCTTCACTTTGTACGTATTGACATATACGAAATAATTGTACATACTTGGGCGTAGAATATAAAAAAAATGTATGCTACAATTGTAATTACAGAAGAAATAATTACCCGTTTTAACCTGAAATGAACTCTGTGAAGTGATGCCGTTTAGTACACTCGGAGAAAATTAAATTTATTGAGTCGGTGTTGGATGAAAAAAATAAATGTCAAACCTCTACGTTTTTTGGATTAATTGGCGGCGGTATGGCGAGAAAATCATACAAAAATTATTATAATATCAGGGACAATTCTCAGGTTAATGATTTACAGTTTAATACGGATTGTGTTGTTAATTGCAGCGACATAAAATTGGGGCTTTAGATGAGGACGAATAAATTCTTGACGCCACTTGCAGTGTGGGGTGTTTCGGGTGTGCAAAACCATTCAAAATACAGCCCTTATTATTTATTCTGTCGCTGTTTTTTTATCCCTCAGAGATTAAACGAAAATTCCTTTCATATTTTATTACACGGAAATCTTATTACTTGATGAATTTTTCGAAGATATGACGAATGAATCATATATATATATCACTCTGCAGGTCGTTAACTTGTATTTGGAGTGATTGTAAACCGATAGATAAACACTTATTCCAGGAAACGAGTTATTAAGCATCATATTTTTGTTTTGTAATATTTCAATATTTTTTGCCAACGGAATCAAGAAACGCAAATATTCTGAAGTTTTCTATAGTAAAACCTTAAAGTCTCGAATTAATCCGGATATCCGCTGAGCGAAACACGCGAAGATACCGCAATATTATATAAAACTTTTCGTAATTCGTAGCATGTGCGTAGTAGGCGAAACATGGCTTCTCGCTCATTGAGCTTATGTACACGTATTTTAATTAAATTATATACAAATTGTCTCAAAAAATCCTCCGAAAAAACACACCGTTTTATGTTTTACACTGCCTCGTATTTTTTTACTAGTCCTCATCAAAAATTAGACGGTATTTTACAGTAAATATACGGGAAATTATCATCATTAGTGTCCTACTAATTGCGACGTTCTCTTTATTGTGTAAATTATCACTGCACTTTGATAACTGCAAGCGGGTTATACGGTTCAATAATGTACGTATTCGGAGATATCTATTTAATTCTATTGTCGAATAAACTGTTGCATATTGGACCGTTGGATTGCAATTTCTCATCCCTGTGTAAAATTGTTAACGCCGCAAATTATGTCTGTAATTTGAAAATTCCCCATATACATATATATATCCGTGCGAAACTGTCCCATCAATCGTTCCAATCGTTTCTTCTTTAGAGAGCGCCGCCTTACAGTACAAGTGAAAGTGAGAGTGCAAGTGGGGATGCCCAAAAAACATCCAAAGTGCCGAACCCGACTAACAATTCTACTGAAAATGCCGAGCGGCCGAAACCGGTCTAGCAAACCGGTGAGAGGGGACAGAAACACGCGAAATGTACGGTATTCCAACCCTTCGTAGACCGCAAAACCGGTATGTTAAAATGAATACTCTCCTCTCGCCGGTTCGGTCTTTGCTAGACCGGTTTCGGGGCCGCTCGCCGTCTTCGGCAGCGGTGTCAGTCACTTTTGGCACTTTGGATCCAAAGCCGTGGCCACCGTGAGCGTGATACCGTGTCACAGAGTACAAGTGGCAGTGACACAGTGAAGTGAGGATTCTCGAAAAACATCCAAAGTGCCGACAGTGTCCAACAGCGCTACTGAAGATGGCGAGCGGCCGAAACCGGTCTAGCGAAAGACAGAAACGGAGAGGTAGACAGAGAGGAGACGGTAAATCTACGGTATTCCAACCCCACGCAGACCACAAAACAGATATTTTGAACTGGAAAAATAATTGTAGTGCCCCTTTCAAAATTGAAGCAATCACCGGAGTCCGGCTCGTCAATGGGAGTTAATCAATTTACAGATTTAATAGAATTAATACTAAATTCGGCCTCTCTGTCATGTCCGACGTTGGGCGCGTGCAATTCCCCGCCCCTGGTTTGTTTACGGACCGGGATTATTGAATTTGTCCCGGGGGCGAGTTTTGCCATAAACCCCCAATCAGTCCACCGATTCGTTCCGGCACGAAATTTTCCAGTTTCACCGAGTCCACTTTGTTTGGACGGACGACCGTCCTGGACAGTGACTAAGTTACGACCGGCGGAAATCACCGCCGCGCTTGTTCCGCCCGGTGATAAGTCCCATTTGAAGTCATCCTTTATAATTTCACGCGTCTTCAATTCGTGTTCGTCAATCCTTTCGGTTCGATTTACGTAATCTCATTTTCAAAACGCGAGAACCAAACGCTTAATACGACCGAGCGATACAATTTTATATTAGACCCGTGTTATATTGAAAGGAAAATAAAATTATCAAATACCAGCGACTATGAATTGAATTGAAGCGACCAGAGACCTTCAATGAGTCTTGAGGAGTTCTTCGAGAGGGGAATCGGAAAATTTGCCGGAAAAGTGGCCGGAGAGTTGTCGATAATATCGGTGAATATATAGTAGATTAATAATTAAAGTTTCTTTTTTATCAAAATAAAATAAATTCCAAAGTCAAAATGTTACTTTTGGGTATATTTTCCAGCGTTGTTTGGCCAATACATCGAATATTACGAATGAGTGAATTTTCCAGTAAATCCTGCCATTTTACGACTCGTTCAAGACGGAATTTTCATCTTTAAATGACGCAATAAAATATTTAAGAGACTGAAATTTCATTCAACGTTAGTAATATTAATAGTTTTAAAATCCCGCCAGTTTTTTTTTTTTTAACTCCTCTATCTTATCGGTATTTAACTTCGAACAGCAACCATCAGGAGAATTATCAGATATATTAACATCGGGCGTCTGACGTATTGTCAGATGTGTTCCGCTGTTTATGTTTATTTTCAGGAAAAAAGAGATATCATTCAGAACCGTGTGAAATGCCGGTTTGACTAGTACGATATTTACTACTATTAATCGTCTCAATCAGGTCCGATCTATTGTGTCGTTCGATTCGATCTCGGTAAAAGTGTCGAAGCGTTTCACTTTTGACATTTTCGCGTCGAAGGGCAATAAAAATGAGAGTGTGCGGGTCACATTCGCTCGTTTAATTACGGCGTAAGAAAAGTGGCTGCTAGGGCTAAAAGATGAAATCAGTCCAGAAGATTTTTTCCCTTTACCAAGTCATGTCCAGACGTTAATCTTGTAGGAGCATCATTTGTAGCTCTACAGAAGGTGCTCAGGTGCAATGTTTTAATGCTAATGGGGGCCTTTTAATTATTCCGTACGCGAAGTCCGGATAACGTGCTAGATCCGCGGTGACTCCTGCGGGTCTGTCTATAACATCCTCTGCACCTTGGTAGATTCCCCGATGGATCGCTGAAAGGGAAAATCAATTTAATACTCAACGTTACGGGGTTTTGGGGAGAGTGAAAAATATCGTTTTCCCCACAAATTGACTTTCGTCCGCGTTATTTTGCCTCGTTGTCCGTTCGTCCGATTCCAAAGTGAAATCTGCAGTGGATACGACGAATTGAACTTTTAGTAAACCTCGTATTAAGACGATCGGAAGAAGGTTTAATGCCATTAAACCGATTTGGTATGTCTAGGAAGGGGGAGTTTTCCACCCTCTCGGCAAGATTTTCCGATAAAATATTACAATCGGGCGCCGACTTTTGTCTCCATTTTATGCTAATGAATCTCACGCAGTTTATTATTCCCTTTATTCCCGAGGTGCCCGTTTCAATATCTTAAATTTGAATTGGTAATCTCACCCACTCTCTATATCTCCGATATACGAAATTTCGAATTTTCGAGATAATGAAATACATGAGCGTTGTCGTTTCTGTATTACCTCATCGTACAACATTCCATCAAGTTACACATTGAAATATCTGTAATTCAACCTGTATTCTATTAAATAAAACGTCCGCGTCGTAAAATACCTTCCTGCAGAATTTTAATACGATAATTCATTAACGTATATTTAAATATGTTGTAATTAAGGGATGGATTGTGAGCTTTGCTTCGCTTAAATTCCAAAACCGGGAAACTCGAGCAAATTGTCGGACTGACCTAATAGAACAATGTAATACATTATTATAAGGTATACAGATGAAATTCTGATTGTTACTTAACGCAATGCAGAGCGTATAAATTCAGTTATAAATTATCAACCATATTCA
Source organism: Lethocerus indicus (assembly GCA_019843655.1). Lineage (NCBI taxonomy): Eukaryota > Metazoa > Arthropoda > Insecta > Hemiptera > Belostomatidae > Lethocerus > Lethocerus indicus. Next base: position 31,932,368 of record JACDQD010000004.1, on the reverse strand, counting down.
TGTACGTATTTAATTTAATTCAACCGTATTAATACAATATTAAATACTTTGTTTTGAATATATCCGCAGTCGATTGCTTATGCGTTTGAACTTGTCTCGCTTTAACTGTTTCCCGATATATTTATTCCGGCAAAGAAACTCTGAATACACCGTCCTCCCTTTATGTAGGAAGCTCGATTTAATTAGCCTCCGAGTTAAACGGAATTAGGTAATTCGAATTGTCTAACGGGGGCGGGGGTTCTTAAACGATAAAACGCCAGTTTAAGGGATATAACCTTGGCCGGAGATTGTTAACTTTTCAAGAAAGGCTGTGGGGAGGGGCCCTACAAACACCCCCCGGGTGCTTGCCCGCCGCCACCCCCGTAATTATCCTTTGAACAATGGCAGGGACCAAGTTGCATTGTCACTCTTGGCAAACTGGGAGCGAGTAAAACCCGGCAATTTGTCCCGAACGTTAATGGCTCACCGACCGATTTTAAGCCCCAGTGCGCCATTTAGCCTCGATAGTATAAATAATTGAAACTGATTAACAAAACTAGTCCTTCCTTAACCGCGCTACAAGACGACATTTCTACCTGGCTAGATCGTCTTCCCGAACGATGTCAGGTTCTCGCGATAAAGGGAATCATCCACCGGTGACACTGTCACTACTTTTTATTCCGGACCACTGGGACCGGCGGAGAATGTCCCTGAGCCGGTGGAGTTTAAGCCGCCGTTATAATCGGTTGGGTAACGGAGGAAAGGATTTGGACGAGGAGAAATACGGGGAATTATATTGAGGATGGTTCGAAGGACTTTCGGTTAGAATATCCCGGTTGTGAGAGCAGCGTTCGATGTCTCGACGTAGTTCGGTTTCGTTATTGCTGTGTATATTGTCAATTTGTTGGTTTCGAAGACATTGGCTCTAATGACGCAATATAAAGGATATTATACGTAGTTTAATATACCTGCTTTGTGGTCTTTGTGGTTGGATACCGTAGGTTTGTTGTGTTTCTGTCTCCTCTCGCCGGTTCGGTCTTTCGCTAGACCGGTTTCGGCCGCTCGCCATCTTCAGTAGCGCTGTGTTAGTCACTGTGTTAGGCACTTCGGACGTTTTTCGGGCATCCCCACTGCACTGTGTCACTGTCACTTGTACTGTGACAGGATCTCACCCGCCCAACCATCACCACCCACCCCCTTTCGTGACCGACATTCTGACGTACACATAGGCGGATTAACGAAATCCCACCCTCCTAAAAACATCCAAAGTACCGACAGTGACCAACACCGCTACTGAAGACGGCGAGCGGCCGAAACCGGTCTAGCGAAAGACCAAACCGGCGAGAAGAGACAGAAACACCACAAACCTACGATATTGAATATTGATCTCGGATTGGAATTAACCATCAATTCCCCCGCCTATTCATACAGGTGCTGCCAGAACCGAGGTTCCACTGAAGCAAATTTCTTCTGGCCCATTAGTCCTTGGGGAAGAAAGTTAATGGGGAATATTATTCCCAGTTGGCACCGGTCCACATCCGTATTTGAATGGGACAGTGGAAACGTTGGGGGGCCCTGGGGGTGTTGCAAAAACTTTCAACGTCTGTATTGTTAATCAATACATTGGCCTTCCTAATTCAGCGAGGATGAATATTTTTCTATTATTATTATACTTTTTCAATAATTTAGCCAATCTTGCAAATAGATTATCACAAAAAAAAAATTCGAATTTTGTAATAAAAAATTGGAAAAAATGTACATTCTGTTGTGAGAAAATTAGACTAAGCAAAGAATTAGCACAGAATGAAGTTCTATTGTCCTCTAAAACTTTATTATAACAAAAATGTTCGTCCGCAATGTGTTGACCAAATCCAGGGTGAAATTCCACCCCTATGAGGGACCTGAAGACCGATACCGTCCGTTTATCTGTGCTCGTGTCGGGCGAAAACCATAATGTTTGAAAGGTATACGCAAAGCGTAGACACAGATTATCTCGTTCGATCTCCCTCGGTGCCGACATTTTATCGTTATCTCCTATATAATTAGAAGGGTGCGAGCCCCGTGCATTATATTTGCCCATATGCCATTTTCAATTCAAACAGTCCGGGCTCCGATTAGGCTGAAATTCTCTGCACCTAGTTATCTATATAATACCCTTTAATAAGTATTATTTCAACAATATTCCCACCGGTTGAATATTAGCTCTTATCTCCGTGTTCAGACGTTGTGAAATTATTTTTTTCCAGCCCTCTGTAAACTTTAATTACTGTAATTAACTTAAGAAAAGCGTTTCAGCCCCGCCTATTTTAATCCATTGTGCAATCTACAAACATTAATGGAATTAAAGGGTTATCGATTATAAAGAGCTGAATGCCAGTCCGCATGCTATACTTTTTGAATAATTATATATTTATATATATATATATAATGTAAAATAAATATAATAACACATATAATGTAATAGCGTAGTATATTATTTTGGACAACATATCATTAATTGGATATGAACATTAATTCGCGCACGCAATCCAAATAAATATTAAATCGTGAATAAATCAAACACTCAACTCAGAAAAAGGAATAGTTCATATATCGGATAGGAATTATTTTTCAGTGGAATCGAATGTTTTCATACGACAGGTGAACGCGCAATAAGGACTCCAAGTAATTACCGGTCACTAATGAATTACATGAATTACATTGAATTGCATGAATTGCATAAATAAAACTGTTATCTTAAAACTATCTCTTGTGTGGGTAAGATTTTACACGGATGTGTGCCAATTATATATCTGATAATCGACTGGATTAAATAAATTTTTTTTAAATTTTGCATCGGATATTTCATTGGTATTGGATATTTCAGCGAAGGCGAAGTTATTAAAGCCGAAACTCCGCCTCTAAATAACAAGCTGAAACTTCCTGTATTTAGAAAAATGCGCTTATTATATTTCCTGGAAAATAAATTGAATTGAAATATTAAAGTACGTTTTTCATCTATATTACTTCGTCCGTCTATTTTTTTTTTTTTTTATAATATCGGTAAACTTTAAACGAAACCCAAGACGGATTTTCACCGCGTGAGGTCAAACGAGTTACAGCGAAACAAAATAATATTTGAAAGCGTCAGCTATCGCTGGTGCGTGACTCTGTGTCCGATGCCGAAGTGTATCGTGCAGACGAACCGTTTCATGACTCTACTGACTGGTTTGAGGTTGGTCAGTGTCGAGGCCGAACCCTTCCGGCCGTCGGACAAAAAAAAAAAACGTATAAAACCGTACGTAAAATACGGGCCGTCCTATCGGGCTACGAGGCCCACCCAGTTTACAGGTTACTGTGCGATACACGTCCCTGTAATGTTCAACGGGGTTCAGTCCGTTTTCCAATCGGAAATATTCAGTTACCGAATAATTTTATGCCAACAGACAGAGGTTTCTGATTGTTATTTATTGTTCAACCTTTGTGGTTATACAATCGCCGAATAGTTGTTATTTCGACAACTGTAGATATATTATATCGACAATCTTCGACTGTCGGTATGTTGAGGTCATTATGGATTGTTCGGTTAGAAACAAACCGGGGAACATTAAGGATATTACGAAGGACTTTTGACTGGAATGTTTGGATGCGAGCGATGTCGAATTTCTTGGCGGAACCCCATAGTTCTATTCCGTGTGTCCGTGTCGGTTTTAGTATAGTTTTATATATTGTCAGTTTCTTGGCTATTGTCAGTTTTGATGTCCTTTTTCAAAAGTGGTCTCAACAGTCCAAATTTACGATTTAGATCGACGAGCGTAGAGCGAAACTTGAGTTCGTCGCCGTTACCTTCAACGGCCGGTTTCAATATAGATTTGTAAATTGTAAAATTGTTCCCGGATTTTTCATGTATTCCTGTAGGAAGCAGCCCCCTTTCAATGGAGCCCACTCGGGCGGTTTCCAGAGAGGGGGGAAAAAACCCGGAACGGCCGGCAGGGTCGGGGTCGACCCCTGCCCAATTCAAGTTCCGATCGCGGAAACCTTCACTCGTCTGTAAAATTGATGTTATTTCGAGGCGATTCAATGGAGCCGGGTATCGGGATTCAACGTAGGACAGGATCGGGTTATTTAAATAATATGTATCGGGGGGTGGGGGTTAGAATTCATAGTAGGTGGAACCCCTACCCCCATACCCGCGCTGAAAAGAATAGACCTAAACCGTAAATTTGGACTCCTAAGACCTCTTTTGAAGAGGACATCAAAACTTGACAATGGACAACAAACTGACAATAAACAACTCCATATTAAAACCGACACGGACTTACGGAATAGAGCTATGGGGTTCCGCCAAGAAATCCGACATCGCCCGCATCCAGAGATTCCAGTCAAAAGTCCTTCGCCCCATCCTTAATGCTCCCCCCGGTATGTTTCTAACCGAACAATCCATAATGACCTCAACATACCGACAATCGACGAAGTCGCTAAATCTCGGTTCCTGAAGTTCCACTCCCGCCTTTCTCCTTGTCAAAAAAATTAAAAAATCAGCACTTGTACTTATAACATTTATGTTGACTGTACAAGATAAAAAAGGTTTAGAAAAGAAATCTTTCCAAGTTACACTTTAAACATGGAAAAATCCCTCAACAGGGAGACTGTCTGTCTCGTTTTATTTTTTGCACTCTACAATTTTTATCTCTCGCCTATTTCTTTCTTTAAGTAAAACCATTTCTATTTATCTTATTCTTGGCTTCCTCGTTCAGGACACCAATCAGGAAGAAGGACAAATAAAGGGGCCTAGAAATTTTCTTAGCCCTTAGACTATAATTGTCCTTGTGTGAAAAGTTATAGCAATTCGCAAATTATTTTGCGAATTTTCCGTTTTAATAATGGAGATAGCTTGGCACACTCCGATATAATGTCCGTAAGCTGTTCGTGTGACAAAAGTGCCATAATTGGGCGGTCTCTTTTATCGAGACATTCGTGTGGAAAAAAAAAACCAAAAAGGTCGGACCCCGAATAGGTAAAGACAGTTTTGTGATGTCTGTTTTAGGTGAAAAATAAAAAAAAATATAGACTCATAACCCGGTTGGGGCGGGGGTCTAACTTTGTAGCCGGGGTGTGAAACAAGGAGCCGGGGGTGTGCGTGTGTCTGTGGGAGGGATAAAGGCGCTTGCCCTCGGTGTTGGTGGGGGGGAGTGGCGGTGCCGCCCCGGCACACAGTGAGCCGCCCCCAGTCCACGCCCGCCCTCGGTCCCGCATCCACGCCAACGCCACCGCCGCCGCCACCGCCGCCACCGCCACTATAAACCAATCTAAGAAAACAGAATAAAAATCGGATGCCGGCCGATGGAAGCGGCGGCCCCGCGGCCCCACTGGAGGCGGCCCGCCCCCGCTAGCTCAACCCCTTGAAGATGTTTGGAATTGGCCGAATTGGATAGCACAAAAAGGAGCGTAGGAATGGATCAAGAAGTCGCGCTGTTTCAGGTGAGCTGTCATATTTTAATTAAGAAAATAGACGAGTCTAATAGTGATTGAATTTTACAGTTGTGGCGGAAAATAAGAAAAGGAAAATTCGTGAATTCGAACATTTTCTTATACTATTCGGGGTTTTATTTTAGTTCGGCGATTTTCTTTCTCCGCTCCTCCGTCTGGTCTTAAGACCTTATAAATCTCTCGAATAAAATATTTATGTCCTCATTTCACAATCCGCCATTAGTACTGAGCAACAATAACCTTTGGTATTTTAAATGCGGTTGTTCTCCTATATTTACAGTTTGTTTTCAGTTAAATAAGAAAACGCTGTTTGTACATACAATCCGATTTTGAGTCGTCGCATTCGATTCGAACAAGACATTCGTGTATATTACAAATTTTATAACTTAAATTGAAGTCTTCAGTTACTAGATTTAATGTACGCGGAAATAGAAAGTGTGAATTACAAACTGAAATAAAATTTGTTAAAACACTGTTCAAATTGTCTAATAATTAAGGGAGTATGTAATAAATCACAGGGCACAGAAGTAAACTACAAAATGATTCGTTGTATAGAAATTTCAACCCATCATCTATTGAATAAATTAAGACATTTCGAGTGTTTTAAAAAATTACAAATGCCAAAGAAAGCAGTTCCTACATTGACCAGAAGTGGACTATAAAATTCAACGAATTTAATGTCAATTAATTCGTGAGTTCGTGATACAAAATTATGTCGCCCTTCGTAGGTTCTGCTCATTTCAGTCGAGAAAGCGAAATATTATGTTCTTTAATCTGAAGAAAATCATCCGACCGAATGTTAGACTGAACATCTTTAACTTGGACGGCCTAATTTTAACTGAACAGTATCATCTTCAGCGCCCACGCTTCTCGATTTATTCCGCGAACTGGCCACAATATCGTGTCATATTCTGTAATTTCCCAATTAATGCAATCTCGCGCGTAATTCAGTGGTAGAGCAATGTAATCCCGAATCCAGTCGGAGAAATGCGGCGATGGTACCCGAAATCTTAAGTTATATCCATTTCTACTTTGACCGATTTACAAAAACGCTGGGAACACTTTTACAATAGTCGCCATAAAAATCTGCCCCTTGTTAGTTCCGATAGCGGAGTCGTTGCGCCATAGTTCGAATGAGAATTTAAAATTCGCGTATACCTCAATTTTCAACCCAATTCGCGAATTCGCAAAATTGTTGATAACAAACAATAACCACTTTACGGGATCTCGTTACGGACGTGTAGTCAGCATATACTCGTTATGTACTCGTGTTGATTGAATATCGTCCGATGATTTTATATAACTCGATTCATTTTAATGTATTTTAATTAGCCTATATGTTATAGGAATTTGTTCATTTAACTGCTACAGACCCGTTGATAATTGTTTCCACTGTAAATCCATTTATTAAAGCGGAAATTACATTTTTCGTTTAATTATTAATCGTACAATTTATTACTGTCATTCTTTATCACTTTAATAATTTTATATTTTTAGGAATTTCAACCTAAACGTAAATTGTGTAATAGTCTTGAGTCCAATTTTAAGGTATCGGTAAGGGAGTCATCAGTTTACTCTCTCCTATTCTAAGTTATACCGGTTCCGACTTGTCCTTGTCGTCAGTAGTAATACGTTAATTTATTTAATTTAATAATAGAGTTGTTAACGATGGCCGGGGGCCTAAAACCGATCTGGAAAGCGAGTGACTATCGAAAATCGTACGACTCAATTTGTCTTACGTACAACACAGGATTGTGGTGCTAACGCCGGCCGCCTAACCAGCATTTTGAATTAAGCAACTTGATCCTTTCACCTTTTAAGAGGAATCCGAGCAAATCTTTCTACAGTCTTCTTGCAGCGAAGACGTTAAATTGCACTGACGCGTAAATTAATTAATTCTCAACTTATATAGTTGTGAGTTATAGTGATGCGGAAACTTTATCTTCCTTAGCGCCGAGGTGGTGAATAATGGGACTTCCGGCACTGGGACGGAAAGTAGTGAAAGTAAAGTTTTATTCCTCGGCAAAAGATATTGTCCAGATGTTGCCGACGCCTTTAGACTGACGGTCCATCGCCTGTTAATGTATTCAACCTGTTCGTGGATTTCAGTTTTTAATGACGGATATATTCGTTGTCCTGTAGTGGAATCGGCAATAGATTTCAAAGAAAAACTTTTAATTATATTAATATGTTTTTTAATAAAGATCCGAAATTATGTTAATAATAAAACGCATTTAGGTACCATTGTATCGCGCATAATTATTCCGGCCTATAATTTGTGTCACCAATAAAAGCTTTTACGGCGTCCATAGTCTGTTGGTCAGCGCGTCTTCTGGGCATAATTATCACTTTGATGTTTGGTTGGGCTCGTGAAACGGTGAAGGGGTATTGGCGCCGGGGGGGGGACTTTGTGGTGACTGAACAAAGTATGGGCCGTGTGGAAAAATGGCTTTTAAATCACTCTATCAATCCACGTTAACGCCCCCGGTACCGCTGTCATTCGCAAATATTTCGGACAAAGTCTAGGCGCCTGCAGCTTTCATTTCCATGCGCCAATATGTCATATTCTATATCCTCTCTTCGTACCGATTGATAATACAAATTTATATATATATATATATATATATATATATATATATATATATATATAATTTTGCGTCATCTGCAATTGGAGTGGTTTCATACTTTTCCGTATCCGGATATCTCACTGAATTCCTGAGGGCGATATTCTGGCAGTGTAAGGATTCGAGATTTATAACAGTAATTTTATTTTTATTACGGCCGGGCGTAGGTAATGTATTGAAGAAACGAAACGATTTGACAAAAATAAACTGTATGAACCGAAGTTTATCATATTCGGTATTGGGCCGTGATAGTTTCGGCAGTGTTGAATCTTTATTTACTGGAGGCCCTGACATTTATTATTTAAAACGGAGGGGCGTTAAATCTTACAGTGCTGGGATGACAGATAGAGGCATCATTTTTAGTGGGGTTCACCCGGCCGGCGTTTCGTAATAAATTTTCACTAAAATACAAGGCAGGTCCGTTTAGCGGGCGACTGAATTTTGGAAATTACACACTGAAATTACTTGAAATACTACTGCACTCGAAGAGCGGACAGGAGCCGGAAAACGCACAACTATTGGCAACTAAGTAATTGCGTATTCCACCGACAGACGGTATGTATTTTTATGTATGTTTACATCTTCGAACTGATAAGAATGTTTAAATTTTCGTCTGCCCGTATGCTATTATTTGGTAAATTCCGCAAATATTACTCGGAACGGTCCGCAATAATTTACTTGCCAGTCCAATTTACCAACCGATTATGAATATTATAAGGGGTTTCGGGGAGTTTTAGTGTTGGTTGGGAAAATATTCTTACGATGAAGACCTTCCAGTCTGGCTGTAGGGGATGCTTTAGTTTGTTGGGTGGTGGGGGGTGGTACTTGGTACTTGGTGGAGTGGTCGTGTCCCTTCCTTGACCACTGGGCTAGTTATAGTGCTTGGGGGCTTCTCAGTGTTTGCCATCGGCAAACAGCGGCTTAATTTGTCCTCTCAATCCGTTCATCGGACCGCCCCCACGGACTTGATTGGGTGTCAACTTCGAATATAATTTAAGGCGTTTGACCGGTTGGAACAGGAAGTTTAATACGCGGTCCGGTTAACTCGCGGAGAAACGTGAAATTTGTCCAATAATTGAGATTCGTCGGGTTGCCCGATAATATATTCTGTTATATGTTGTAAAATAGTCATATTTTACAGTATAGTCCTATTACAGAAGCAGTGAAAATATAGTGAGTGGACAAATAGTTTTGTAAGCGCATATACTACCGTTGTACTTAGCTAATCATTATTCATTATACATACCGTTATTCTTTAATGCCCAGTAACCAGAAAATAATTTTTTTTGTTATGGAATAGAGCAGTTATGTAGGGTGTCCCAAAATTAAGGCAAGATTTGAATCGAACTGTGGCTGCCAAACTTTCATTATTTTTAAATATTTTTCAACAATCGTGTAACGCTCCATTTGTACTAACTCTAAACTGTCAAATGGTTTTTTTTTTTTTAATGGGATTGCCAACTTTACTGCAAGAATGGTGGCAAATTAAAATCTTGCGTTAAATTCAGGACACCCCATAAATGGATAGTACATTTAAATTCAACGGCTAATTGATTGAATATTCAACAAGTCTGTAAAGAATAACTGTTAAAGACAGAAATTTTTTTTTTAAAGTTCCTCCCACTACGAGTAAGAAGCGTATCCCAGCGCTATATTTGTAATTCGGGGCATCGTGCCAGAAGGTCCCCAAACTGCCCTATACGTAAGGGCATCGCTTTCTTCCCTGAAAATGTCATAACTTTACTCTCGGATAGCAAGTAAAAGTTGGACTATAAAATGCCAGTTTACACGGCTATTGAGAGCGATCTAATATAGCACAGATTACCAGTAACTCAGAAAAATTTTCTTTCGAATATAACCTTGAATTTATCACGATTCAACTCTACTCAAGTAGAGTTATTAGAATTCTGTCTGATTCGCGCTAAGCCAGTTAATTTTATCTTGATAACTAAACTCGGATGCTTTACAGGCAGCTCTATTTATTCTCGGAATTGTTTAGCCTCCAATCAAGGAAGGCCCACTAAAATCCTTTCAAGCATTATAAGACTTTTGATAATTATTATTTGAAGATTACCTTTTTCATTTTTTACACTAGGCCTACAATTAAAAAGTGGACATTGAATTGGTTTAAATTGAACTATTAAATCGAGGATTCGCAGTCGACGATATTCGGTAAATTGTTTTTAGAGCTCAGTTTCGATGTTTCTTTTGATCAACGTCCCCAACCCTTTGTTAATGGGCTCCCGTTAAAACGACGGACTTTTTTTTTTCGAACCGGCGACGAAATAAGAATAACGAACTTTATTTTCGGCGATTTTTTGCGAAAAAATCTTGGACACTTGATAGAGTCAACCCTCACCAAATTACTAATTGGGAGATTCATATTTCCTCCTATTCATTGTACCAAACAGGAACATTCAGCAGGAGGTCATTGATTACGCCTCTTATATTGACTCCGAAACCAGTTTTTATACTGCCAGTATCAAAACTTCCGTATTAAATAGGAAAGACTCATTATTTCTAACTCAAGTATTCATGTTAAGTCCAGAAGGTTCTGGAAAATTGTTCCCAGTTTTAGGAACAATTTTCCCCAGTGTATATTGCAAAGAAAGAGGGGTGGGTTAATGAAAATAAATTATTGAACGATAATAGCGTTAGCGTTTTAAAATTTTATGCGCTAATTATTTCGTCCAAAAGCCAGTGTTGTCCTCTGGACGCTAATTGTTCATGTTGAATTCCGTTTTGAAACATTTACATATAGAATAAATTCTAGCGCGTTTCCAGCTATTATTGCTATTAAGATAGGCCGATAGCGGAATGGGCGTTTGGTACGGCGTTTATCGCGACGTTTCGTCGTTGGATGGGCGAAATATATATTCAATGTATAAACATTATCTGTATGCGTCCAGATAAGACCCCACTGAATATATACTTCAGAAGCGCCGATGATTTTCAGATTGTGAGAGTGACGCACAGCTGTCTCTCAGCAATTTCAATGTGGTCTTAGCGATTAATGAAAAAAATTGATGTTTGATGATACCGCGACGTATCTATTTCAACATATTGTTTCCACACTCAGGACATACAATCCAAGATTCGTACATATCTCAATCACTCTTTCAGGACTCTCATGACTCAGACTCGTGAAAAAATACAGACTCCACCTTTCCATACCCACAAAAGACGTCATGCTTCTATAAGCAAAATAATAATAATAATAATAAAAATACAGTGCGCATAATTTAAAGGTCCCAATATGTGATGTTAATTATGTGATATTAAGGTGGACGGAATCGGTCCAAATGTCCAGCGTGGACTTAAACCTCTTTTTATAATTCAGTACAACTAACTCGGTGAGAACTCGCCCGTTTTAAAAATTTAACGTCCGCCCCGTTTAAAATACACGGCGGCCCCACAACAAGGAAATTGGCAATTTGCGGACGCAGATATTTTCTGATTTCCAGAAAATCGGTGTAAAAGTTTAGTGTAATATTTCTGTCGCCTGTATAATAAACGCGAGAGAAATAAGAGAATATTTTAACGTTGATTACGTCGTCTCCATTCAGATATTTGTCTTTCTAAACGAAGTAAAAACATCCCTTTAAGTACTTAACTTACAGATCATAAAAATTAATGAATTGGTTTTGAATCTTAAAATGGGTGTTACGTGGTTCCAAGAAAAAAACCTTAGTGTTCAACTCCTGAATACATTTCAGACTCTACGACATTCCTCGGCAACTAATTAATATTTAAGTTTGCAATTATCGGACAGGGCGTCATATATCCTGCACTAATTTATTAAGTGTTAACAGTCTCAGGATTAAATCGGGACAAAGTGGAAAGTTATATACTGTTGTAAAACTTTAATATCCTTTCTGGGCACGACTTCCTTTACGGAGTGAGGGAAATCCGTTATGCTGCAGTTAATTGTGATTAATGGTGTAAGTTGCTTATTGGATCTGGGATAATTGAAATTTCTATTTTAAAATGCCTGTTTTGTGGTCTGCGAGGTGTTGGAATAACGTAGATTTCTAGACGAGAAATGTCTACTGTCTAGAGGGAACCTTATTTAAATTTTCTATTGCCTTCGAGCCGTATCGATTTTTTTTTTTTTAACGACTATACTTATAGTTGTCGAAGATTCGTTCGGGGTTCGTTGAAAACCGCCATTACCATATTAAGAATAAGAAGTTGAGAATCATTTTCCTTTTTTGTTCCTAGCTAATATAATAAACGTCGATCTCTTGTCAGTCATAGTGGAATATGGCAACGTTGATTCGGTGGGTCGGGGATTGGAAAAAAAATCATCGAGCATATTTACAAAACTCTCTTTGTACTCCCCCGATTCAATCGCTTCAGGCTAAAATTGCTCCCGTCGGTTTCTGATTGAAATGGCCGTTTAATGTGTAATTTACCGCGCCACAAATATTCGAGCGTTGGGGCCAAAAGAAAAAAAAAAACGATTTAAACGAACAATATTCTTTGGTAAAATAATGCGAAAAGCCGTTCAATGCGGAAATTCTCCGATAACACGGGGTTTCATTAATCGAACTGCGGCACAGGCACCGATTCAAATCATCAATGTTGCTCGGTATTGCAACAAATAAACGGCACTGTCATCACATAAATACAAAACATTAGTTTCTTTACACAACTAAAATAAACCGATAAATAGATTGAATTTTTCCAGGTTGTAACTTGAAAAGATTTTTTTTTTATGACCTTTTCTATTTTGTACAATCAACAAAATATAATTTAATGTTGTAAGTACAAGAGCTGAATTTTTTTTTCGCATGTATTTCGTGATAAAAGGAACCACCACAAAGACGGCACAAGTCCGTGTCGGTTTTAATATGGATTTGTATATTGTCAGTTTGTTACTTAGGGTCAATTTTGATGTCCGTTTTAGTAATGGCCTTAAGAGTCCAAATTTTCTGTTTAAGTCGATTCTTTTGAGTCGGTTACGGGGATCGTTGACATCCGTAGACATAGAACTGTTCCGACCAGACATACGAAATCGTTAGCATCCAGAGATTCAAATCATCGAAAGTCCTTCGAACCATACTTGATGCGCACCATCCACCGCGACATTACCATAAAGACAATTGAGGAATCTATAAAATCCTCCTGTAGCCTGGATACACGTCAAAATTGCCATCATTATCGAGAGATACAAGAGTTTACTGTATAAATAGACTGGACGGAAAAGCTGGAAAAAAAGCTCGAAATGGTCGGACATTTTCAAATCGTTCCCCCGGTCTTTAAATGTCCGTATTGTAATGGAATTTTAAGCAGCGAGAATAGCCGATTGGAATTAAAATAAGTTTTAATTTACAAATTACATCGATAACTAAATGAAGTCCGATTCAGATGTGTTTTTGCCTCGAATTCAAAGTAGTCGGAAAAAGTAATAGATTATAAAATTACAGCCGGTGGTAAACAGTAAGCCGATAAGTGGTCGAGCGAAAATTACCGCGGTTCTGGATATTTACCCGTTTTAAAACAACATCGGCGGATTACGCCGGGACAGGGTCGGGTTTCGGGAAAATTCAAATACAGCGCTCGGTCATGTAAAATGCGAAAAACCGGCATAGGATAATTCTACGAAAATGTGACATTTTTTTAACATTAATTCTATCTCAAATTCGGACAGCGGTTGGAATTGGATTAGAGAAACTATAAGTCTTCCTCATCTTACCAGTTTGGCACATTTCTATGGAATTCGGTTTAACATAAATTGCTTTAAATAGTAATAATCAGTTATGCTTAATATGCGAACCTATTTGATACGCGTCCGTAATTAAATTGGACCATATAAACGTACAGCATGTACGAAAATTTCTAATAAAAATGTGGCCGATCGGTGTTATTTCGTTGAATGTGTTTTAACTGACGTCCAGAAGAAATTTCGTCCAGAGATTTCGGGTGGCAAATATCGAAGAATTTTGTTAGATTAAGAAATCTTGGAAATAAAAGAAAGGGAGACGAAGCTGGAATGAAGGGAACAGGTCTCTATTATCCCGGGACCCATTCCAGTTCAATGTCCGGATCGAAGGATTTTCCTGAAATATTTTTATAGGCGAAGATGTTACTGGACAATTGGACACTGTCATTAAGAATCCAAGAACTTGTTAACAGATTAATATTGTACGACCGCATTTTGAAACCGAACTGGGCGTTGGGAAATTCTTCGTAAAATCGTGAGGACCCAGAATATTATCCGTTTTGAATGTCCCGTCCGTTCAGGGAACTAGATATGAATCCTTCCATTCCAAAATATCCCATCGCAGCAATCCTTTTTATTCGACAGCTCTACCCTCTCGTGTGTGTGTGTGTGTGTGTGTGTGTGTGTGTGTGTGTGTGTGTGTGTGTGTGTGTGTGTGTGTGTGTGTGTGTGTGTGTGTGTCACCTTCCTGAAAATCCCGAGAGGAAATGGCCACATGATTTCCTCACTGCCTGACATATTCGACGGTTGGAAAATGACATTCGTGTTATCGAATCGCGATCATAATTATAAAAAAAAATTTAGTTGCGAACATATTGACGTCAGCGTTCAAGTTTATGGCGTCAGATACTTTTTTTATTTTTTTTATTTTTGGACAATCAACTTTACAGTTACAACTGTTAGGGGTACCCGAAAGTAATCAACATTTTGACTTTGGGAATTCATTTTATTTTGCTAAAAAAGAAACTTTAATTATTAATCTACTATATATTGCCACTCTTCCGGCAACTTTTCGATTCCCCTCTCGAAGAACTCCTCAAGACCGAAATACACCTTATCAAATTGTCGACTACTTTCGGGTACACCTAATACAATTTGATACGTGTATATTTTTCACGCGTTTGTCTCGATAAAGAAACCACCCGATGAAGGCACTTTTTGACACGATTTAACTACTGCCCGGGGTGATTTCAGGGCGTTTAGGCCGTCGCGGTGGGGATAGTGGAGGAGTAAGGCGGGAGAATGGAACTTAAGGAACCGGGATTTCGCGACTTCGTCGACTGTCGGTATGTTGAGGTATGAATTGTGCGATTTGAAACATACCCGGGGGGAGCATTAAGGGGCGGTTCGAAGGACTTTCGATTGGAATCTCCGGATGCGGGCGATGTCTGATGCCTCGGTGGAACCCCATAGTTCTAAACCATGTCGGTTTTAATGTAGCTTTGTACATTGTGAGTTTGTTGCTTGAGGACAATTTTCATGTTATTTACTAAATATTTATGATACTGTCAATTTTGCCAAACTGAAAATTTCCTTTTGCCTCTAGAATTTCGCGCTACTGCAGTACCTCATTTGCTCCCGAGCGCGATAATAATTATCGAACGAGTTAAATTTTCGATCCTGTAGGAATATACCGTTTAATTTTTTTTTATAACTTTATTTATTGTACAATCAACTATATGCTAGTTATAGGTACAATTGAGGTTTGTTTGATCAGTTGGACTTGTTTCGCTCGATAAAGACGCCATCCAGTGATGGTACTTTTGACCTGTATCCGGCCTACGGAAAGTCTTTAGGCCGGTGGCGTTTAAGACGACGCGGGGGGGATAATGGAATTTAAGGAAGCGTGATTTTGCGACTGTTGGGGTATGTTGAGGTCATTATGGATTGTTCGGTTAGAAACTTACCGGGGGAGGGGGAGCATTAAGGATGGTACAAAGGACTTTTGACTGGAATGTTTGGATGCGAGCGATGTTGGATTTCTCGGCGGAACCCCATAGTTCTATTCCGCATGTCGGTTTTAGTATAGCTTTATATATTGTCAGTTTGTTGTCTATTGTCAGTTTTGATGTCCTTTTCAAAAGAGGTCTCAACAGTCCAAATTTTCGATTTAGACCAGTTCTTTTCAGTCGGGTATGGGGGATGCCGTTTAATTAAAAGCGTCTTTTACGTCGTCAGGTCTCGAATTTACGCGAGTATCATGAATATTTAGATTTCGGTCTTCATTTTAGGTAGGTGTGACGTGAGGTCATTGTCCGGCCGGCCCGGGGGCTTAACCGGCCTCCTCTGCTGGGCACATATTATGGGGCTCCTACCGCGAATTTCAGCCCCATAAGACCCGGCTCACGGTCAACCCCGTCCCCAATTTATCCCGATCCAACCCCCCCCGAAATTCTCCTCTTCGCCTTCCCCCTTATTCTAAAAATGCGCCCAGAATATAATCCAACAAATATACGGACGTATTTTCCCCTTCTTTCCCCCTGTAACTGTAATCTCAGAACCCGACCGTTTGGCGAAATCCTCCAGGTATGAAAGTATACCTCGATTATATTTTTTTTTACTGTATTATACAGTATTATTTCACCCTCATATTAAATGGCAGTATTCAAAACCTTTGGTAAGATTCAAATCTTTTAATTATAACGCAGTAGTCAATAATTAAAAAAAAAATAGTACAACAAATAAGGTTAGATAAACTTCCTTTTAGTGAAAATATATTAGTCCGACGCACTGGCCGTTAATAGGCGTATTAACGTTCAGTCATTGTTCTTAACATCTAATTAATAAAATAAATTACCTTCTGAAACATAACTTCTTATATTTCGTGCAAGAATTTCATTTTATTTTCTATAAACCATAACATCTTAATTAATTCTTTTAAGAGTGAAAATCTTTCCTTATTGTAATTGAATATATTAAATTTATTGTTGATTATAATTAAATTAATATATATATTTGAAACGGTAGAATATTTTTTTATATGTTTATTAATAAAATTTTCCATACCAGAAGCCGTATTCAAAAGTTAATATTTTTTTTCCAAATCCGGGACAATGACTGTCTCTATGGCCGGGGGTGGGGTTGGGGGATGGGGATCTGTTGTTTCAGGAAAAAGTGTCAAAGCAGGATTCCAGCTATACACGAAAAGACACCACCGTTTTCTATTTTTATTATTCCTTTTCACGCATTTATTTGAAATCAATACGACCGGCTGGCGGATTGACGAAATCGCCCCCCCCCCCGAAAGTTATTTTTTTGGTTGCGGCCCAAAACTTTATCAGCGTTTCAAACGGATCACCGAATATCAGTATTCCTCGAAAATCCTGCATAGTATTGATTAATTGAATATTTATATATTTATAAATATATGTTAATATATATATTTATGTTTGACCGGGCAATTACGATAGTGGGAGTGTGTGCAATTTATCCATCATCGATTTTGAGAGTGCACACCGTTTATCTAATGTACACTCTCAAAATCGATGACGATTACCGATTACCCCAATTTCTTTGCGTCGATGATCACCTCGAATAATTCGGGTGGAATATTCACAATTGTTTTCGTTGTAATTCCATTGAGATTAGACATTTTATAACATCTTATAACATCTCCACAACTTACAGCATGTACTACGAGTATCAATAGTTGGCTTATATTTACATAAATGAATAGCAATTGGAAGAGAATATGAAGTGGTTTTCAATTTAGGATAAAAACAGGAGAGCCAATACAGTATGAATAAAGAAAAAATAAACTGATAATCCTGGATTTTTTCTTTTTATGGAATATCCGGTGTGGGGATTCCGCGTGGGTCGTTTGTCCCAACTGGTGGAGCCCAAGATAGCGAATTTGGAACTTGGAAAGAGGGAAATAATTATTATTACCTCGAGTGTTTTGCAACGCTGAATCATATTGATATATATATATATATATATATATATATATATATATATATATATATATATATATAATAGGGCGGCTTTTAAAAAGTGGAACGAGATAAGAGAAAAGGGAAACTTTAATTTCTATCCCAGTCGGCTTTGGGTTGGGCGAAATAGAAAATGGGGCCGGGACACTTGTTCAATTTCCGATTCATAACTGGTCATGGGCGCACTCGGAGGATTCAATGCGGCCAACTTCCGGCCGGGATAGTTGAAAAATCGTTTCTTTCCGGAATCAAAGCCCTGATTGGTTTTAGAGTCTGAAAGGGAACGCAGGGAAGGCGGCGGCGGCGGCGGTAGGAAAAAGGACGGACGTCGAATTTCCAATCGGACTGGAACCAGAACGATATTTCAAAAATACTGCAGTTTTCTTTATCTTATTTTTATTTGATAAACAAATTACGAAAATAAGTAAAACAGTTTCAACATCTCGTTTCACCTTTCATGAATACAACTGTACAAAACCTACGACTGAAACGCTCAGTTAGGCGATTTTTAAAACTCGGGGCTGAACGACAAGGTAAGTATTTAACGCGTATTTATATGTTATATCGACATATTAAGTTTTAGTACCGAGCAGGCGACTTGCATTAATATTCAACAGTTCGGATCTGTTCATTACCCCCAGAAACGTGCTTCATGACGAAAATTCCGTTTTAAAAAAGCCCTTGTCCTCAACCAACATAAAAGGAATACTCTTCGTAATGTTTTTTCAGAATAGCGAAAATGAATTGGACTGTACAGACGAAAGTAATAATAATAATTATTAATTGAATCAACAATTAAATCCCATTTTATATATATCAATGATCGTATAACCTGGAAATCCCGTACTGTGGTTTTGTTACTCGACATTGGATTGAATATTACGCTAATTGCGTTCTGGTTACTTACGGGTTTCACCATCAACGCGGAATCCCGATTTGCGTCGGCTTTCCGTAGATTTTGTCTGAAGTTGGGTATCAATTTAAACGCATTAAATATGTATAAGGAGATATTGAGCCGCTGCGTAATCCCACATGTGCCGTACTCTTGAGATATTATCCTGGAATTCGAAGCGTAGGCAATTTTCAATGGGTCAATGGGAAAATTATACGTCCGTTGTAATTTTCAGATGTTTCAAATTGAAGCCCGACGACTATTGCGCACGTTCATTAAAATTGAATTTGTGCCAGGAACTGTTTCCTGGGCGTCAAAATTTAATGAGATCATGGGCCGGGATATTTAACAATTGATGGAACGGTTCGAACACGGCTGTTAATATTTTATTGGATTATTGCCCGAGATAGGTCAATTTAAATGCTGACGCTTCGTTTCAATTATACGAAGTGTGTTCAAAAAGTATCGCGAACTTTGGACGGTTTCTTTGTAGCCTCTTTTTGGCCAAAAAATTGGCCAAAAACAACACACTTATAACGCAGCAGCCACCGCATTCACCGGATCTGTGACTTTTTCTAGTTTGCCAAAACTGAAAAGGACGACGCTGCGCTAACAATTTGAGGAGATAAAAACGGCATCGAAGATGGAGCTTAACAAGCGTGGTGGGGATAACTTTGAAGGGGACCAAATAGATACTCGTAATAAATAGTTTTTCAAAAAAAATTCGCGATACTTTTCGAATACAGACCTCGTAAATTACAATTACCCGCGATATATTCCCCGACAAAAACTGTCCGAGATGTTGGTAATAGGGCCGTGACTTCATTGAGAGATTTCATTTTACACACGCTCTATCCGTTATTGCGTAACCGCGCGGGATGCGGGAGACTATGAGGGCTTAATATTGGGTTGGTAAAGGGCTGGGTAGGGCTTCTCGTCTTCTACGGCCTCTCCCCTACACTTCCTCATTTTATGCGCAGTTGCGCAACACAGCCGAAAGATCCCGGCAACAGAATGCAGTTTATGCATTAATGAGTTTTTTTCGTTTAATGAGCAGGCTCACCGCTCGTTTTAATCTCGTCGCGCAAGAGACTAAGCGTAGTCGATTTGGCGAGACTAAAATATATTTTAATAATGCGGCGAAACACAAAAAACACATTAAGATGAATTTATAACATAATTTCTGTACTATTGTATCAACATAGCGTGTATACAACATTTGAATATGAATATACAGTTCGAATTTATTCCATTGTTTTGCTCCTTAACCCATTAAGTACCGTAAGCCCCAAATGGGGATCAGTTAATTTTTTAAATTTTTTCTGATATGACATGTGTTTACAGGAAGTTTTCTTTTATTAATTTCAGAAATTTCACATTATAAATACTACATCGTGTTAAAATACTTGTAATTATGATTATTGTTCAAAATAAAATATTATCGGTCTCATGTGTTGGGTCAACTCTTTAGTGCTCTAAATGGGACTCGATTTAAAAAACAAACTATTTGACAAACTGGTAATAATGCATCGTAATAAGTAAATTTTATGCAAAATTTTAGAAAAAATAATTTGGTACTTAATGGGTTAAGGAACTACTCACGCTCATGCTCACCCGAGGGGGTTTCATTAATTTTAATTCTGTTGTGAATTCTACCGACTGTTCTGGATTTTATGAGCTCCCCTCATAGGTTTATGGCTATAAGTATAATAATGGCAGATAATGGCCCAATTCAAATTGTTGAACCGTTTATTATTTGACGCTTATATTAAAGTTCTTAGAAACTTGACTTTTAGATTTTAGTGCCGGCGTTGAAGGGCGAATTTCGGATACACCGAAAAAAAAATTGGAGGTAAAGCATATTTCGTCAGATTCACCGCTTTCCAGGGATTGACTTTGTCCCCCTCAACGTGGAAGCGCAACTTATAAATTAAACTGGCAGTAGTCCACCTCCCGGTGCATGAATCCTTCATCAGGGCGGTAATATTATTTCAGGTCTTCGTTACCCCCGTGTAGCGGCCGCTATCTCAGAGAACGGCCTTCACGAGCTTTAATTAACTTGGTAATGGCCTCTTTTCTGGGGCGGTGTATAACGCCGCAGAAAACTGTACCGGTGTGGATTATAAATGATGTATGAACGCGCAACGGAGGTTAAACGTAAGAAGAAAACAGGGGTTGTCTCTCTATTTCTCTTTTGAAGCGGGTTCCACCCGAGGGGAGGAAATAAATTATTTCCGACGTTCATTTCGCCGGCCAGTACAAGATCGGAATTGCCGAATTGGATTAGAGGATGAACTTAAAAAAAGTACACGAATTAAAGGAGTAGCATTGACCAACCTTATGAACAGCTGTCCTGAAAATGTCGCAATTCCCAGAACTGTGGAAGGGCGGCTAGCTGGCGGGATTAGTCCCAAAAAGAGGCCGGAAACTGTTGATTTATAGGCTCACTAAATTATTATAGTTTCAGTAGAAAGCTTAGGAAAACTTCAAATTTATAAGCTACTGCTGGTTTAACAATCCTTACATTGTTATGGTTTTGGTGAAAGTACGGACGACGCTTCATTTTCCCCTTTTGTAGACTTCCAGCGACAGGATAACTGCAAACGTTCATCGAACAATAAAACGTAAAAATGAAATTTTGACGGCCAAAGAAATCCTGAACGGAGGGACAGGGACAGAAAACTGTCCGATTGCTCTGTGTGCGCATGCGCGGTTGCGGAAGAATGGGATCACGCGTCGCGGGACTACAATGTAGCCTGAGAAGACCGTCTTTGACGATCTATTCTCAACCGGATTAAGGTTTTCCCTCCGCGAAATTTCTCCCTCGAGTTTATTTCACCGGACATATTGCGAGTCAACTCATTTCTACAAGATCGATACTGCATCTCAAGTCTCAAAACGTTATAATTGCTCTCAACCCGCGGTTGAGATCACGGAAATTTCAGGCTTAAAGACGGCGCGAATCTCGATGTATAGCGGCGAAATGTGTGTACGCGCTGCATGGCAACAAAAAAGGAACAAGAA
Organism: Lethocerus indicus; assembly: GCA_019843655.1. Lineage (NCBI taxonomy): Eukaryota > Metazoa > Arthropoda > Insecta > Hemiptera > Belostomatidae > Lethocerus > Lethocerus indicus. The sequence continues at coordinate 31,910,723 of JACDQD010000004.1, read as the reverse complement.
AAAAAAGGAACATTTATAAAAGTATTCGGCGAGCCCTTAATGAACTGGGGAAGTAATGGGCGAGCGACGTTTGTAGAAATACGTTCTTCCTCCGGTCAAAGGTCTAATGGGCTCCTCGGTGAAATGGCGCCCGACTAGAAATTAATATGAAACTTTATTTTGTAATTCAAGTATTTGAGTTGGCCCCTATACGACTATTATAATTCCCTCCCCTACCGAGACATTGTTCATCGCTCATTAGATATTAGGTATTGGTGAAGTTTCACTTTACCTAATTAATCTTTATCATGAGACTTTATCATTTAATAACGCTCTGTATTTTTAGAATTCAATAAATTTACTGCTACAAAATACACAACTCAGTCCTGAATCACAGTATTTTACAAGATATTCTCTCATGTATATGTCGATAAATTTTTACATTCCGAAGGCAATCATTATTGGAGTTTCACTCGTGAATAAATGAAAATTTGAATAAATAATAAGGCAGGACCTAGATCTGAAATCTGATATGCCATACAGAGAGTACATTCTGGATAATATCGAACCGACTTTGAAAATGTAGAATTAACGCTCGTAAAAACGCTTCGTATTACACATTTACGTCGAAATTGCTACCTCAATATTCGACGTAACTATAGTTTATCGGGAATAAAATGTAAGACTATATATATATATATATATATATATATATATATATATATATACACGGGGGGGGGAAACTATTTCCTCGAATTGTAAAAGTGGTGTTTACATAACCGTATTTTACCCGAGATAATAACGTCCGTGTAAAAGCCGTGTAAAACGGCTAAAGTATTTACACGGCCGATAATAAATTATCGTGCAAGCGCACAAAAATGAAAACTTCAAAATAGGCGCCGCCATTTTTGCGAATAATAGTGACTATAGCTGGAATAAATATAAATTTTTCAGTTTCAAATTATAGCTCCTTGAAACACAGAGTACGAGGTCTGTTCAAAAAGTATCGCGAATTTTAGATTTCCGCGAAATAAGTATATTCAATCTACGGTTTTTTTGTAGCCTCATGTTTGTACACACGCATCTCATGCCGACAATTTCAGCCGTTGCGAAATGTTCAGTTAATCTTTTAAAGCCGCTTTTCTTGCACGTTTTTTCGGTTCGTCTTCGATTTTTACCCATTCCGAAAATTGGATCGGAGAATCCGTGTCGAATTTTTGTATGAAAAACCAAAATTAAGTGCGCGGAAGCGTATCGAATGTTGACTGTGGCGTATGGTGAAAATCGGTAAATTGGTATTAGCCAATCGTCGAATCGCCGTCAGAGAAGTTGCTGAGTTGCGAGTTGAGAAGTAGAAACGCCCAGATTTGTGGTACGACAATAATTGGCTTTTGCACCATCATCATAACGTCCCTGCTCACACATCGCTTATTGCGCGCGAAATTTTGCCCAAAACAAGACACTTATAATGCCGCAGCCGCCCAGTATTCACCGGATCTGGCCTCCTGTGACTTTATCTTGTTCCCGAAACTGAAAAGGGCACATAAAAGGACGACGCTACGCCACAATCGAGGGGATAAAAACGGCATCGAAGATGGAGCTTAACGAGATCACAAAAAATGAATTTTCGAAGCGCTTCGAGGATTGGTAAAAACGTTGGCGCAAGTGTATAATATCTGGTTTACTTTGAAGGCGACAAAATAGATATTCATAAATAAATAAATCATTTTGGAAAAAAAACCCAAAACAGGCCTCGTATTATTCGGTTTTAGAATTCGCGGACTGAAAGTCTTGTACCCGTCTTATTGATCTTAGGGGGGAGGAAAACTGTTGGTAACTGGAACTTTCAGTAGGTTAAGTTGCGTTCGGTGGCTTAGGGACCGAGTAGGAGTGAGTGTGTGTGTGTGTGTGTGTGTGTGTGTGTGTGTGTGTGTGTGTGTGTGTGTGTGTGTGTGTGTGTGTGTGTGTGTGTGTGTGTGTGTGTGTGATCAGTGGTCTGTGTCGGTTTCAGTTGGGTTTGCGGTCACTAAGTTGTAAGCCCGGGCGAACGAACGAACGCCTTCTGCCCTTTGTCCCCCGACCCTAAAATTCGATTAATACCTCCCTCTGTCCAACCGCCAATCCCAGAGGGAAATTCGCCAATCGGAATTTGTGTGTCCCCAATTTCCGCGGAATTACTCGGCCGTATAGAATATGGAACTGTTCTAGAAGACACAGCCACTGAAGATGGCGAAGGGCGAACGGGAGAAGACCGGTATTCGAAACCCTACGCCAGACCACATAACCGGTTATATTCCGAACTCGTATTATATAAGCGAGAGAGCCCTTATCTCCCGTACGGGGGGAGTTGCTTCGCCGAGTAAGTCAGCCTCAACATAGCACTGCCTGAAGCAGATTGGAAGTTGTAGCAATGTTTTCGTCGGAAAATATCAGCGACGTCTACGCCGTGGTTGTATTACGACAAAGCTCGTATTATCGCACTTGAGTGGCATGCATGATATATATAAATACTGTTCTGATCATAAAACAGAGAAAATAGTGTCAACACTAAACAGTATATATGATACTGATATAAAGTATCCTGGTCGTGCAATCTCGAATAAACGGAAATGGAAATATCTTCGAAAAATTCTTAATTGTTCGGGCCGTAAATAAAACGATTTCATACTTCTATATTTTTCATAGTTTCGTAAGAGAAGGCTTATCTCCGATGGAAACTGTAATATAGACCAGAGAGACCAGATTGTACCGAACCGAATACACCGCCGACTGTACGTAAAGCCGCAGAGTTAAATTATGCCAATCGCCAATTAATTTGCAACTGTCCCTCCGCCGAATAGGGATTTAATAATTATCGAAGGTTTCTCGTACGGTCGACAGTTCAGACGGTCCCCTATATCGGTTCAATTGTGGTCTCCCTCGAATTAATGGCGTTACCGATTTTCCGTCCGTCGCTTTTGTGCCCGTCGGGCAATTGGACAGCGCCCACTCGTACCGAAATTAACAGTTGGCGGGCTTCAGATATTAATTTCATCCGGGATATAAAACGCGGTAGACCTATTTCGTTTTCGGCCCTTTTCGCACGATGGAATCACGTGGCCGGGGCTCGGACAGGACGGACTTTCGGCGGCCGTCCCGCCGCGAAACTTCGCGAAACTTTTCGTGCTACTGGTACGCGGCCGGCATAAAATTAGGACTCGTTTTCAGAATCGTTTCCATTCCTATTCCACGATTTGCCGGCTCGTCCATTTCGTCGTTTCAAGTCTTCCAATCGGCCGTCCAAAACGGATATAGCCGACCGGCGCGGAATAGATTAATGTCTCCCGGAAAATTACCCCAGGCTTTATCCGGTTAATTAGGCTGTTCGATGCTAATTTACGCGGCCCCAATTTCGGCGCTCGATCAGAACTAATCAACCGAACTGAGCGCAGGAATAGCAACCGCGTATTAAATCGCCATTGCGCCGGAAAATTAAATATTCGTCGGGACGCCGGTTGATTTTTGAAATTGATTTTCCTAGAAAAATAAAAAAAAAAACAGATGCAATACATCGGACAGCGCGAAAACTATCCGGGTTTCCGAGTGATGTTTCGGCCGGCGAACGGTCATCGGCCACGCTCCGGTAGAGTTTCCAATTACCTCGGCGTTATCCGCCGAGTAGAAGCGGATTATGTATTTTTTCCTTTTTTTTTTTTTAGAAAAATCAGCAGTTCCGTCGTGTACGCTTTGCGCCCACCCGTTGGCGACACTTGTTTATTTTAATACCGAGTATTACGATTTGAGTGGATTTTCACCGACAGAGTCTGTTGAATTTGTACCGGGCAAGTATCAATTCGTCAAACGTCACCGGCGAGATTTGATAAACGGGACGTGGGCGCCGGTGATTAATGTTGCGCCGAAACTGATGAATGCGCCTAACTGATTCCCACCGCTTCCATCCAGCTTGAGGCCGGCTCCACGTCGCGTATACCTTGGGATAAAACCGATTTTATGTTCGGCTTTTCAAATCCGCCGACACTGTTTCGAAAAGTTGTCAACATTTGATATACGACTTTAAATAAAATAATGTCATATACAACATTGGTTGGCGTATTCCCGTAGCGGACGAAAATACCGGGGCAGAACTTTTTCAAATACAGTGATCGAAATGGGTACCAGAAACTTCCACGAAAGCTGAAAAACCGCGATGTAGGAATTTTCGTGTATGCGGCTACAGGAATGTTTTAAATATGTAAACAGTATTTATACTTTACACATTTAGGACAAAAATTACGACAGTATACGTATTCACTTAGAGCCGGGGCTTTACCTCGGCGAGAAACACGGTGATGGGTCGTCTTTGTTTTTTCTTTTCCTTCACAATTCTATAGTCACAATTCATAGAATTCTTTGGACGAATATTTTGGAAAAAACCGCGAAGTGGCGAGGGAACGCTGTAATTTCAATTTTTGGGAATTGGCATTTTTCAAGTTTTACGATTCCTAAGACGATTTCAATATTAATACAATTCACAGTTGTTACTGGCGCGAAATTCGAGATTATCGAGCGAGCGATAATTTCGTGAGAGGCTTTCGTTCAAAATTTCCAACCGCCTATTCCTGTACAAAAATAGACCGGCGGGGGGATGTCTATGACTTTCTAGCGGCGGCTGTAATCTCGAAGTCGCCGGAGGGATGACGAATACCTTCGATTTACTACCCGACTGGGGCGGGAAAACTTTTCTGAACGGCTTCGATTCCAGTCATATACTGGGGGAGGATCCATTCCGGGAAGTTTCGGACGGATATGTAACAACTTCAAACGGGGTCATTTATTATGGGTGGGGGGCGCGGTGAAGTTTATTATTGGGCGGCTATAAAAACGGGGCCACCCTTTTGAAAACATCCCTCGTAGAGACATTCCAAAACGGTATAAACGTTTCCAAAACTCTTACTCTGAATGTCATAGAGTATTTTAAGAGTAAGCATGAAGTAAAATTCATATTATCGGACAATAACGCTGATCTGAAAACTGTTGTGTCGGTATCCTGAAACTAATCTAAATAGGGTTCTGCATTCTGATATATCAACGATATTGTCACATATTTTGGTTCAGTTTGTCGTAATAGAAAGATGATAACGTACTGAATTGAAAATACTTACTATGCTCGGACACTTGGAAATATAATCGGCAATTAATAATGCCCAATATATGACCGGTCCAACGTGATCCTATTGGGTACACTATGAAGTGACCATTATGGCTCGGATCCGTCGGCTGAAAGTTAATCAAATTTAAATTATTTATCGGGGCCGAAGTGGCTTGGGACAATTCGGCCGGGGGACCATATTTTATTCACGAATCGTCTGGCAGCGAGAAAACTTTTCAGGCATCGATATATGTCGGAAAGTTTTGTTCCATCCTTCAAGTTTGGGGCTTTCTCTCAATTTGTCCAACTGCCAAGTTTCGAGCATTGACGCCGATTATGTTTTCGCCGGTATATCTAAAACTGAACGGAGCAACAGGAGACTATAATAATTAATTAGGAAATCATAATTAATAACTTTCCGTTAGACTACGGACGTACGACGGAATGAGCTAATTCCGTGAAACTGCTTTACAAAGTTACTATTAAATTGACTTTACCCAGTATATTCCATTACATACTTTTTTATTGCGATACTGCTGTGAATTTTTCAGAGGTCCGCAAAACTATTTTTGGGTTTAATAAACTAGTTGTAATCAATTAAAATGTTCGAGTCAACTCACGGCGACCAGCATTTCTACTTGGGGATTTAGGTTATCGTTTGTAATCCCTTGCTGAAGATACTTTAGGTGTGTAAAATGAATAAACGTTTGTTTCCTACTTTGAGAAACAGACTAAAAAACCTGTCCGCAACAGAACTGAAAATGGCGATATTTTTTTCGCGTTCGGTCCGCAGTGAGTTGCTCTCTCGAGCTCACATTTCTCCTTACGATTACACGAATAACTTAAGTGAATCGAAGGCCAATTTACGAATTATCTTCTCCTTTCATCGAAAATTGAAAAATAAAATTGTAATTTTATGAGCATTCCAAAATAAAACGATGTTATACGGCGCTTCAGATGCAGTCCCGCAAGACCAATGTGTGTTGCAAGTTTAGTATCAGTAGCGCCGTACACTGTGGTTTAAAAACCTGGTCAAATATCAAACTAGAAAATTTATATATTACTCTTTTCTTAATTTAAAAAAGTAGATTTATATATATTTTCATTTAATTTTTCTGACAATGTTTTCAAAATAAAATTACCATCTATACTGCAGATCTCTCAATACCTATAATACAATAATAATATAGGACTAATGACTTACAAATACCCTGTTTGAACGACAGTTTCTTTTCGTCGTGAATTAAATAAATGTTTTTTTCCACTGCATCGAACAACCAGACAAAATTCGACCTTATTTAATAATTTCGCGTCCCGCTAAGAATATAAGTTGAACAGAAGCCACCGTAAGTGCGAAGAGGCCGAATTATAATTCCCTTTTAATTTGTCAGAGTCAAACGAATCGGCGCCGAGGGGAGCCGGCGCCTCCGATTTCCACCTCGGAATTGAATTGCGACATTTAATTACTCATTTAATTAAGGTGGCAAAAGCAGGTGTTTTACAAACGGCCGGGCGGACTTTGAACGGCGCCGTCCACTGGCTTCGTTCTCCCCTGAAAAGTTTTCAAGTCGACATGGGCCACGTGTAAATGTTCGTTTAAGGGGGCCGTGTGAATTCCTCCAACCATTAATAGAAAATATGAACGCCTATTTTTATGTTCAAAAATGGGCTCTACACTTAGATGATATTTAAAAATACAAAAAACAAAACAAATTGTAGTTTCTGTTTGAGTTTGTTAAATCAATTATTACAAGTTTTAATTGTAGGATAATTCGATCCGCCACCGGGATTCGAACCCACTCTAATATTCGGCGATTTTGGTACTCCCCTTTAATTATTGTGGGATTGTGGGGTTTTTAATATATTAAAAAAAGATTATAATATTTAGGAATTTTCGGAAAATAAATATTTAGGAAATTTCGACACAGCCCCACATAGCAAGGATTGTATATAATTTTAAATGTTAAAATCGCAATTTGAAACTTATTTTTGCCATTAAATCATTTTACACTACTTTCCTCTCGACTCGTGAACGGAGGTACACCATGCTGTTGGTTTTATGAAATTCCTCCTCACCGCCGGAGAGTGAAAAATTATTTAAGGGAAATAATTTATTGAATGCTTTCAATGTTTGTATTTCGTTGAATAAACTTTGGGATGAACAACGAACGAAAGATAGCAGTGATGAAATGAGAATTAGCGCTGATGTGAGGGACGCGTCGTGAGCTGTTGGGACAGAGACACGTGTGCCGCGAACAGAGACTGTGCGCTTCCGAACGTGTCGGAGGCAATTTTAAAGCGGAAATTAGTCGGTGGGTGGCGGCAGAGGAAAAGACCGTATTAAACTGTATCCACTCAGGTCGGGCCCATCCCTCAACACCAGAAATACGCCCGGGGTCCACGACTTCTCACGCGTTTTCAATTAGAGGATTCTAATTAAGGGCCACAATTGAAACCTACAAAATTTAAATGACATTATAGCGCCTTCGATTATTTAGGCACCTATTAATATTATACTAATTTAAAAAAAAAAATTGTTGGTGTCAACGGAACCGTTCGGCTGCCCATATGTGCAGTCTATTTTTTTTAACCTTTTCTTCATATCTATTTCGTGATAAAAGAAACCACCCAAAAGGTGTCACTTTTCACACAAGAACAATTGTAGTCTAAGGGCTTAGAAGATCTCTAGACCAGCGGCGTTTAAGCCGACGCAGGAGGGGGGGGGGCGGAAGTGTAACTTCAGGAACCGGGATTTTGGGGGCTTCGTCAACTGTCGGTATATTGAGGTCATTGTGGATTGTGTGGATTGTTTGACTGAAATCTCTGGATGCGAGCTGGATGTCGGATGTCTCCTGGTGGAACCCCCACAGCTCTATACCGTATGTCCGTGTCGGTTTGAGTATTGAGGTCAATTTCGATGTCCGTTTTAGTAACGGCCTTAAGAGTCCAAATTTTCTGCTTAAGTCGATTCTTTTGAGTCCGGTATTGGGTATTCCACTTCCCAAGGTGGAGCCCAAGATAGCGAATCTGCTGTTGGTTGGGAAATATGTGTAGTCACCTTTCTAAATTCGTCGGGAAATGGGCGCTATTATCCTGCGGTACGATCGAGTATTTTAGTGCGCAATGAATGTAACCACTACCCTACGTTTCCCTAGAATAAAATGTGCCCATTCAAATTGATTGGGCTTTATAAACTGAATATTGGCATTATGATAGATAAATTTAATTTATTTGAGCGTAACTAGAAGTACGCTTTTATGAGTTGAATAAATAAATAAATAATTGGACCTGTAATAATGACCGCATCGTGACCGTGCAACTCTTAAAAGGTAAAATACGCGCTGTACTCGTTGTTCCATAATTGTGGTAGGCGAAAAATAAGCGAACCATATTCGGAACAAACAATGAATTATATAATTCAATATTTCCATTCAGGATACTTCATTCATTTATGCATTCGGTTCACTGCTCGAATCCGATCAGTCCAATTTCACCTAAAGATAATTTTTGTAATTGGATTTAACCCGTTAAGTACCAAATTTTTTTTTCCGAAAATTTTGCATAAAATTTACTTATTATGATGCAGTATTATCAAATATTGCCTGCAGATATGTTTTTAAAAACCAGTTTGTCAAATATTTTGTTTTTTAAATCGAGTCCCATTCGGGCACTACAGAGTTGAACCGACACACGAGACCGATCATCTTTTATTTTGAATAATAGTAATAATTACAAGTATTTTAACATGATGTAGTATTTACAATGTGAAATTACTGAAAGTAATAGAAAAAACTTCCTGTAAACACATGTCATATCAGAAAAAATTAAAAAAATTAACTGATCCCCATTTGGGGCCTACGGTATTTAATCGGTTAATGTTCAACGATTCGGTGTCGAACGATTTTTTCGGTAACTCATTTGGCCGTTAGATTTTAAGGTAATTAATCTTCCCTCGAAGATCCTTTTCTGCAAAGAGAGAATTTTATTACAGCGCCGACGGGATGGTGAAATTGAGCTGTTATAAAGACAGAGTCGAACTCAGCTGTAATGAAGCTGACAACCTCTGAATAATTGACTTGTGAAGATTACAAGAGTTAATTTTTGAATAACGCGTACAAGATAAGAGACCTCCGCCTGCCGGAGTAACGTGGACATTGTTTGAACAGGTAGAGGGAGAGTTTGGGGGCGTTGTGTGTTGTTATGTTAATAGGGCGGACTGTTGCTCTCTCTCTCTCTCTCTCTCTCTCTCTCTCTCTCTCTCTCTCTCTCTCTCTCTCTCTCTCTCTCTCTCTCTCTCTCTCTCTCTCTCTCTCTCTCTCTCTCTCTCTCTCTCTCTCTCTCTCTCTCTCTCTCTCTCTCTCTCTCTCTCTCTCTCTCTCTCTCTCTCTCTCTCTCTCTCTCTCTCTCTCTCTCTCCTCTCTCTCTCTCTCTCTCTCTCTCTCTGCGCTCTAAAACACCAGTCGCCAGTCGTGCACGACCTTCCTCCTTACCACCTCAACTAACTATTACACTGGCAGTTGAATATTTCGGTGGTGAATTCTGATCCGCGCCCAAACATCGCGGTCTGTCTGTTCACAACGTTAACTGCCACGTTGGCTGCCACGGCAATTCTCGGAAATCTAGCCTAAAATGACAATTTGATTGAATCGCATTATATTATTGCATAGTTATCATCGCAAAGCGTAAAAATGTGCTTTTTAAAAAAATACCTTACGAATTATCTCGTAGTTCTGCAACAGAAATCTCTTCGCAGAACGCAGACGCGCTTCGACATGTCGCTCTACATATCGTAGGGATATATATACGCAATGCTCACAAAATTTGTGGCGAGAAGAATTCGTCGTCGCGTCGTTTGGAGAAAAGATTCGACCGGTTTCGAAAACAATTGGAGTGCAAAAGCCCCATTATTCAGAAAGTTTACCGCCTGCCGAAACTAAAAAACAGCATTGGACAAAGCCATGTCGCATATGTAACCGAGCAAAATAAAACGCCGAGAAACGCGTTATTTCTGCCCGGCCTGCAAAGAGAAGCCAGCCGTTTTGTGTGGAAGATTGTTTTAAGAAGTTTCGCAAACAATAAAATATTATTTAATTTCTCGAATTCGAATTGTTCGTTTTTTAATAAATTTTCTGTTCACCCAAGCCGGCATAGATTTTTCGTTCTGTTCCCAGAAGCCTTCTATCGATATTAGCGCTGAAATATTCCGAGTTTAATCGTCGCTGCACAAAAATAGCCAGTAAACGTAGGACGAGATAACTCGTAGTTGGCGTCCCAGAAAGATCTACGAGTTATCTCGTGGTTGGCAGTCAACGTATTAAGCATTAACTTTCGGTAGGAATTTTTTGCGAATACCACTTATTATGTTCCTTTTGCCAATGAAAAAGCTTTCATGACGGCGTCCGAATTTCGCTGAGAAACCCTGAGGCTTGATAGAACTAAAAACGCAGGGGTTGTAACGCGTAAATGTAAAGTTAAGAGCGTAAATATTAGACGCCAGGCACTGGAACTAAATCGTACTAGCATAGAAATCTGAAATTAGTGGAAAATGAGTTTTAAATCCACTGGGTCTGACTACAGCGCCGCGATTCACTGTATTTGTAACGTTATAATATTTATTTTAATATTTATTACTGATAGATTTATGAGGGCTGGAATTGATTCATAAATTGCAAAAACTATCTTATTTTTATTCCGACGAATTTTCGGTAGTAATAGGGGTATTGATACCCTTCATAGGGAAACCGAGGCATTTATTACCCGCTATATATATATATATATAACAACAATATAAGTGAATCTCTCTAAAAAAGAAAATGAAAAATCCCTGGACAATGGTACTCGGCTTTATAAATAGAGAGCTTAATGGCTTAAAAATCTCCCCGCCGGCGCTGCCGATCCTTCGGTCACGACTGGAACAAGTTTTTTAATCTGAGCATAAAGTTTAACAAGTTGGGAAATAACGAAACTTTATTTTCCGACCGCCCACGCCGCCGACTCCACAACTGGTAAAGAAAACTGGTCAAAAAAAACAATGTGAGCGAAATTCACGCCGCCCCATTGAATTGACCGGGGTTGAATAGCCGGTCTCGAAATTATTTCCCCCCCCGTAATAAATAGACCCGATATTAATACTGTATAAAATGATCAGGCCGGTATAAAAATTTATGAACAACGAAGGAAAATGAATTATATTCGTTCGTCGAGTGCTGCCCATTTGGAACTACCGCTGCTCAATTCGGTATCGGTGAAAATTTTTCTAGTTAGAACGCAATTAGAACGGAAATTATATCGGAGTGTGCCAAGCTATCTCTTATTGAAATTTGCAAAAAAAATTTCGGGTTAAATTGAGGAAATAAAAAAGAAGAAAGAGACATATATGTATCAAAATTTTATAATGTCTCGGTGGAACTCCATAGCTCTCTATACCGTATGTACCGCATGTCGGTTTAAGTATCGCTTTGTAAATTGTCAGTTTGTTACTTGAGATCAATTTATATGTCCGTTTTAGTAATCGCGTTAAGAGTCCAAATTTTCTGTTTAAGTCGGGTATGGGGATATGTATCAAAATTAAGATAAATACAAGAACATACATACACATATTTTACATATTAAGTTGTAAAGAGATGTTGGTTAATTATTACATAGTTTTTTTAATTTACAATCCTGGAGATATTTATTTTAAGCCGCCCCACAGGGGAAGGGGGGAACTTTAAAGCGGATTTATTTAGAGGCAGACTTTGCCTGTGTCATGAGGTCGGGCCACAGTGTTGTTAACCGACCGCTTACTCGCCGCTGTGTTCATTTATGACAGGAATTTATGATCGCGATAAACTATTGCCGGCGGCGGAATTCCGAATCCGAAATTCCCGTATCGGTCAATGGACTGACCGACAGAAATGTACGCCCCTCGCCCTCTTGTTATTTATAACCGGCGGGCGGTATACGACCAGTGTAAAAATAGCGCGTGAAATCGCGCCGAGAAAATTTCCCGAATCAACAACGCGTTAAACGCCGAAAGAACAAAATTCGCTTACCTTTTGGCGTCCACCAGAACAATATATTAGGTGTAACCAAAAGTGATCAACAATTTGATAAGACGTATTTCGGTCTTGAGGAGTTCCTAAAGTGGGGGAATCGAAAATTTGCCGGAAATGTGGCAGACAGTTGTCGATTAATAATTAAAGTTTCTTGTTTAGCAAAATAAAATGAATTCCAAGGTCAAAATGTTGATTACTTTTCCCCAATATATTTCCGAACTGAGATTTATTAACGGAATTCGAAAGCGTAAAACCGATTAAATACTCTGTGGCCGAACTGGTATTAAGCGACAGTCCGCGCAATTGAATTCAAAAGAACCTACCTAAATCCTATTGACGGAAACAGCAATTATAACAGGATTATCGGGGATGAATTAGTAATCCGGAAAAAATATATCCGGGAACGGCCGGCGGTCAAATCCTGTTAACTGAGGTTCTTCCCACGGTATTACGCTGTATCCTACAGGAAAACTTTGCTCATTTACCATTAATTTTTTCACCCGTTATACTTTATATTCGTCAGTTCGAACTGATAGTTTAGGCGGTAAAAATACTGAATTTTTCGATATCTTATTTCAAATCCCCGACTCCAGTTTTTATCATCCCGTTCGTTTTCGTTGTTCGAGGTGAAATTTTCTTCGCGAATTATTAATATCGAGACAACACACAGCGTCAACGTGTATCGGCCCGGTTATAGGGGACTTATTGCATGGCGTGATAACAGATTGCAGTTGTTGGTAAACTAAACCGATCTATAGGAGGCGGCAGGTGTGCTGACCCCGGTCAGTGCAATTACAATACTACCCCGGGGTCTGATTATGGTAGAGCTCTAACTCGAAACCGATATCGCCGTTACGGCCGTCCAACAGTCGAGACACCGGCCCCGGGGCCACTTTAAGTTGATTGCTGAGCGCGGAAATAACGGACGACAGATTTGTCGAGAGAAATATAAATATCGATCAGTTCTGCCCCCGGCCCAACTCCGGGCAAATTCGATTCACGACAATCGGCTTGTACGAACGATACCGCATTGTATTCAGCATTGGAGACCACTTAACGTTGTATCGATACTGAACAGTTTCACTGATTTCGGGCTCAAATTTCGGTCTAGAGAAAGTCGCATATCGATGTGAACGGGCCCAATCACTCAATTAGGTGTTAGGGCCCAAATTTGGCTCCGTCCGATCATTTAATAGTAGGTGTACCAAAAGTAATCGACAATTTGATAAGATGTATTTTGGAGTTCTTCAAGAGGGGAATCGAAAATTTGCCGGAAAAGAGTTGTCGATAATATCGGTGAATATATGAACCGTTTATTTTTGAAAGTGGCCTAAGTCCATTTATCTTCAAATCGAGATATTTGAGGGTTTGCGTTTCAACGAATTTAAAAATATACGTATAGGATACTAATGTGTCATACTGCTTAAGTGTATCTGAGGGTGTTAAATTTATAGTTCCTATTAAAATAGTGGCAATTATTAAGCGAATAATATTCGTTTTCTTATCAAGAATGGAGTTAGGCCACTTTCAAACTGCACTGTTCGATTATCGAACTAACTCTGAAAACTTATGTCTTAAGAATTATCGTATAAGCAATCCGAAATGCTTTACTGATAAATATTACGGAAAAAATTGAAAAATGGAGTTAGGCCACTTTCAAAATAAACGGCTCGTATAGCGGATTAATAATTAAAATTTCTTTTTTAGTAAAATAAAATGAATTCCAAAGTTAAAATGTTGATTACTTTTGGGTACCCCTAATATTAAAGATGCGGTGATCTTTATAAACTTGATTCCTGTAGTCATTTCACTAGTTTTATCGAGTAAAAGTACAATTCTGGCTGTATCGAATCGATAGTATTTACTGATATCGAATAGCCGTTTTCGTATGGTGTTATGTACAGGCTGGGATGTTCTGTACGGAAGGCAGAGATCGATATTCGATGTAATATTAAACCTGCGGTGGTACTAATCGAATTGATTCCACGAACCAGACCCTGCGAAACAGGGTTAAATATAACGTAACTTCGATAATGGCGCACGCCTTCGTTACACGAATCGAAGCAGTTATTCGACGCAGGTTTTCGGTGTAAAAATTAGGGAACGGTGAATAATTTTCGGGCCGTTCTTGAGGGTTAGGGCGGCGAGGAAACCCGGCGCTCAATGCCGCCTCAGAGTCCCGAGTAGGGGCGGTTAAATTTCGGCGGTGGTTGAATTTCAGAGAAAACAGAAGGGTGAACTATTTTAAGTGTAACGGAGACCGCAAAGTGGGCCCCGGCTATTTGAGCGGGGCGGTCGGTGCCATCTCAGGGGGCTTTACAAAGGCGCGTCGGACTTGATTTCGCCAGTTCAAGTGTCTCACTTTCCCCACCCCCCCCCCACTTAGGTCAAGTGAACAACTCAGGCCTGCTGCATTCCCGTATAACCATCTTTTTCAAAAGCTCGTCCCCCATTGTACTTATTGCTACTTTGCGGGCGTCTCTCCAACGAATAGAACTTTAGAAAGCAGTGTATCTCACTTAAAAAGAGATTCAGCAGCTGTATTAGTGTTGTCGTATCTTTTAACCGACGGTTAAACGCGAGTCATTTTTTTATAAGAACATTTTCCAACAATTTTTCCGTACTAAAATTGAGAAGCCAATTATTACTGCAGCATCCCGATAATTCTTTCTGACCCACCATAATAGTATGGATTTTTTCACGTAGCGGCTATATTGTGAAAATTATTTCAAAGTGGACACGAAATAAGCTCTTAGGCGTTATAGATTTTATTGGTTCGATTTATAGGCCAGGTTAGTTTCGGTCTTTAGCACAATTATTCATAATTGAAATGAAACATCCGGTAACAAGCGGGTATGTGTTGTTAATTGATTGAGTTGGTAGATAATACTGGCAGCAGTTTTTAACGATAACTTTTCGTTTAAGATTGAAAAAATTCATTTGCCGACAAGAAAACGTCGGACTAATTTCGTCGACAGTAATAAAATATGCAGCGCTCAATCGGACGATGCAAGTTTCGGCTTAATTAGCTTCATTAATTTTTTACGCAGCTACGAAGAGTAGAACTCTCTAGACCTTGGACGATATATTAAGTGTATGCGAGTCACTCGTGTCGGACGTATATGATCGATTTGTCTCGTTTAAGAATTCATGAAGAATGTTATGCATAAGAAATGCACTGGGGAAGCCCAGAAAGGACTTTGGGGGGGGGGGGGAGCTAGAATACACGAAAGGAATTGTGCCATGACAGTCGGAATAGAGTTATTTATTGATAGTGACATTAAGCGCATTATAAGCGTTTTTTTTTCTTTATAAAGGACGTTGAAATGCACGATCGTTCATAGCGCTGGTCCATGAAACTGTAATTATTTAATGGGAATAGAAAATTATGAAATTCATCCGAGCTTAATCCGACCGACTACAGCGTTTAGTCTCTAATGGTGGAAACATATATCTTTATTCCCTTTATTGTTTACATTTCCATTTTAAGCCGGCGGTAAGCCTCTTTTTTTGTCGTCGCTGCCACTTCCCAGAAAATGTGATCTGTCTAAATTCATCCCGGATAGAAAGAACGGCCATATATATATATATATTATATTCCCTTGATGTAGGGATGAAATGGAAACCGGGATCTCAGGCAGGGAATTCGGTTCAAATGTAATACACGATCAGACACAGCCCCGGGTCAGTTGCCCTTATTTTCGGCCCTCTATTTTCCGTACGTTTTTTCGTGGAAATTTTTCATCGCCGAACTGAAATAAAGGGGAATTGTGTGATTGTTAAGTTCGGTTTCGGCCATCTCCAGCAGCAGTGTGACTCACTTGTGGGGCATCTTGTTAGCACTGCCCGGTACTAAATTCACTAAAGTACTGTCGGTACTTTGCAGCCGAAATCGGTCCAGCAAAAGACCGAACATTATGTATGTCCTAAATTCTAAGATTTATTTCAGTTAATCGCATAATTATACACACTCCAAATTCCACGGTAGTTGGAAAGTTGGCAGCTTCATCTTGATCACACCCAGTCGTGGCTCTATCCCCTTTCACGTGTATATGTGAAATATACGTTGCACTCCGTATACACGTACGCTTTCATGAATTTGTATTATACGGCCGCTTATTTAATTAGAAATTTGATCAGAATTAATGGCCCCGCGCTACCGAGATTTTCAACTCCCCACTAGCCGGCTATATTGATATTGATGAGTGTTCCATCCGGGATCATTTCTTTGAGAAGAAATATTACTCGACTGAAAAAGGGGGAAAAAAAAAAGAAGGAGAATTTATTTGAAAGTTGCCGAACGGCTCAGAATCCGGAAAAATATTTCCCGAGTCCAATTATCCGACCATTAACTTCTGAGAAAGGGGCGGCCTCCGACATCTCCGGTCTAATTTCTATTTTAAATTATGATTTCCCGTTTCCCTGGGGCTGGGCGAACCGAACGGGCCCGTTCGAAGGAGGAGGGGGTTGGGGAAGGGGTAAAAAACGATCTGATGAGTTTATGCAAATAGGGATCGTAGCCCGAGCGGCGGTCCGCTAAATGGGAATCTACTGGCGGGGACGGGGGCGACGATGAAAAATTTGGACGGGAAAATCCTCTTCGAGGTGGAAAATGGGGCCCGGCAAAACCGACGCGGCGCCCACGACCAAACTTTAATTAATCAATTGAACCCCCCCCCCCCACTACTACAACAACAGACACCGTCGTTGTCTCGATTGGGAAAAGTTACTCCCCTAAGAGTTTGTTTAAACGAGAGACAGAATTTCCCCTAATCTAATTATACAAACGACCGCATTTAAATTATTAAAGAGGGGCCGGTTTCATTTGACCCGGGCAGCCTAAGCCCCCGGGCCAACTTTTGAGAAGTTGCTATTAAAATGACCCGTCTGTAATTAAACCATTGTCCCCGATTTGAATGGGGCTAGTAATACCTTTAGGTCATTTCCCCCGGTGAATTTCAATCCGGACGTCCTTTTGAACAAAAATGCCGATTGCGTACACGAGGGCAGTTTAACTAAATAAGTGAACTTTTAGAGTTGACATGTTCTGTCTTCTCTCGTCATTACGTATATATATATATATATATATATATATATATATATATAGTGTAATATCGTGATAATGTTTCACTATTTACAGTGTTTTCATCATCTTAATTAGATCGGAGTGTTCCTGGAAGCTGAGAACTGAGGTTCTCCCGTTAGCGCCATTATTAGCTCTTCAACTTCCCTGCTCCATTAGGCATTTTCTCAACTACCCAACAGCACTTAGCCATTGTGCCTGTACATACAGTTGTTCTATTAACGGGCTATTTTATTGAATTCACAATTTGGAATGTCAACTTTTAAGCAATGAAATAAGTTCTCGAATCGGAACACTTTCTATTCCGGCAATAACTCAATTATCCTCTATTCTGGCCTAGGACCGAACGGGGCAATTTAAACTGTCCCTAAGTTATAGGATAAATTAAGCTCAGATTAAGATCGCTTATAGGATCGAATATATAATATATTTGGAGGAATCGCTTGGTGTGAACAACTGTGTAATAGTATTAAATTCGTGCGTGCGCCCAACACAAGGTATTGAACGCAAGAATTACTTAGCGAGATATTGACCACTTAAAAGAATTGAAAATAAATCCAAATACAAAAGTGAACTGGTAGATATTGTGTGTATATATTTCAATGCAATAAACCTTCTATCTGGTTAATTACAGACCGTATTTCACGATGTATTAGGGGCACCCAAAAGTAATCAACATTTTGACTTTGGAATTCATTTTATTTTGCTAAAAATGAAATTTTAATTATTAAACTAGTATATATTCACCGATATTATCGACAACTCTCTGCCACTTTTCCGGCAAATTTTCGATTCCCCTCTTGAGGAACTCCTCAAGACCGAAATACATCTTATCAAATTGTTCATTACTTTCGGGTACACCTAATATATCGATTAAGTCCCCGTTTAGGTAATACCTGTGGCTGTCGGCAAGGTAAGTAAATTTCGTTTAGTATATGTATAGATGCCGTTTCGCGGTAAGACGGTGATTCGTCCCCCCCCCACCCCCGGCCGCGGTCCGGTAATATTTAATGGCCTCTGGGGTTTCCATTGTTTGTATTTCTGTCGGCGGTGAGGGGGTGTTTGTGTGTGGGGGGGGGGGGTTGCAATTTCGGCTGCGGCCTAACAGGGCTAATATTGTGCCCGCAGCGCTGTTAGGGGGGGCAGGATACGGGCGATGACCCGACAAATTGCCCCGCTTATTAAGTTAAGACCGCGCCGACGTTGATGGCAGCCAGTCCACCCGGATGGCCACTTTTTTGGGGGGGAAAAAGTTCTAGTAGGAAGTGTACATATCGGGGATTCACTGAAAAAAAATACATTGTATTTCTGTACATTTTTTTTCGCATAAATTAAATGTTCTACTGCGATGCGAGTTCGCCTACCGATTAACTAATTACAGAATATTACCATCCTTAATGCTCTCCCCCCGGTATGTTTCTAACGGAACAATCCATAAATACTTCAACATACCCCAACAGTCGACGAAGTCGCAAAATCACGCTTCCTTAAATTCCATTATCCCCCCCGCGTCGGCTTAAACGCCACCGGCCTAGAGACTTTCTGTAGGCCGGATACAGGTCAAAAGTACCATCACTGGACGGCGTCTTTAACGAGCGAAACAAGTCCAACTAGCCAAACAAACCGCCACTGTACCTATAACTAGTATTCAGTTGATTGTACACTAAAGAAAAAAAAAAAAGATTTATAAGAGCGCCAGACACTATGAAGGGATAATTATTAACAATTCGCGTGCGGATAATTGAATAGCAGACGAATGAAACAATTAAATGTGCGTATTAAAAATATTGGGCTGGCAACTAAGTCATTGCGGATTTCACCGATAGATATCGTCGAACTGATAAGGTATAATCGCGTGTTATTACTTGATACTATATGAAACATTCTGTGAAACACAGTTTAATAGTGTGTTTGGCACCGTGTATAAGTAAATTTGAAGAAAAATGGCTCATTTTAAAATTCAGTATAAATCCTAAAACTTTTTTAAGTTGCAAAATGTTGAAATTATCTTACCTCGTTAAATAAATCGGTTGGATTGCGGAGGAGTTACCGATAGGTGAGCAAGGTCGACGGTATTTACGCCCGGTGCGTACTAATTTTCTTGGCTGGCTGTCTAATTTCGAAGTCCCCCTTCGAGGAGGCGGGTGGGGGACTTTCGGCAAACTCACAACTTAGCGGCGGCTCCCGTTTAATTGGATCCCTCCATTAATGCGTCCCCCGTACTCCTCCTACGCGCCTTAAATTCCATTCGGAAATAGATTGCCGAGAACCGGGCGGACGTTAAATCGATGTGAAACGTACGCCGGCGACCGGGACATATCTTATATAACAAGTTGTTTACTCGCGGTTTCAACGTGTCCGCTCTTATTCCCGGGTATCGTATTGAGAAGCGGCTGAACGGGGAAAAGCCGTCGCTATTATATAAATTATTATTATTTTGATTCCTGTTTTATGACAATAACAAACTTCCCGCTATAGGTTTGTTGTGTTTCTGTCTCCTCTCGCCGGTTTGGTCTTTCTTTTGCTAGACCGGTTTCGGCCGCTCGCCATCTTCAGTAGCGCCGCGTTAGTCACTGTCGGCACTCTGGATGTTTTTCGGGCAGCATCCTCACTGACCGCTGTCACCGCTACTGAAGACGGGGCGAGCGGCCGAAACCGGTCTGGCAAAAGACCAAACCGGCGAGACAGGAGACAGAAACAGCAGCAAACCATGCGGTATTCCAACCACTCGCAGACCACAAAACAGGTATGTTTAACTTCGGTAAAAATTAATTAAATACGAGTTTGGCAACAGAAGATATACCACTCGTGTATGTCAAACATTTCACTTTGTACAATAAACTAAATATCCTGTAACATCCGGAAAGTGTTAAATGCGAAAAATTGTGTAATAAAAAAGTCCATAATTCTTTGAACCAAAGGGTGTACGAACGAATGTTCGTACGTTGATCTTGTTTACTAGTGGATAACGCAATTCCTAACAGTACTTGTAAGAGGACTGTAAAGTACAGTGTATTGTACTTTACCTGTTAACCCGATCGCGTTATTATCGACCTGTATTACAAAGGGCTCATGTGTTAGACAGGACAAATGTTTGAAGAGGACTCCAGTTGCGACATCGAGAGCGGCAACAGGTCCTAGTAGCAGATGTCCGCTAACAGCTATCGCCAATAATAAATTCGCTTTCGAAATCTGTCAGACTACCGGCTTGAAATAGCCGCCGGGATTCGACGGATTGAGATTCGAGCGGGGTCCAAAAGTTCGCGTTTCTGCTTCGCGGTCCAAAAGCAGAGGACATGTTCGGCCTGTTAGGCCGACAACGGCGGAGAATATCTTGGACGGCATCGCTTTCATGCATAAGAATTGGATTTAGCCGGATAAAGGATTCCGGCTTTCTCGGGGCCTTCCGAATAATGGAGTCCCGCTATTCCAGCGGGGGAGGGGGGGGGCTACAAATTTCCGAAAGAATTTCCACGCATGAATAGAGAAACATCTTCTAGTCAAACAACGCGTACAATTTTAATACACTCGAGAACCTAATTATTACAACGAAGGATGAGGCATATTTTCAAATAATTCACTCGCCTCGTTATTTCCCGAAATATTCGATACAGTTTTTTTATAATGAAAAATTTATTCGAGTCGAATAAAAAGATTGCGTTCATATATTCCGAAATTACATTCGTATATTTAGGAAAAAATATTCCATCTATATTATCCAATTTTTATTGAGTGTACCCACGATATAATTTTATTCAACTGTACAAGAGATATGTGAACGAATGAAACTCCTTTTTGAATTCTTCAATTCGAGGGATGCAGTAAAAAACTTGGTTAAATAAGAATTTCTGCATAGAATAAAATTTAATATTTTCTATTCCCTTTTTTTTGGCTTTCTCCAAATATTTCGTGTTTTATATCATATAAAAAATACGTAACCTAATATTTATGTCTAAGATATTTGTCTAATTTGTTCCTAGGTAAGATCCGCTTAGAGATATTATATAGAAATTCAGCGGCAGTATTTCCGATTAAATAAGGTTTGGATAAATTTATAATTGTCTTTACTGTTCCTATTGTGGACGCCCAAACGTGATTAAATATTGAAATTATTAATAAAAACATGTTGACACATTTATTTAGTTCCGTTTTCAAATTGAGTAGCGTGAAAGTGGAGCGCAGTACAAGAACCTCCGTAAGCACGTTACTCAACCACAATATTTTACTTTATAATTTCAATAGGTCTTTTAATAAGATTTGGAGCGTTTAGCGTTCAACAGTTCGTCCGACGGGGGCGTTTTTGCCGCTCGACGATCGGGAAGTTTTGGCCGCGAGCGAAGAGTTATAAATTGATCCATCCATCACACAGACTCGAGCCGTGTTATTAAATTGTCCAGCCGTTTTGGGGGTTGCCCGGGGGTTGGTGGTGTGGGCTGTTGGTCCCTTTCAATCTCCCCCACTCGTATATACCTAATTTTCATCTTCGCCGTTTGACGCCTCAAACCGAACGTTTCTCGACAGTCGGAAACCGGCGTGAATTATCCGACCGCATTTTCCGTGTCCAGAGAACGGAACGTAGATTCACTCGCTTTACTGCTATCTCCGCTGAAACAGAATTCATTGGAATCATAATTTTAATATGTATATACGAGGTCGGTTCGATTTGAGTTAAATTATTTTACTTTGTCCCTGTGGTATCCCCATGGACCCGACTGGAAAGAATCGACTTAAACCGAAAATTTGGACTCTTGAGGCCGTTGCTAAAACGGACATCAAAATTGACGATACTTAAACCGACTGTATAGAGCTGTGGGGTTCCACCGAGACGTCCGACATCCAGCTCGCATCCAGAGATTTCAGTCAAAAGTCCTTCGTACCGCCCTTAATCCACCATGACCTCAACATACCGACAGTCGACGAAGTCACAAAATCCCGGTTCCTGAAGTGAAGGCTTAAACGCCGCCGGCCTAGAGATCTTCTTAGCCCTTAGACTACAATTGTTCTTGCTTGAAAAGTGCCATCTTTGGGCGGTTCCTTTATCACTAAATACACGCGAAAAAAAAATCAGTACTAGTACTTATAACATAAATTATATTTTGTCGATTGTACAAAATAAAAAAAAACGACCTTAATTCAATCGATATGCGAGATTTAACGTACTGTTACGAATTATTCGAGGAGCGCTTTTATTCTGTCAGAAGAAATAGGGGCGGCGGCGGGCGGCGGCGGCGGCTAAGGGCGGGTTTGGAAGCTAAGGCCTAGAATTGTTAGGCGGTCTGTTTAAACACAGCTCTGTAAGTCTCCCCTTGTTGTAAGCGCCATTGTTCCTCGCTCTACTTTGGAGCGAGTCGCTCGTTCAAAATGAAATTCCACCCCCCCCCCCCCCGCATCGACCACAATTAGCGGAGAGTAATCGGCCCGAAGAGTTTTTTAGAGAATTTTTAAAATTCAAATTTCTCTTCCCCGTTGACAACTGACAGAAACGATGCTCGCACGAAAAAAATTGCTAGATTGTGATTCGATTGTTTCAATAATGAATAATAATATTGATTTTGTATAAATTAATCGAGCGGAACGATTACGGCTCTCCTAATTTTATTAAAGTAATTATTTTTTCAGCCGCGTATCTGACCCAGATACTATGTGAAACTACTCAGAATTCCTTCGAATAAAAAAAAAAGCAATTATAAATTCGCTGAAATATTCCTCGCGATATAATATAATTTATTAACATAATTTAAACGTATCAATTAATGGCTATACCTCCGTACAAATTGGAATCGAACTTCAATTTCGCGGATTTATTTTAACGAATGACGTAAGTGTTGTATAATAAGCCTCACACGCAGGCTTATATCTGTCGAAATACAGTTAATTGTTACATAATATACGTGTACTGATTTGTACTCAAATGAGAAATATATTTACCCGAATATTCCTCCCAAATAAGCAATATGTACTTTTCGCTGCAAATGAATTTGTCATTAGGAAAACAATGTTGGTAGTGTTTCAGGATTAATTAAATTTGATACGATTTGTATTTTTTTTTAAATTTTAAATGATCGAATATCGCCTCGAATGATTACTCGGTAATTGGTCGCGTGTTGCACGAACTTCTCTTCCGTGTTCAATGAATTTGAAGAGGATTTAACGGGTCGTCGACTACCGAATTAGGTAGTTGCAGCGGGGTGACCTCACTTTATCTACTGTAGCCGGCGAGATCAATTATTCCCGGCGATAATTACTACGCCGTTGGACATGCACTTGGTTCTGTTAACTTTCCCCTCGCCGTTTATCCGAGCCGGACAAAATCCCCGATGAGAACTCTCCGTTCTCCGTTAATCGGGCTGTAATTATTTGCTCGACACTTTTATGTCGCCGATCACGACAGACAAAACGGTAAATAGGTTCAAACTCTTCAAAAATCGGATGCAGAGTTTAATACATTGTTTTGCCCAGGTTATCGTTATTGGCTCCATTGCACCGGAGGGTTTAATGTCACAATCCGCACGGTGGAGTCGAACAATTCCAACCCGGTTAACTTTTCAAGCATCGAACCGTCGGACGATTGAACAGATTTCATTACGGTTTTTATTATATTTTCGGGGCGGGCGGTCGGAAAAACGGGAAAGGTCGGCATGAAACGTAACCGTCCGGGGAATTATTAAATGGGCCGTTGGCCGGTTGGTCTCCGGTCGGAGCCGGGATATATCTCTGGTGGACGGGGGCGGCTGTGCCATTGTAGGGGCGGCGCCTCTTTCATACCCTCGGCATTGTCCACCCCACGAGACCGCCGGGGAAAAAAAATAATAAAAACGGGGGATGAATCCGCCCGCTTTGATACCCCCGCCGATAATATACCTTGTTTGCGTATTTCCTTTTTTTCTTTTTAAATATCAACCCGAAAATCCCGGTAAGAAAAATATTGATTTATCGAAATATGGCTGACGGTATCATCATGTGTGTAGCACGAATGCTAGAGAACCGTTTCAAAAAACCAATCTCGAAGCCAGTGACCTCTAAAATAGTGCAGATAAAGTGTAAATCCGATATACTGGAAATATACTGAGAAAAGGAGTGATGAAATCTAATCCAGAAGGAAGACGACCCCCGTTGAGGATCGAAACAGAGGATGGTGGAGAAGACGCAGAAAAGCGATTTGGCAGGAAGGGATATAAATGATTCTGGGATTTAATGAATGAATGATGAATCGCGAAGGAGAAATCCGGCCGAAGATGATAAAAGGACGGTGTTTATACTAATGGTGGCAAAATCGGCATATGTACTAAAACTTTCCTCTTCTTCAGGTTACTTTCCTGCTACATTTGGCGTACAACCAGACAGTTGTAATTATACCGGTTAGTCAAAATATAAGTTTAAATCGACGGTCTTACGAAAAAATCGTACAAATTGAAACAGACTTATTTTTACCTCCGATTTTCCAGCGGGCCCATTATAGCCGGTCAGGGAAAAAAACCGGCGCGAGAAGCCCACGAAAACGATTTACTTTCTCGGAAAAGGAGTCAATCTGAGGGACTTCATTTTCTTGTATCAATCGGCGGGCGGTCTTTATATTTGGTTTAAGGCCGTTGGCGGGGGATTGGCCGGTTTCTCGGCTTTGATCTCGGCCCGCCGGTACCGGAAATGATGCGGCTATTTGTCCGCGGCCTCAACAAGTGGACTCTCCCTATTATTTATCCCCGACTTGGGACTGCCCCCGGTTAAGCCCCGGCACGGCTCAACCCCACATATCGATCACTCTCGCGGTCCATTGTTCTCGTTTATTCTTCACCTTCCGCTCCTGGTCCGCATTGTCGCCTTTGTCGAGGGTCGGACGGCCCTGATTAAGTCCGGTTCTCGTCCAGGGTGACGGGTACCGCCGCTCTGTCCCTCAATGGGGAGGTGAATCTGCCGGTCTGAATACGTCCAAGTACGTCCTTTACAACCCATTGTTACTGACCGTGGACGACAAGCTGGTTAGCCTACCGGACTTTTACCATCTGAAGTTTTTCCTTTTTAAATCGTATACGTTAGCGTTATTGAAAATACATGAATTGCCCGGCCGTGGCATAAATATGAATCCGTTTGTAACGATAATATTATTTTTAAATCCCCCCGAGTAGTCAAATATATTTCCTCGATACTGTAATTCGGCTCGAAGCGGGGGTTTATTTATTTTCCCCCCGTGTATTCGAATGATCAAAAAGGTAATTGGGAGTATTAGAACCGAAGGGTACCGGAGGGTAGGAGGAGGAGGAGGAGGAGGAGGAGGCCGCAAATCTGATTGGGGCCCCAAGTAAACCATCAAACAGGGGCACTGTCGAGACTTGGGGGCTTTGAGCAAAGCTTTGGCGCGACTCGAGCAAAGCCTCCGCCGCCTAATCTAATAATGAGTCCAGGAGTGCTCTTAATTAGAGCCAACCATCACCGGCTTTTAAACACTATCCGTTTTGAAAGTCATTGCTTACGCTCTATTAAATTTCAC
Organism: Lethocerus indicus; assembly: GCA_019843655.1. Classification (NCBI taxonomy): domain Eukaryota; kingdom Metazoa; phylum Arthropoda; class Insecta; order Hemiptera; family Belostomatidae; genus Lethocerus; species Lethocerus indicus. The sequence goes on along the minus strand of JACDQD010000004.1, from coordinate 31,885,011 downwards.
CTCCCAACCCTCAGGGATACAGCGCCTGTATTTAAGTACACGTTTTAATACACTATTGCCTCGTACCGACTGTTCGTATATGTATACACGTATATATAATAAAAGAACGGCAACGGATATTAAGGAATATATTCCGTGTTTGCAGATGTTAAATTGTATTCATTTTGTTTCCTTTAAATCCCATTTTAAATTCCCGGCAATTATCTCCCTTAGTTTATATTTTATTTTTATTCCCCTCCCCCCCACGCGAAAATAATTATTGAAAAATGTTATGAGAAACGTGGGTAAAAAGGTGAATTTAAAAGGGGAAATTCAGCGCGAATCGGTGAGAAACGTGAACTTTCGGTGGAAAGTGTCGTGCCACGTCGTGGTCGTGGGGAGGGCACTACGGGGTCCAGGTTGGCTCCTGAATAGCAATGAGATTATCTTTACTGGATTCGCCCCCCCAAATAACGAAGTTGAGTCAACCAGTATAACTTTCGTTATCCGTAACGTCTAAACGTATTTTAGAAAAGCCTCGCGGGCCGTTTCAAATTGCGTTAGTGATATAAACATTCTAAATTATTTCATACTTTACACTCGCTATACGGTATGTTCTCAGCAGTCCCCTGTCATGAACATAGCAATTTCGAATATTATTTCATTTTTTATTTATTGCTCAACAATCTTTATATTCTTAAGTACTATTGCGGATTTTTTTTAAATTTGCGACATTTTGGACACGTTTCCTACAATTTACAGCGCGTCTACAGTTTATTGCGCAGAATATTTTCAGTATAAAAATAGAATCGGATATCGAGCGGTAAGCCTTTTGATATGAGAAAGGCTAGTGAGGGTATATTAATTAACTTGAAACCTTTGAATCGGGCGGAGGGAAAGATCGCGAGATCCGAACCTCCTCCGAACATTAATTAAAGAAAGTTATTGCTCGAGAATTTCTATAAAAATCCGTAAGTTAGAGATAATTAAAGCATCCGAGAAACGCCCGACCGATATGTACGTCTATTTCGGCATTTTTTTACTGTTACACTATAATTGGGGTAAGTATTTATTTGCGGCTTTATATTGAAATTCATTTCACCTATGAATATCGGAGTTGTTGAGTTTCCATAATTGAAAAATTCGTGGAGGCCTTGAATTAGGCACGTTCATTATAAGCGTGGCACAATTTTGTGCTTTATTTCCACTCAGTCAATTTATTTTCCTATTTATTACTCCAACTTATCGTATTGTCGTGACAGAAATTTGAAAGATACTCAAATGACGGTAGTAGAAGACCCGCGGCCCCGGGTATTTCATTACTTCGGCTGGCTCCTTTATTTGTTGTTTTATGGTCTCCAATCGATATCGGCCCCTTTCCAATGGTCGCTGTCCGCTCCGCTTTTTGAAACCTGTACACTTAGGCCCTGTTATCGGTTAAATATGGGCGGTTGGGCCACGACGACCATTTCGACAATATCGGGCTCAGTTTTCCCTCCCGAATTAAATACACACCGGACCTTCATATTGGGAACAAATCGGATTAGGTCCGCTCCTTCAATATACGGCCTACCCGCCTCTTCGTCTCTTTCTCAAAAAAAAAATAATTTTTATGACTTATTATGGGCACAAACCGTTGGCAACCGAAATTTCGCGAAAACGACTTTCTTCAGCCGGTTTTTCGTCGAGGGCATCGGAAGGAGCGCCTGAAAAAAGACGACAAAAAGAGAAAATAATTAGACGCAATTAGTATACAAAATTATACTACACTGGCGTAGCTAAAGCTTTCCGCTCTTAGAACATGTAAGATCCGTGTAGCCCTTTCTGTGCCGCTGAATCGAATTCTTTTTCCGATTCTCTCTGAGCTCAGGGCCTTATAAAGGGAGGAATACCGGCGTATAGATTCGCCTTTATCGGCCGGCTATTTCGGGCCCCGCGGCCGGGACGGCACTACTAAAGTCGACCACAATCCTTACCCCAAGAGGACCTTCCCTTCTATTTATTGTATGAACTGTATTTCCCCCCAACCGCCTCATTATTAATATCCCACGGGCGCCATTTGCCGTTGCGGTGGTCGAGGCAGACAAGATAATGAGATAGTGGACTGGATTATGCCGCCAGTACCGTTTCTCGGCATTTTCCATGCCATAAATAAATACGGCTTCTGTACCGCTAAGTCACCGCAACGACACTTCGTAAAACAACAGGCGCGCAACTTGACTTGTACCACTAATTTTATTCACTCTGAATATCTCAAAACTAGTCTTTTGTCTTTCAAATTCCTTCTAGTGTTGCCTTTTATACGGTCCGACATTATTTCAAACAAGTTTCAAACATTTAGTTTAAACAATTTTGAGATTTTTAAACCTCGTTAGTAACTTTTTTTTTTTTTTAACTTTTTTATTTTGCACAATCAACCTTTACAGTTATAGGTGCAATTGATACGTGTATATTTTTCGCGTGTTTGTCTCGATAAAGAAACCACCCAGTGATGGCGCTTTTGACACGATTTAACTACTGCCCGAGGTGATCTCTGGGCCGGTGGCGTTTAAGCCGTTGGAAAGGGACTGAACGAGTGGATTAGGATGAGGAGAAAGGCGGGAGTGGAACTTCAGGAACTGAGATTTTGCGACTTCGTCGACTGTCGGTATGTTGAGGTCACGGTGGATTGTCTGGTTAGAAACATACCGGGGGGAGCATGAAGGATGGCGCGAAGGACTTCTGACTGGAATCTCTGGATGCGAGGGATGTTGGATGTCTCGGTGGAACCCCATAGCTCAATACCACATGTCCATGTCGGTTTGAGTATTGCTTTGTATGTTGTTAGTTTGTTACTTAAGGTCAATTTCGATCTCCATCATTAGTAACTTAGAATTAACAAAACGTTTCTCCTCCAAAGTTTTTTCTATGTATTTATTTACTCCTTTGTATGTATGTATATATAAATATAAACATATTGCGCCTGATGAGTATAATTTCTAACTAGAGGCAGCGCAAAATCGCGCCAGTGGTGTGTTTGCAATGTTTTTGGAAACGAATCGTTAGAAGATTTTTGTTATCCGATTTTCACCGGCTCCGTCAGAAAGGGGAAAGCGATTTCCATTTTAATTGATCTCTTTGATTTTTCAACTCTTTGTGGCCGACCGCCGTGAAAAGCGCGACACGGTGTTCGCGCCGCCGGAAAAGCTGGAAAAATGGCGATACACGCGTATACTCTTTAAACCGCGATAACGGCGACGGTTTTTCACGCCCGCCGGACGGGAGCGTATTCAGATTCTTCGGGTGAAAATTTATTCAGTTCGAATGAACGGCCGGGACCGATCGGATGAATTTCAAATAGAGCTCCATAACTCTTCTCAATGTCCAACGCTCCGCTTCCGCATCACTTCTACTGAAATAACACTTAGATAAATAGAATCCTGAAAATTAATCTCAGGCCACGATCTCAGACTAGAATATTTAGCGCCAATTTTATTTCGATGATCCGTTTACAAATAACTTAATGCGAGTCCACGGAGAATAAAAGGATAATAATAATTAACTTACCCTGTTTTTATTCGATAACTACGCGGAATTATCAGGTAGCTTTTACACTCACTTATAAATAGCACTCAGCATTATTAACGGACATTATATCTATGCTCCGCCGCGGGCCTGTAAGGGGCTTGAAGTAGACCTTCCGGCTGGGGACCAATTTGAGGTTCCCATTTTGTCCATTCCCTCGTCTAACGCCCGACCAGAAGTGGCACCGGCTAATTTGGCCGAACTTAGCTGAGACGGCGCCATTGAACGTCTTTCCACCGTCTTCTTAACTGCCGATGAAGCACATAAAAGGTGTAGCTGCACCGAACATCTCAGCACATCTCAACAGCACCGAACCGCCGTCCAATCGCACTATCATCGACAGTAATATCTGGTCAACACTTCGGCCGATTTAGAGGGCATCGACGGTCAATTTTTCAGGATGGGTTGGGACCGGGTTTTTTTTTTGCTGAAAATGAAGTGATTCCACGCTATCCAATCAACATTATAACTTCAGATTATATTAACAAAGTTCCGCAATAATCCGAAGGGGTATTCAAAGAAGTGCAAAAAATAAAACCCTGTGTTAGAGAGAACTAAAGTAGTCCAACTGTCGAATGAAACTTTAGTAACTTTCATCCCGTGTTTTCTTTGCACATAGTCCATCAATTTCGAATATTTCGAATGGTAGGCGGGGTTTTTTTTAAAATAAAGAAATGTGATATCGCGATACAGCAAACAGATAGTTATTACCCCTTGTTTCATAACAGGAGAGTAGCATATACAAGCATTTCTAGTATAAGAAAAAAGTTCAATTATGAGTTGCACGCTGAAAGTGCACACTTCCTCTTTGCGCTTTCTGAACGTTATGAATCTGGGATTTTTAAAAAATACAATACCTAGATAAAAATTATCACATTAAATGTATACGAAGACAAACTACAAAATTTCATTACATTGTTAAGGGTTTATATTGTTAAACATGGCATCTGATATTCCGACACTGGCGACAAGAACCAGATAGAACGTCGGTTAGCCGAATTCTATTATTCAAATATCGAATTTCGAACAATCTACGCCCTATGTTCGAACTGGGAATTTTCGTGATTTCGCGCTCTATGTATGTACATATAAGAGTATACAGTGGGGCGAACGAATCGGACAACGAACACTTTCAGGAAAGATTTTTGTGTTCGGACAACGAACACTATCGGCAATAACGAACAGAAACCAATTCTAACGAAAACCTCTCGTCTCTCTGAACACCCGACACCATGACGGGTGCCGATTCTCCTCAAAAATGACTTTAAAAAACTGTTTCGGATAGAAAAATTTTGACATTCTCATTGAAAAGGCGCGGTCAGAAATCACTGGACGACAGTTGGTTTCCGTCCGGCGAAAGCTGTGTCCATCCCTCGTTCGAGGAGACGGAGATGATCGGGGTGACACGCCTGGAAATTATTGATGAAATTGTAACAACTGAGAGAGATCTGGAATTGGAAGGTGAACGAGGATGACACTGAAGGGCCCATAATGGAACACGAAGGTGACTTGACGGCAGAAGAACTCCAGGAAATCTTTAATGAAGAACACCTAGAAACTCGGCGAAATGTGTTTCCTTCTGAAAAAGAGGAAGACGAAAGAGGACATCTGCCATCTTTCGTAGAAGTGGGAGGATGTCAGAGCAACGGTCTTAAATTGGCACCCGAACCGAGCTGATGTCAATAGGGTTGCTATGTATTTGTAATAAATTAACTTACTAACAAATTATACTTGTACTTGACATTTTTTTTTTAAATTTAATTTCGGACAGCGAACATAATCTTGGAACGGATTATGTCCGTTGACCGATCAGCCACTGTATATACGTATGTATGTATGGGGGGGCGGATATTTGGGCGGTTGCGGGGACGATAAGACGAAGGTGGGAGCCGGTTTGGGCTGGCGGGTATAATAAAATAGGGAGACGTGATTCGGAGGGTGCCTGGGTTGGGGTTGGGGCTAAAAGCTGTATATATTATTCAGGATGGCAGACAAGGCCAGGTGTCACCTTCACCCCCGTCCACCATCCCCGATCAACGGTAGGGCTTTCCCCGAAGAGCCCGGTATTTCGCCCCGAATGGCGCCGGCACGTGAGAAAGCCCGAAGGGACAATCGGATGACACTAATTTCGGACGATAGTTTTCACCCGCCGACCGATTCAGGAAGAAAAGCTCGAGGAAATGTGCCGCTCGGCAAATCGACCGGGAAATTGCGGGTTTTCCTAACGATCTTCGTTATTTTTTTTTACTATTTATTTTCTCATTATCCGACGCGATTCGGAATTATTCTGAATATTCAGTTTCGTCAGGAGCTGAACAGGGAAAAGACAGAATATCAAAACACTTCACAGAACACTTATCAGTAAACCGTAATTATTCATCTATCGGCGATAACGGCATCGATCCTTATTAACTTTAATAACAAAGTTAGACATACAATTAGTTTAACGATAAGTTTTTGTTTCTGTCTCCTCTCGCCGGTTTGGTCTTTCGCTAGACCGGTTTCGGCCGCTCGCCATCTTCAGTAGCGCTGTGTCAGTCGCTGTCCGCACTTTGGATGTTTTTCGGGCATCCTCACTGCACTGTCACATTTACTGTGGTGTCTGTCGTGTGTATATTTATGTATCATGCTATTGTGTTATTGGGGGAGTTATGTTTGTCTTACAATGTTAGATGTATAATAATAATTGAGAAGAGCCATGATGTATAAATTCTTCTGAAATAATTTTCCTGCTTTATGTCGCCATCGACTGAATGTAGGGCGTAAAATAAGCGTCGATCAATTGAATTTTCCAGTTTCCCAAACTTTCATTTGCCTAATTATGTTTCCTCGATCGATCTCGCCTCCGATTCCATCCAAAGCACCTTCGGGGGGGGGGGAGCTCCGCGCAATTGGGATAATGAGAGTAATTATAAATCTCTAATTGTAAATACTTAAACCGCCCGGGTAATTGGTGTTTGAACAAGGAGGCGGCTAATTAATAGCAGTTCAGAATGGTAATAAGAACGTCTGCGTCATCTCCGTTTAATATTTAAAGATTGTTCCTATTCTATATTTAATGCCAATAATACGATGGCTCGATCTCGAGAATGTATTATTAGAATTATATTATTCAATTTCAAAGAACACTAGGAAATACGATAATATCAAATTTAATCCTTAACTGAGACTCGATATTTAATATTATTAATTAATTACGAACGTCAAAACGATTTCTTGAGCGTACTTTGTATAAACGTCAGTATGTAATTCCATAAACAGCGGAGAAAATGTGTGACGACCGACTATAAATATTCCGATAGTTCTGCGTTTTATTTTATTACTTTTTATCGTTATGTCTGCTATTTGTTCCTTCGTACAAAAATATATTATAGCACTTGTGATATGAGCGCGTGGTGGCACTCAACACTGAAATCGGATGAATTAAGGATGAGGGAATCCATTAAATGGTTCCCTGGGGGGGAGGGAGGAATAAAGTAAATGCCAGAGTATTATTCGAGTATAATACCAGACAGTCCACAGTATTTTATTCTGTTTTGACAACAGTTATACATTTCGAAAGGGTGCCTCCTTAGAACATATATGTAGTCATACAAGTCATTAACATAACTCCGGCTGGGTGCTTGACAAATTATATACACGCAATTTCGAAATTTGATTGAAATTAGAAATGGAAATAATTCGAAATGCACCCTATGTAAAATATGTATAAGAAATTGAGAATTCGGGAGAATGAAATATTCCCTACGCGTGCCTACATTATTATCTTGTGTTGTTCTTATCTATTACTTACATGCCTGTGAACGTAACTTTTATTTTAGACAATTTTGTACTGAAAATGTAAATTGAAAATGAGCGTAGATTTCCGCGACCAGTACTTGAATTATCAAGTAACTAGGTTCAGGACCTCCTGCTGTTCCGGGACTTTTTCTGTCTCTGCGGCTTCCACTGGAAGGGTTTTCGCCGTATCCTTCTGACCGGCCAACCGAGGTTCTTACCACAGCACTGGAGCAAGTGATATATTACAGTCTTAATATTCCGTATTACGCCTTTCGTTTCCGCCGAAACGGAATCGCGAAAGCGCTCTGTGGAATCGTCGGGGCATGATATCGGCCATCGCTCGTATTGCGGGGCTTATGAACGGCAAACGGTTCAACCGTTCGGAAAGCCCCTGAGCTCCGCCAACGCTAACTGTGTCTACTTGAAGGCCTCTAATGTAGCGTGGCGTGCTCTGCTACAGCGGGCCCGTGTAACTCCCTCACGCCGGATTCCATTATCCTGATGGGCCTCGATATTCGTCCCAGAAGCAGCAATCCGAACGACCGCGCTTAGTCGTTTTTTTCAGTATGATTCCTGTTAAAAAATTACCACCCGACAACTGTCTAAATCAGTTTGACTGTAGGGCGAGTGATAGGGCAAACGAATCAAGTTTTATAATTACAGACTAATTAAAATTAAGCATGATGTTCCTCCGTTCCTTCGACTCTGGCTAAGTAACCCAATAACGCTTATATTTCACGTTACTGTAACGTAACGCTAAATATTTTTTACGTTTATAATATATCGATCCAAAAGGCATTTTACCATGACAAATTCCATAACACATTGATATAGATTAAATTTCGTGGGGTTTCGTCGCTAGATGGAGATATGGCGTTATTTGTATTAATTACGCGTGTTTACATCTTCAAACCTATAGTGTATATTCTGAAATGTTTATTACAACATGCCAACTATTCGTCGCGCGTACCAAAAAATGCGCGACATAAGGGTGCACACACTCAGAGAGGGGAGAAGAATCCGCAATTTTAAAATTTATTTTTCTAAGGTTTGGATGGGGTTCCCCGTCAAAACCTTTCATGACAATTCCTTTCTTCAGCGATTGAATCAACAGATTGACTATCTCGGAGCTTCACTCCAATTGGTTAACGCTGCCTTTTGATACGTTGACGTTGTTCCAACTTGGAAAAAGTCTGATTCCAGTGGACATGTTGGAGAACAACGGTCGAAATGTAAATGAAATTTCGTCCTGATTAAACTGATTAAAAGAGCTCCAGTGAGCCGATTAGAATATTTTTTAACCCTTTCTTCCCGAATTCGGAAACAGTATCCCGTTTCTAATCTATTTTTTCGTAAATCTGACCCGACTCTGTCTTCATTCTTTCTATATGAGAATACCGCCTCGCGTTTCCGCTGCATAAAATAACCCAACTTATTGTTCGTCTTGGCGGGTTAACAGAGTCGCGCAATAATTTCCTTTTTCAATTCAACAATGTGGCCCGCATTCATGAATATTTAACTCGGGCTTAAAATTTTCATCTCCTCGCTCATGAATAATGCCCCTAATTGGGGCCCAACACTCCTGACAGGTTTTCGCGAGAAGAATTTCGTCGCGTATTTTTTTCTCTCTGTTTCCAACATCAATTAGCGGACGTGCTTGTGGGCTGCGCCCAACTTTCAGGCGATGTGGGAATATCCCATCTCAGTCGATGTCGCTATTTCCAATTTTTAAATCTTACATAACCTCGCTTTTCTTAAATTCCCTTACTTGTATTTATTTAAACATCTTCGAAATCCCTAATGTCGAAATAACAGGTAAATTGTACTAACTATTTTCGTCGACTTGCTATTATACTGTGACTGTAGATTATAGTTTTACTGAAATAGGATACTACGAAGGACAGCGTATCTCATACGCATTCCAGGCTCATGAAAATATTTCATCTGGAGTCTACATTTTAATTTGTACGCCCTTCTTACATAAAGTCGTTTCATCTGAAGATCTGGCGAAGAAAAATTGTTTATCTTGAAGCAAATACGGGTTTCCTGAAATGCGTTGCTACATAATGGTTACTGGGATACAGATTTGAGATGATGCCATGTTTTAGAGTGTTGAGTGTTGCCTGTAACATGAATCTGACAGGATACGAGGGGTTGGGTGGGGGGTGAGGGTGCGGTGGGCGCTGCATATTTCAAAATTGAAACGCTTTCCTAAACACTCCATAATGGAAAGGGGCAAATTAGGAAACTTATCTTCCGCCGTTTAACAGCAATTAGAGTTTCTGCCCGCTTCCTTTAACAAGGCCAACTCCTTAATTTAATTTCGAAACTTTCGAATGCGCCTACTCGATGTACAGTTTACATGTCACGGTCCTGTGGAGTTGGTGATTTTTAAAATTTGACCCCGGTTCAAAATTGGAGATTGGCATAATATCATAGATAAGTTAGGTAGATTTTTCACTTCCGCTGAGTCTAGATTGTAAGCTGTTAAACCCTCAACTTTCGATATTTCCGGTCACTGCTCTTTCTGTTGGACCCTCCAACAATCTATTTAAATACTACGCTCGGATAGTTCGGTTTTGGAACGTACAACCATAATCACCCCCGTCAGCCCTACGTCTGCTTACCCTGAAGACCTATGTGGCGCACGTGAACGGCTTATCCCATTTGGATGAAAATCGATCAAACGCTGTGAATTTCATGAGGTACAAACATACACCAACCTCCGTCGTACGATTATGAAGAACAAATTAAAAAGTGCATGTAAATCTAATTAATATTCCATTAAAAAATGGACAGGGTTCCGTTTCGAAAACTAATCGGTTGCATTTCTTTCGCATCAAATTTTCCCTTTCGAGGCGTGTCAATTTTGTGAATAATGAAATCCGTCACCGTTCGTGTGGGGAGCATTTAGCCTCGTTTAATAATTTCGTAAATGATTTTAACTAATTGCGGTTCGTGCTTTTAATCTTTACAGATTGGGATCGGAACGCCGGCCGAAAAATCTAAAGTTGTGGAAAACTGTGTCCAGCCAAAAGGGCGGTGTTTCGTGTCGACGCTGTGTTTTCGGCCCTTTCCCTGTCCGCCCTTTCAAGAGGGGCTTTCTTCTGGGACGCGATTCAATTTCGGACCGACGGCTAAGCGGTTTTGACCTCTGTTCCCGAATCAAAAACAAGCCCCACTCGAGGCCCACACGACAATACCGACAGTACGCTTTTCCGGTCTACTGAAATATTCGATAACAGCTTACAGCGAAATAACATTTCGAGAAGGGGAGGAAAAGAATTACTATGAAACCTCTACAACGCGTTTACGACCAATTCAGGAATAATTGAGGAAATTAAGGGATGATTTAAACTTGAGACTAAAAAAATATCCCTAAATCGCCAAGAAAATGAAAAACCGCTTTTCGAGGGTAATTTTTGGGTGAAATCCCCCTTTTCACTGTCCGATTCTATTATGAAAAACCGCTTTTTAAACCTGATTTAGGTTAAAAACCTCTTCTTAGCCTTGATTTGCAATAGAAACTGCTTTTTAGGCTTGATTTGTGGTTAGAAACCAGGGTATAATCGTGATTGTTATCTCCCCGATGGGTCTTCCTCGATGTCAAATTATTATGTGTACCACAAAAGTAATCAACAATTTGATAAGATGTATTTTGGTCTTGAGGAGGGGAATAGAAAATTTGCCGGAAAAGTGGCAGAGAGTTGTTGATAATATTGGTATATATCTATTAGATTAATTAAAATTTCGTTTTTAGCAAAATAAAATGAATTCCAAGTCGATATGTTGATTACTTTTGGGTACCCCTAATAATATGTCATATCGGTGAACGGTGGATGGCAAATTAACTCGTTGGTCCCACGTTGGTTCTTGCCTCGTAAGTCGAAATAAAAGTTGAATTCTCCCAAGAGAATCGTAAAATTTAAGGCCGATTGTAAAATGTAAGTCCTGTGCGATTCGATTTTACGTTCCGGACAGAATTGGATTTTTCTCCCCATCTCTGGCTCAGAACGTTGTCGCGAAAACAACGACCAACGACCGATTAGGACTTGTCTCCACAACGTTCGGACCCTTTATTAGAACCATTCCACTGTGAAATGAATTTCACGGCCCAATATCACGGCTAAGGAAATCGATTTATGGGAACCGGAGAATTTCTTCCCGTCCGGCGGTTCGCCAAACCCAATCTGTTCTCCTCCGAGACGCTGCACCAGATTTTATTCACTCCTTTATACTTATTCCCAGGCAATAATTACTGTAAATTCGGAAATGTCGGAAGCGGAAACACCGAGAGGGCCCCTGGAGGGTAGGGCCAAAAATCCTTCCAGTGGAGCTCCCTCAGGAAAAAATCCTGTCGAGAGTATCGCTTGGACAAAATACGGCAAAAATGAACACTACGGTTTTTAAGACACTAACGTCAATTTCATTATTTTGAATAATAAATCAGCGGAATATAGAGGAATTCAGGGGCGCGTTGCAGTGACCGTTTCAGTCTTCCTCCCCCATTGCCAATCGGCTTTGTTTCATAATCCTCTTTGGGATGAGAAGGCTTTTCGCTCATTGTCTAGACTGGGAATCTTCATATGTTCAGCTGTGCTCACGGCCTGCGGGACCATTATATATTGAGGGAGCCGCACTCGCTCAATTCCACCCCCGGCGAGCTCTACGACAGCTCCATATATCTTCTTCACCTGCGGACGTTCGAAGACCGTCCGATGCATCATCGGCAAGATGATAGCTGTACAATTTTATGCATAGGCCTTTTGCGCGTTTCGGGTTATTTCGTGACTGTTCACAACGGGACTTTATCCGCCGAACATCCTTATCCGCGATCGGTGGATTAAATTATTCAATCGGGAAACAATGAATTTCAATTGTTTTGATTTGTAAGTATAAAACATTCTAATCAGACCTGAGGCAGACACCTAGAGATTAATTTATACAGTATCTTGTCCATTCATATAACTCCGATCCTCATTAACAATGCCCCAAGGAATTTTTTAAAGGCTAAAACGAACGCAATCTAAATAACTGTCTGTAGGTTTGTGGTGTTTCCGTCTCCTCTCGCTGGTTTGGTCTTTTGCTAGACCGACGGTTTCGGCCGCTCGCCATCTCCAGTAGCGGTGTTAGTCACTGTCGTCACTTTGGATGTTTTCGGGCATCCTCACTGCACTGTGTCACTGTCACTGGGGTGGGATTTTGTTAATCCGCTCGAGTGTACAATCCACAGTGCCGACAGTGACTAACACCGCTACTGAAGATGGCGAGCGGCCGAAACCGTTGGTCTAGCGAAAGACCGAACCGGCGAGAGGGGACAGAAACTCAGGGATATTCCAACCCATCGCAGATCACGGAACAGGTATGCTAAACTAAATAACTTTCTCTTTCTAAATTGTAAACTGTAACGAGAATTATCAAACTTTTACGAGAATAACTCCGTATTTTCAATGGCGCGTCGCACCGGCAACAAGTGCCTTCCTTTGTTGCCCATGCGATTCGTTACCGAAGTCCTTTACAAAGTACTGCCGAATGGGCTTGGTTCATTGTTTAGTTCCACTCCTAGGGGCTGGCTGTTTTAAATAAAATTCTACGTATTATAAATATAGAAGTAAGGTCCTAATTAAAATAAGTAAAGAGCGGGTGTAGGTGTCGGTCGAATGGAGAAGAGGTGGACAGCTGGCAGTGCCACGGGACGTTGGGCAAAGCTTTGGTCCCGGACAGACGAAATACGATTAGGAGAGTTTGTCTCTGGTGAGAGGGGAGGGGTGGGGGGGTGGTCCCAGTTCACTCTCTGAAGGTTCTCATAGCAGCCGGTGCGGTTCACCCGTCTCCCTTTTAACGTGTCGTTCTCACTTAATTTGAGCCCGCTCCTCTGTGTACACTCCACTTATCACGGGGGGTGGCGACACCCGTCTAATTGCGTCAGCGATCGTCCTACGCCGGTAACGATAGCGAAGGTTTCGCCCCTTTTTCGTTCGGAAAGAGGTCCCGGCCGGCCGTGATTAGGAAGGGATGCAGGCCGGGGTTGGAGCTCGGCGGGGTCGTGTCAGAAATGTCGATGGTCCCGAACCCGACGTGAATTCGAATCCGTTCTCTGGACTTCCGTAACAGCTTCGTTCCATTTATTTGTCCCCGAAATAAAACATTTATCTTTACATCTGTTTTTGAATATGAGACATTAATTTAACATACCTGTTTTGCGGCCTGCGAGGGGTTGGAATACCGTAGGCTGGTGATGTTTCTGTCTCCTCTCGCAGGTCTTTTGCTAGACAGGTTTCGCCCCATCTTCAGTAGCGGTGTTATAGTCACTGTTGGCACTTTGGACGTTTTTCGGGTACCCTCACTTCACTGTCACTGTCACTTCTACTGCGGTAGGTTATGACTTCCAAATATACGACAGTAACGTAAAACCTACGGTAAGACATTAGTGTCGAGCGTGTTATTAACACGTATTACATACTTCATTTTAGGTAAGGCGTAAGATTATTTGCATCATCTCTGAAATAACCCGGGGTCCGACCGGGCCCTGCCGGGGGGGGCGGGGGTGGGTTTACCTCCCCTTTCAATTTATTCAGAGTCCGAGGCCCTCTCGATTGGTGTCGTTAAACTTAGCCGAATAAAAGATCCCGGTTTTCGATTAACAAGATCCCCCATCTTCCCGACTTCGCTAAGATCCCCGAGATTTAGTTCTGGAGATAAATTAAGGGTAGTCTCCTCGGCGGCCCCCCCAACTTTTCCATTGAAAGGAAAAGCCCTCCCTCCACCCTTCCGCCGCTGCATAAAAAACCGGTTTTCCGACGCTCGACTTTTGTCCGCTATCTCTACCCCCATTAGAAGACCGGGGAACTTCTTCCTCAAATTAGGTTCTACACTTGCCCCGTTTAGATTGTCAGCCGAATCGAAAAAAGTCTTTAAACTCATATACGTTTACGTTCGAACTGTTCCGTACCCATGAATCTAATAGCGTTGAATATAGTGGAAACTTTTTCATCCCTCACCTGAGTTTTCCAGTCCTCAATTTAGAGTTTTATTCTAGCGCCTAAGATGTAAGTTAATAGAACTCTCAAAGAAGTCATCGCTTGTACATATGTGCGATTGGGTCCGTGTGTGATATATGAAATGAATTGGACTCATTTCACCTGAACGTTCACCTAATTTTATACGGTGGAGTACCTCTTATTATTACTGAAAATATGATAGTGAAATGTGAATTATTGCTAAGGAAACGTTTTCGCTAAACCGTTTAGCAGCCTCCCAATTTTGCCGTTTGATTCTCAAGTGTACTCTTTGAGCACTTGTTTGTTTGTGTCGTGTTGCCAAATGAATGCACTCGACTGATATAAACCGGGCATTGCCTCAACACACATTCGACTTGTTATCGACGCGGTATTCTATAATTTCAGATAAGCATTCATTGTTGAAATTCTGTAATTAAATGTTTAATTTACGAATATCTCTGGCCCTCGTCGTAACAACTATACAATTGTAAGACGATCGCATGATAGACTTATTGAGTACCAATCAGTGGCCACGAGATATACATTGACTACATTGTGTTTCCGCGAAATGAAAAATTGTTTCTTCAATCGTACCTTGAGGAGCATTTTCCTATGGAACTCGTTCAACCCAAAAATTTAGTGTCGTGCTGTAGTGAGAGAGAAACGTGCACGATTTGAACCAAACGAAGCTTTCGGGGAATAATCTAGAAGGAGTGACCTTAAAAATGATATGTAGAAGTTAGCGACGGTACAATACTGGAATGGAGACTGAAGAAAAAGACATAATATTACGGTTCTATAAAATTAACGCAAAAGGAATAATTAATATTTTATTCGGGTAATATAGGTCAATTACATAACCGTCGTTCTGTTCATAATGAAAGCCTCGTAGAAGCCGCGTACCATTCTATTTACGAGTTTGAAATATTAAATTGGAAAATTGAAAATATCGAATGGAGCTACTGAACGGCCCCTATCGGCCGTATAAATCGCCATTTAGCCCCCCCCCGACAATGGTCCGACTTGATTGGAGCCCTTTCACCTTCCAGCCCCAACTTGGATCCCAAAAGTGGGCCCACAAAGCCGAGCCACGGTCCCATTGTCGGGCCTTTCCTAATTTCCACTCCGATTTTAATTCGCATTCAATCCGCAAACGATCCATAATAACCGACCTTTCGTAACTCCTAAATTCGAACATATTAAATAATATTAATTTTTTTTTCAGTTCGCCAACTTTAAAAAACGGAGAGCGCCCATTTCCACGCGGCCGGTTAATTGAGCGCGCAATTTCAATTATACCTAACGGAGCGAATAAAATACGCCGTATAGTTCGGCCACGTTTAACGTTTTAATATTATGATATTGTGTGTTTTAATACAGTTTGGAAAACATTAATCGGGATTAATGCGATTCGAGCTGACAGCGTATTCCGCTTTAGGTGTAATACAATTCCTATTGATTGGTCAACCCGGGCTTCCAGAGGAAGCCATTAACCGGCGTACGCCAACAGGTTCTGCGAAACCGTCGGCGGGAGCCTGCCAACGGCCGTTCGGAACTGGGCAATTTCTTTAGCGGCACTTGAAACGCGTTAGCCCGATTAGTTTCAACCCTCTATATTCACCCACTGTAACTGAGAGCTCGCTCCTCTCTACGCATTCTATTCGGTCGGCAAAGATTTCATTAAGACCGGTGACGGCGAATTCAAGAATTAATGACGTTATCAAGAGTTTAATGAATTAAAATTAAACTTCGCCCGCCCCACCGTTGGGTGGAATTTAATTAATTATTTATTTTTAAACCTTGTAATGTAACCCGATTCCACTGTATGGATGAAAATGTTCAAACGACTATAAAGTTTGGATGTAACTGTAATTTGTTAATATGTTACAATTTTTATTAGGTATTATATATATTATATCTATTATTTAGCGTGAATTCCGACATAAGTTTCTTTGAAATGAACGTTCAATTTGTTACTCTAAATAATTCAGTTAGCGACATTATTAATAAATACGCTCTAATGATCGGTTGTGTATTAGAGAATTAAAATTCGCGTCAGTGTGCTCTCTCGTGCTATAAGTGGACAGGACTAAGCGCGAAATATTAAGTTAACAGACGAAATTAATTAACGAAATATTATCTTATTTGGTCTTCTTGGAAGTGACAGTTGACCGGGTAATCCATGGGCAACCTGTCGTGCTTTAATATCTCTTAGCCTGACAGAATAAGATGGTAAATTCAATATATATATATATATATATATATATATATATATATATATAAATTAATAAGTGCCTGGACCCATGAATCGTAGTGATGGTTTTTGTTGGTGGGCGGTGAGGGGGGGCAGAATTAATATTTATATTGTATGGCTCGCCTCCCTGTAAATCTGCTAAACCAAATTACAAGTTTTCCTCAAATTAAAGTTTGCTTTCGCTTTTGGTAAGCCGGTTATTCGGTCTGGTAAACTTTGAGAAGGGAGATTACAAGAAGAACTCGATCGGAAGTTACTTGATAGCATAATTAATCATGCCGTTTTGGAGGTCCTGTTCTCGTGGGCCCCCCCCCCCCCCAAAATTGTCCTCTCGCTGACACGTTTCGCCGCATCCCGATACCCGATTCTAAACTAACTTTTAACGCAATAAAATTTAAACGGAAAACAATCGAAGCGAACATTTTCCACGAACAGAGTTGTTGAACCGAGTCGAAACCGGGCACATTAAAGACATACTGAACTATTAGGTAAAGTTGAAAAATTTAAATGGCTCCTAGTGGATACTGTTTTAATTACTATAATTACTGCTTCAGTGCTGTTTTCTGCCACTACTTCTGATTAATTGTTTCTCAGGCACTATTATGGTGCTGGTAAGGGAACATTCCTCTAAATTAAGCAGCTTTTCTTACTTAAACATCCGCGCTAGTTATTACTTTACTGTAGGATCTGTAGTGTAATGTAATTTTTTTTTGTACGTACACGAGACACCGGTGAACGAGTATTGAACAACACCTTGTTATGTAACATCATTGTTCCATTGAAAAGTAACACGATACTGTCACGACTTTATACTTCGGCTCAGTGCTTGGAATAGGAGAGTACAAAGTTGTCAAGTCGGATCCGAGCAGCGGGCGAATTCGAACTGAAAAGATTGCGACGGATGTAAACTTTCTTGGCACTTAACAAAAGGTGTAAAACCGGGATCAGAGTCGCTTTGGAACTTGGGCAGGTTGGAACTAAATCTCCTAGACTGAATTCGCCCAGCGGACTGACTTTGCTAGACAGATTTCCGTTTAAACTAGATCTTCTTCTATGTCCCATATACAGCGGACATCTGTTTAGTCCTATAGACAGGTCGGAATCGACATCAAACGAACTTTCGGATTTGGAATGTCGATTAAACATAGTCAGAGCTGAACTTTTCACACGTCACAACTGAAAGACTAGATGTTTTACTACGAAATTTTTATCATTTGTCCTCCTCTCGCTGGTTTGGTCTTTTGCTAGACCGGTTTCGGCCGCTCGCCATCTTCAGTAGCGGTGTTAGTCACTGTCGGCAATTTGGATGTTTTTCGGGCATCCTCCTTGACTGTGGTGGTTGTCAGTTTGTCGTATATACGCGTCTTGTTATTGTATTTTTTTGGGTGTTGTCTTACCCGTAGGTTTTTACGTTACTGTCGTATATTTGGAAGTCAGAACCTACCGCAGTACAAGTGGCAGTGACAGTGCACTGATGCAGTGCCCGAAAAACATCCAAAGCGCCAACAGTGACTAACACCGGCTACTGAAGATGGCGAGCAGCCGAAACCGGTCTAGCAAAAGGTCAAACCGGACGAGAGGGGACAGAGACACCACAAACCTACGGTATTCCAACCCCTCGCAGACCACAGAACAGGTATGTTAAACTAAGTTTAATGAGTTGAATATTCTTTTATTGTGGTGTCTCTAAAAAAAACGAGTTTAAGTGAGACCAATGGGACATTAATTCTAAATAAGAAACTACCCATATATTTGTCGCCCGCTCTATTATTCAATACGGCGTTGGACTGCAAAAATTCGCCCCGGAACAGCTTGAGACAACGCTTTTAGCTTCTCGCTTTAAGCTCTATAAGGAGGCCTGTAAATTAAATATCAGATATTTGGAGTGCACTCCCCAATCCTATCCATATGCATGAACTTCATAAGTAAGCGCTGGAACAAGGGCGGCAACATAGTTGTCGCTGTTTGAACAACGATGGAACATCGCGTTTCACTTTAGTTCGTCGGAGGGTTCAGTACTGGTTCAGGACGTAAAAATGTGTTTTCAGCGAAGTTCGAATCGCGCTTAATACACTTTCGGTTTCCAATGGGAGATGATTCGATAAACGGCAGCGATCTCATATTTTACGGCTATAAAAATATTCATTACTTCGCGTCGGACGTCCCCCCCCCGACACCTATTCAATTAGCTGTGTTAATTACGTTGATTATTTCTTGATAACGAGCGTCTTCACAAAATTTCCGCGACTGTCCGTAACACTGTCCCCATTTCCGTTTCCCTCCTCCGAGTTAATTAGGTAAATGTCGGACCGTGTCTCGCTTTTAGCCCCCGCCGTCCTTTTAACGATTTCTAAGCGTGTAATACAACTTCCCGGCTCTTTGAAATTAATTTCAGTTCCCGACCGGTGGTTGAATTGCGTGTAAACATTCTGTACAGGTAGGATTCTGTGCGGGCCATTTCATCGTAAAAATACTTCAGTAGATCAATAACTCAAATTTGGCTGATACCCAGTTTACGCGACCAGGCTTGGTAACGTTAGGTTCTGTTATATAAAATACAACATTTTTTAATATATTCGTTACATTTAAATATACATAGTAGCTCTTCGGCTACTTTCCCCGTAATATCAACAGGGTGGGTTAACTGCGATTTTACCCAAATGAAATTTAATTAATACATTCTTCGCAATTTTAAGGGGAGATGTTTTAGAAAATCATTTTTTTGTGGTAGGTTACCGACAGCCGGTTTTATTACACCTTACTTATTATGGCCCGAGTGTCCTGTACTCCACAACCAACAATAGGTTGGTCCACAACTTTTAAATAGGTATAATAAAATATAGAGGTATAATAAAAAAAAATAATATGAAGTGTATAATGTTTTTTCTTAGCTCAACTGCCTGAAGAAAGGATCGTTTAATTTGTTTCCTCCTACCCGAAGCGTTTAATCTATTCAATCCTATTTATACTTTTCCTACAGTTTCGAATCCGCTGAAGAAAAATTGGAAGGATTTTTCTTTTAAAGAAAAAAAAAGCGGTCATTTATCCGAAGCAGACCCCCTTCGACCAGGACTTCGAATGCAATTAGGACAAGCTGAATTCTCTTAATCTGTCATTTGGACAGCCCGAGACCGTTTTACATAATTGTTGAAGCCACTCGGGCACAGTCCGACTTTCCTTTATCAACGGATTTCTTTTAAAAACCAATTTCCCTAATTTTCAATGAGGGGTAGAAACGGTCCGCTCTTCAGGACGGATTCAGCGAGAAGAAAATACCGGTCCAAAGTACCGCCCGATAAAATTCGGTATTTATTCCTTTTTTCAAATTTAGTCAGAGCCTGCGATGTGGTCAATGTCGACGATAAGTAGGCAGGTGAAAATGTTTCATTTGAAAGGATGCAAATTACGTTGCAAAACAAACCATTATAACACGTGCATTGTCTTAAGCTTATTCCATTGTACTATTGGGTTGACAACTAAGTAATTGCACTTTTTTGGTAACCAAGAAGCCGTAGATGTTTTTGAATGCACGTATAAGATACATTCAGCTTCTCTGCAATGTCCCCTGTTGAACTATGGTGATCTGAATCAATAATGGCCTTTATTCGGTCATCATCGACCTCCACTGGACGTCCAGAGCGCTCCTCGTCTTTTAATAAAAAATCCCCCGGTCCGGAATTTCGCGAACCGGTACTGACACTGCCGTTCTTTTAAGGCTTTTTATGAGCCCGTGAGGCATTAACATCTTTGCGAAATTAACATACACACACACACACAATTCAACTGGTCAATGTAATTTTGATACCGAATGTTTCAGAAAGGACCAAATAATAGCATATCGAAGAATCTTATCTGTGCAAATATGTTGACGTACTTAAAAATATGTACAACGCCACTTGTCGGTGAATTCCGCAGTTACTTAGTTGTCAACCCAGTAATATATTTGTCTCAGGCGGATCGAATGTATTCGATAATATATCGTCGAATTCTACTTTTTCCTTTCGTCTAAATTGCCCGAATGTGCGTATTAAATTGCGAGTTTGATTCAATTCTCAACCAATGCGTCATTCATCCCGCCTTGGTTTTTCTATTGAAGAGTAGGCATTGATTGATTTCCAGTTAATTGTCGGTCCGATTTCTATTGATTGATTGGTGATTGGGGGAGGTTTCGACGGGGTCGAGTGTCAGCGACGCCTACTAATTTCTCTGGCGGGGCCCCAAGCGACTGGGACGGAATCCCAGAGTGGCGGTTTCTTTTTTTCCGCCCTTAGGGCGCTGAATGATTTATTTTAACTGTCGACTCGGCGGAATCTTAATAGGAAAAGGGGACGGGGGACGGAATTTCCCCGATTGGAAAAACAGCTCCCTATCAAATTAACGGGAAAATAGATGGTTTTTTTTTTTTAATAGATTGATACAGAACGATCTGTTGACACACTGAAAAGTAACTCCTTCTCCCATACATTGTCCGAATAAACTGATCGAATAAGGATCGATTAAAATATAAAATTCCAATAGTTTAATTAAATTTTGCACCGTCTCTTTCTTGTAAATCAAACATTTTTCCAGGGCCCGAGTCGCGATATTGTGAGCGACTTCGGCCACTTAATGGATTAAACCACAGTCATATTTTTTCCGAACGAATTTAATTTCCTCATTGCTCTATTCAACGTTGTGCTGTGCAATTTTGCTCAGCGCACAGCATTATATGAATTTAAGAAGAAGCGGTTATTTACCGTCTAATTTCTGGGCCTCTAATTTGGGCCTCCGAATTACCCATTATCGGAAGACCGTCATAGTGCATCGTCATATTTCTGGATATTTATATAAAATTTTTGATGTTATTGATTTTTTTGTTGAACATTCCAATTTTACTCTAACGCACTGCGGATAATACAATTTTCAACCCAGAGAATAACAGTATACTAAATTGTCTAATAAATATTACATTTTGTACTAAAAACTGGTAATCACGATGTGTAGAGGAATGCTGGCAATTAATAAGCACGAATATTTCCGTATTTAATTGTCAAAGCTGATATATGTCGTAAAATCCTTTATTGTCAGGTTCCCGCTCCCTCCCTCTCTCTACCAATCTGTTAATTAAGTTTTTAAACTCGGAAAGCTATCACAATTAGTATCTGACTCGAAGTTATCCCCGTATTATGAAAATCCTGCCAAATATCGGGGACAATTCGGACTTTCTGGCAACGTCGAACTGCGGCATTAAAACGGAATAGAAGAAAATACATTTTGACAGTTTCTTCTTCGTTTTTCGCGTACTGATTACACAAGTTGTTAAGCGAGCGTTTCAAGTGTCAAACAACTTTCGAAGTCAAACACTCGGAGACATTATTCAACGTGACGTTTGTTTTAGTCAACGGTTGCCTTACTGTCGTCCTAAAAAAAAACTAAAATGAATTAATAGAAAATCATTTTGGGCTGCTATGGGAAAATATCAGTTGAAAGATTTAAATTTCAAAGAAACTTCTGGTAAATATGTTTAAGGCTTCCCTTCCTTCACTCAACAAAAATCTTCCACTTTTGTACATAATTGCGTTCGGTGTTCACATATTTCAGTCACTATACCTAGAGAGAAATGACAGGATAATTGCCGAATCCGGCTAGTTCAAAATCAATGTTCGTACAGTGATTAATGTCAGCCGATAAATATGTAACGTTGAAACGCGATCTTTTGGAGTCCATACTCTTTACAACAGCTCGCGTCTTAAATATTATTTGTCGTAATACGAAAATGAAATAACGATGCAGGTATTTTTTCGTTTTTGTAGTAATGTCTGTTGAATTGAACATTTCGGGATTCGGGGCCCAATTCCAATTGTGGAATCGAAGTTGTTGAGCGCGGATCCGAATCGGCGCTCAGCGGGAGAAATTTTAAAGAGGGCTTTGAATAATTTACAGCCCTCGCTCCTTTGATATCCCCTTCAGGAATTTTCTCACTTCCTCCAAGGGCGGGGCCGTGAATCTAAAGGCCGTTTATCAAGGAACACCCACCCTCGGATTTGAGTCATTAGAGCCCCGACTAATGACTCCAAAAGGGAATCCCGAAGGGTCGAAAGTGGATTGAGCATTTCTAACCGCCAATACTTCGCACAACTCGTCGGATTGGAACTGACGATTTTGAAGCTATTGAAGTTACAAAAAAAATGGCAGGTAAGGGATACAGGAATACTCTCAATCCTCCATAATTTACCCTCAATGTTCTATATAATCCGATTTGGTGTACTCACATTTTGATTTGTATTTATACAAGAGAGAATAACGTTGGCCTCCGACCAAACAAGAAGAACTTAACAAGTTGATCGTTGATTATTGATTAGAGTATAGTATTTAATTAAATTGACTTTTTTAAACTTCCTTCGGTTCCGGATTTAACTATTGAAGCTACATTATATATATAATGCGTCCATCTAATGTTGCGCACTAAATGTAGTAGGCTGGTGATACTGAACAATTTTTCCAATACAGTTATAACGGTTTTAATCAGAATAGTCAACAATTAAGTGCCGGATTAAGTATAGTATTAAGCATATAAGTTGACGATGCGTAGTGAGACGGCATTATGTTTCCTGCAAATCTCTTTTCTCTGTCTCTGCTACGTTTACTTAACTATTCTAACGGACGAAAGTCACCGCCGGTGAGAAAGGATTGAGCTTGGAAGCGACTATAAATAGAGGAAAACTTTGCCCTCCCTAACGCGGTCCTAAATTGTTTAGACTTCCGGCAATGCGTCTCCGTCATTCTCTCTCTCTCACAAAGGGCTGTTCTCCCTATTCTGCACCGCCAGAGTTATGTTTCTTCGATAGCACTGCGAGGCGGCGGCGTCCTAATTCTGTGTCATATTAATATCAACACATAACGTAAGAAATATCACAATAGATGCACAAAAAATGCTTCCGTTTTCGGTTCATTGTTCACAATAAAGAAGACAAGGAATTAACACTGCTATAAACTGCAATTGGAAAGTAGGTTTTCTGGGGAAGATCACTAGTTCTATGACTGAGAAAAAAGTGATAACAAGTCCGGTACTTCGTACTTAAACTTAAAAAAGCGCTCACTCTTACAGATACAATCAAGAGCGTGCCTGGCTGACCCCAAGTTTCTGTTATCTGAAACTTTGTTTTCGGGATTTGCGACTCCGAAAATGTCATGAACGAGAGTAAAGCCTATACTGAAATGATCCGAAAGGGTCGTCGGCTTCGATTAAGAGGAGTGTGGAATCCTTGCAAAGGCCTATTTTGTTTCTAGACCGGTCACAACTAGTGGAAAGCAAGGGCGGGTAGACAGTGGGAAAGGGACAAGCTTTGTCCGAAACCCGAGGCGGTTCTGAGAGGAGGGAAATGTGTTGAAACGGCAACACTGCAGCAACACAGACTGAAACTTCAGTTTCCTGTTAGACTACAGACGAAAATCCTGTACACTCTACATCGATTCAGAATCGAGCACTTCAGGAAGGCCTACTTCATATATCGCATTCAATAATCGGCATTTCGTATTGCAGTGTCCGTATATAAAACGTGGTGTACAGATTTTGTGCCATCTAGAGAACTATAAGACATCTATTTATCTGAATGACTTCCGTAGGACGGGATTTTTTCAAATAAATAGCGTCTTTAAGAAACAAACGATGAAAATGCACCACTTTTTTGTGTCGCAACTAATAATGTGTCCTCGATGTTTCCAAGTTTTCAAGATGAATTTACTCAAATAACCAACTCAATTGTCTTAATAATAAAGTAAGCTATTTATATATTTGGTGCATTAATCCCCAAATGTACACTCAAATAATTGAATAACTTCGCAGTATTACGGATCTCTATAGAATTTGCACTATTAGCCTAATAGAATCTTGAGCAACTAACCGTAGCGTCCCTAACTGGGGACAACTTTAGACTCAGAAAATGGAAACCCGCCTAAATTGGTACCCACCCCCTCAGCTATACTCCTCAGCTATCCGATAGTTGGAAATCGTAGACAGGTAAATGAGAAGTCAATTATCAATTACCGTAATTAATAACTGACCCGCGTGGGAGACACGATAATTGGTATTATCTCCGGTAGATCAGTTATACAAACACTTTACGCGTAAGAGTAATTATTGTCGTTCATTTAATTGATTTCCGATCAAAAAATTGACAGTATCGTCCTCAAGTGATTGGAATCAGCGAAAAGAAAAATAATAATAATAATAATAATTGGAAACATATATTGACGCTGCGGGATATACTGATTGGAGTCGAACTGTACCGAATTAAATCTTCTCTACTCAGAACTGACTATGGTTAGCGCATGCTCATATTAGAATCTTAGCCATAATTAGTCCGTATTTTGATTTTACGGTACTCTTAAATACAGCCTATATAATATTCCCGGATATAATTACAAAGTTCACAAGTACGGATATCTACTTTGCATAAACTTGGATTTACGAAGAAATTAACGTTCAGTTAAAGAGCCGTAAAAGGAAGTGGCCAACTGATCTAAACATATCGAATACGTTATTGCAAGGCATCAAACTTTAATATTTTCAATAATTATCGTTCCAGTCGCATCGTATAATAATGATTTAGTTGCAAATTAATTACGGAATAGAAGTTACGTAAAACGATTATTATAAAACCGGCTTCTATTAACTTATTCGATACAGAGTAATAAGTCATTAAAAATTGCACTGGTTGGAACGAAACGTAGACGTAGTTATTATTCAAATAATAAACCTATTAATTCTTCGCGTTGGAACGACGGGAAAATATTAAATTTGCAATAAAAGAGACGGAAAATTAAAAACAATATAGTTTATTAATATATAAATTACTGGCTAGGGTGGCGATAACGCCTTAATCTACGCTGAATCAAACTTTACAGTTGGGAATACCGCTGACGTCTTGGGTGCAAACGAGATGGACCGGATCGAAGCCCCATCCCTGGGGGCAGGTCTTTGGGGTGAGGACCGGAATGACAATGTCCTTCTTGTAGGCGACCATCGTGCAGACGAAGTACTTGGTACAGCCGTCGTTGCTGGCTACGGCGCCGTTGACTTTGCAGGGCGGCTCGCAGGCCTGCGAGGTGGCGTTGAGTACGTACTGTCCCGGACACCTGTCGACCAGGGAGACCGTGTCGCCGGTGCAGTAGGCGAAGAAGTTGTCGAACTTCTCGTGGGGCACTTTGCGTCCCGACTGGCCCTTGCAGTCGAAGGGGGAGCAGGGCGCCGAAGAGCTGACGCAGTCCTGGATGGAGGCGTCGTAGGTCTTGTTGACGCACTGGAACGTGTTGACCGCGTAGTCCTTGCAGACGTGGTATTTGGAGCAGTCCGTGTTGTCGGGCATGTACCCGTTCTCGAGACAGATGAAACCGTCCTTCTTGCCGCAGTTGGGGTCGGGCGTGTCGACGCAGGTGCCGGTGCCCGGGTCGCAGAACGGTCTCGCCGGCGGGCACTGGATATCGGTCTGGAACTGCCAAGTGTTGCCCGCCTTGGGCAGACAGACTCTGGCGGTGTTACAGTCGGCGCAGGAGTAGATCTTGTTGGGGCAGGTCGGCGTAGCTCCTGGGGCCGGCGCCGGGTCTCCCTGCTTCAGAAAAATGGCGTCTCCTCTCTTGTAAATCGGCTCGTCGATGGAGGACTCGGCGGGGTAGGCCGAGGCTAAGCACGCCTGCCAAAATCGTTCGGACGTTATCGAAAATGTTATTTTCTGAAGCTCGTTGTGCTCGCGGAATAAGTCATTCAAATCCCCCTTATGCCTTACAACAGGGGTCGGCAACCTGCGGCCCTTTGCAAAGCGCCAATATAATTTTAGGAAAAATCGACAAACCGAATGTGGCCGGTGACAAAAATGCGCGCTAACAGAAGCATAGCGGAGAAACCTATTTTACTGCGCAAGTTTTATTTCTCAACTCGAAAAGAATAATTATTGTCATTTTCCTACTTTGCAATCGTTTTTAACCAAAACGACAAACAGTGTCCTTCGAATATTTTTATTGAGTCACTAAAAGTACTGGATGAAAATTTTCGTCATCGGTTTCAAGATTTTTATCCAAAATAAATGGACATATTAATATTTTAAAATCCGTTAAAATTTGATATTATAAAAGCGCCAGATAATTTACAACTAGAGTTAATTGATTTGCAATCTAACGATGTATATAAAAATAATTTCGATGAAAATAGGAAAACAAATTTCCGAATTTAAGAAATTTTGCAAAATTAACGATTTATATTTTCTCAAGCGCCTATTTACGCGAACAAACATTTTCGAGAATGAATTTCATAAAATCAAAATATAGAACGAGGTTGACGGATGAAAATTTACAAAACTTGTCACGGATCTCAGTATCCCAAACACGACCGGACTTGAATTAATTATCAAAAAATATTCGAGAACAAAAAGCGCGTCGAATTTTAACGAATGAATAAAACGAAAGATAAACTATTTTCCTTAATATTTTCCTTATACGTATGTAATTTGATTTGTATTTTCTTTTTTTTCCCTTTTAAGAATTGTAAAATTTTGTTTCTCCGACATTATTGTTATTATAGCGTGTCGATAAAAATTTTTTCTATATTTATTTTTAATAATATTTATACTCGTATAAGATATAAAAGCGCTATTTAATTTATATTTGAATGTGCGGCCTGCGTAAAAAAAATTTATTTTGAAAATGGCCCGCCGTCCGAAAAGGGTTGCCCCGCGAAGGTAAAGGAAAACCCGGGGGGGTCAACCCCCGCTAACCGATGTCCTTCCCACGGTATTACGCGATCCTACCGGAATTCAGTTATATATAGTTATTATAGTAATATTGCAATTGTACATTACACGTCACAACTTTTATTAATTGCGGAACATAGCCGGGCTGTAGCTACATTTTTCTGAAATATTTATCCCCGGATCGAAACCGAATTAGATTCGTATTGGTTTATCAATGGAAAGAATACCAACCAACAACTTATAATAATAACTTTGTAACTTACCAGGGCAGAGAGGAGGAATATTGTTGCGGTCATTGTTGCTGTTCAACAAACGGTAACGGTAATCGGCTCCGACTTGTATTTATACTCCTGTGGTAAGGAAATCGAGAGAGAGAGAGAGAGATCTTATCGCGCAGAGATAAAACGTATGAAAATCGACTGATGTCAGAAGCACTCAAATGGATGATTTTGTCATGAAAAAGTGTTTTTTCGAGATGCAAAATAGAACACCAACAGGACGCATAAATTACTCATCCTGAGCCTAGAAATTGGAATAGATCGATCAAATTGGCATTAAATAGATTTTGTTCTACTCAAATTATCTTAGTACAGTGTAGGTTACATTATGTACATATATAGAAAAGGGAAAATAAATTTTGATTATTTTTGGAAATAAACAATAAATAAAAATTCTCTACTCAAACGTGGCAATATCGCCGTATTATTGATTTATATATGAAATATAGTTTTCTATATAAAATAATTTCTGATTTTTTCAGATTGAGCGTGTTTTCAGTATCTTCGGAATTTACACCCCTGGGATAAAATTTAAAATATTGCACTCGATATTAGTTAATTTGTTTAGGATTTCTACAGATTCTGATAATTTGAGGACAAGTGAAACTGGCGTATAAATACTTTAAGGAGGCTTTCCTTGGATTCGAAGTTAGTAAAAATTGTACGGTAACAGTAATTTTGTACTATCTAGGATCCTAGCCTCAGACAGTAATGAAGTAATAGAGAGAAAATCACTACCATCCTTCAATATTGCATGATTCACGGAATCACAGATATTACAGGCGGATATTACATTTTGGAAACATTACATATATTGTTATTGATTCGAAATAGAATTATTAACTTACCTTGTATTATATAGAAAATAAAAGAGATCTTTACAATAGTACGTTTTGACCAGAGAAAATTAAGTGTTGACACTGTTATCGAAAATTTAAATCGCTTTAGCGAATTTTTAAAAATAGTTTTTAAAACGACATAATTTTGTTTTACTAACGATAATGAAATAATCGTAGATAAAATGCTTTTACGCGCACTTCGACCCAATTAGCCATTTTTTATTTTGTACAATCAACATTGAATGTTGTAAGTACAAATGCTGTATGTATTTTTTTCACACGTATTTCGTGATAAAAGAAACCGCCCAAAGATGGCACTTTTGACACAAGAACAATTATGGTCTAAGGGCTAAGGAGATCTCTGGGCCAGCGGCGTTTAAGCCGTCGTGGTGGGGATAGTGGATGGGTAAGAGAGGAAAGGGACCGAAAGAGTGGATTAGGATGAGGAGAAAGGCGGGGGTGGAACTTCGATAAACGGGATTTTGCGACTTCGTATGCGTGCGGTATGTTGAGGTCGCGGTGGATTGTGTGGGTAGAAACATACCGGGGGGGAGCATTAAGGATGGTACGAAGGACTTTTGACTGGAATCTCTGGAACCCCATGGCTCTATACCGTATGTCCGTGTCGGTTTTAGTATCGCTTTGTCAGTTTGTTACTTGAGGTCGATTTCGATGTCCGTTTTATTAATGGTCTTAAAAGTCCAAAGTTTCGGGTTTGAGCGGGATTCCACACGAGCGTTTACAATAACAGTAATCATAAACCGACCTAGTTGAATAGAGTTTATAGTCATAAAATCATTGATGGGAGGGGGTGTGTAGTGATTACTGGGTGAGGTTGATTTATTCCGCCCGTCGTATAAATACAGAGACAGGGGCGATGAATAGGGGCGTTCTCGGTGCATTTCAATTTAATTGGTAAAATTTCAGGACGGGTACTGAATTTGCTGGCCGTAAATATACCACCACCCCCCCCCCGCCCCCCTCGCGCCCCCGCGGTACGCCTGATTGTGGGGGCGGGGCTTGAATTGTTGAATCGAGCAACAGAGGAGGGCGGCTCACGAGTTCATCGCCAAGTTTCCCCATTGCCGAGACAACAAAGGGGAAGATCCTGACAGCCTCGGTCCAAAGCCGGTACCAGACAGGCCGCCGAATAACTCGTGCATTACCCGACCCCGCATAAATCCCGCCCTTCCCCCCACCCCCCCCCCCCCCCCCCCCCCCCCCACAACCCCGTCGGCATCCCGCAAATTGTAATGGACTTCGCGGCGTTACACGACTTGAATATCAAGGCCGAAATCGAACAATAACGCCCGCCGCATAACCAGACGCAAGACACTGTAACAGTATTACAGGCGGTAGGTGGAGACACCCGTCCTATTCGCGAACTACCCCCATTTCACAAGAACTTGTTAAAAACTTTGTTATCGTGGTCTGCGAAAACGCTAAAACGTAGGTTTTTTACCCTTATTTATTTTGTACAATCAACATTGAATGTTATATGTACAGGTGCTGATTTTTTTTTCACATGTATTTCGTGATAAAAGGAACCACACAAAGATGGTACCCAACGCGGGGGGGATGAGGAGAAAGGCGGGAGTGGAACTTCAAGAACCGGGATTTTGCGACTTCGTCGACTGTCGGGATATGTTGAGGTCATGGTGGATTGTGCGGTTAGAAACATACCCGGGGGGAGCATTAAGGATGGTACGAAGAAGGACTTCTGACTGGAATCTCTGGATGCGAGCGATGCTGGATGTCTCTTAGTGGAACCCTTAAGTCGATTCTTTTGAGTCGGGTATGGGGATTACTTAAAGTAGGAAAAGCATTTATCGACCCACCCCGATTTATATTTTAGAAAAATATATCTTAAAATTATAAATTAAAGTAGATAAATATGTTGTAGGTGCTCTATTTAAAGACAATCGAAGAAAAGTATTTTTTATTAAAAAATTTTAACAATAACTTAATGTAATTTTGCAATCGAATCGGCGACCGGCGCACGAAGCTCCTTATTAATTTTCAAATATACCTTTATGTTTTTTAGTTATGTAAAACAGTTAAAATAATTTTCCGGTAAATGTAGGTCAATAGTGCAAACAGATTACAATTTAACAAATTACAGCTTTACAAATTAACAACCGCTATCAATTTCTTTTACCTTTATATCATACATTACATTACACTTGTGTAATAAGTGTTTAGCATAATTTACCGTAATGTCTGACTCCGTGTAGTCAATTAATTCTGATTATTTAACCTAGAAGTTTTTTTTATTCTGTTAGAACAAAAGAATCGGCTGATGGGAATGAAATGAAAAGGATGGTTATCGACGTTAAATTATTTATTTTTAAATTTCCGTATTGTTGCGCGATTAGTAAAAATAAATTGTGTCCGTTGTTCAGAAGTGGAGATGTCTCTAATATCGTATTTGTAATGTGTTTCCCGTGTAGACCTCTTTTGTCGAATTTCACGAAAAAAATAGAGGCGAGGCTGGAATTAATTTTTCGAGCACCTTATTGTTCCCCGTCCTTTTTTTTTTTTATCGTCGTTATCCCCTTTTAAGATATAAGGAAGAGAATCGGCCACTCGTCAGTAATTACAAACATAATGGTCGGACTCGAGTACGGTATTTATCAGAGGCGGACAATAAACGTTATTGTGTGGGAACATTCTCTGGAATGCATAAACAACTTTATGCCGTTTTTAACGAAAATAATTTTACCTGAAAATGCACTCAACTGCGATAATGGCGGCGCCGTTTCTTAAGGGATGAAGACAAATAATCGGACAATTTGAACACTCGATTGGCGCTCGAAATATTTTCAACCTCAGAAACGGTAATCCACATGCCGAACCTCAACCAGGAACATAACGTTTATCGTTATATCGACGACCGAATCTTAAACATTTAATTAAGAAATAATTCACTACCAGCCGACCATCCTACGCCTTTCGCGTTGTCTACTGATGCTGGGAGAAACCTAGCAGAGGAAAAACTTCAATAAACTCT
This sequence comes from Lethocerus indicus, assembly GCA_019843655.1. Classification (NCBI taxonomy): domain Eukaryota; kingdom Metazoa; phylum Arthropoda; class Insecta; order Hemiptera; family Belostomatidae; genus Lethocerus; species Lethocerus indicus. The sequence goes on along the minus strand of JACDQD010000004.1, from coordinate 31,853,582 downwards.
TCTCCAGGCCCTTCCAGAAATATTTTCTGGATAATGTGTTCCCTCAATGCACGTGGCATCTTCCGGCTACATCGAAGAGCTGACTCCTGTTTTTGACGATGATAAAATTATAAAAATCTCTGTTAATTCGTCTGACTGAACAATCTCTTAAATAATCTACATTTGCGTCAGAATAAATAATATTGGTTTTTAGAATAAAAAAAAAACTGCGAGCCTAATATAGTTTAAGGTTTATTCACTGGGTTTAGATTGTATTATTTGTTTTTCTGCGAAACAAGGAGCTCTTAGCCCGACTCCAATAGACACGTGCAATCTGTCTGTTTCACTTGGTTCCTCTCTCTCTCTCCCTCCCTCCCTCCCTCCCACCCTCTCTCTCTGCTCCTTGTCTATCCCTCCCCATTTGGTTGGCTGGAATTGAAACGGGTAGTGGTGGAAATTGGCCTTTCAGGCAAGTGTCCATTAAACTAATCTCCTCCCCTTTCTTGGACCGAGTATTTCCCCCCCCTTCCCCCCATCCGCTTCCGCCCCGCGTTTCCTTCCCTTTAGCAGACATCCGACATAATAGTCGCAATTAAAGTCCTCTCACTACCGACCGCTAAGTGATCGCAGCAAAAATAAAAATATGGCTAAATCGTTCATGATGAAAATGAAAATAAATTTACGAAAATTAATTCCTTAAAATAATGTCCGATTAAAATAATATGTCCGATTAATGTTGTCATCAAAGCATCAAAATTGCTCATATCCAGTTTTATTTATTCAAGTCCAGTCGAGGATTTACCATTTCTTAGGTCGAAGTTTATAAACTGGACTAAGTTTATAAATTTCCTAAATTTTCATTTATCAAAAATAATACGTAATATATTTACCGTAAAAAGTTGTTTTAAACCAGTTATTCATATTGTTACAACATAAGAAAGTTAATATAAATTGATTTTCTGAATGTCTACAAAACAATCAGTTATTTGCGTTTGTTTATAAAGTTAATGTTGAACTAAACTTTACGACTTTATTTTCATCCAAACACAGAACATTTAAAATATAAATCATTTATTTAGATTATCAATTCCGATTTCGTGTCATTCGTTATTTTGAAAGAAAGGATTGCGCGATTCGATTAAATGTGGATCGAGGCTATTTAATGACGTCCTTACGCATTTCTCAGAAAACCATCTCAATTATCGTTGAATTACGATTTGCATTCGGAGTCTCTCGAACAATCGATTACGTCAATCATCACAACCCGAACACGAACCCGTTTAAACATAATAACTCGAAAGTATCTTTTTTTTAAATTATTTTATTAAATCCCTTCACAACATTTGACAGATTCAAGTGGAGAGTTTGGACGCGTTCCGCAACTCGTTATCTGGTGATTCACCGCACAATACACGGGCGGACATAATTGCCAGTCAAGATTTAATGAAGTAGGAAAAATATTTATTAAAATAAAATATAAATTTTATTAGACGACATTTTTTTTTTGTAATCATTTACCCTGGAGCGCTCATTTTCTCTCGCTTACATCAGTTGCACAAACTTGATTATTATTTCATTTACGTTTATAAAGCGTAGCCTACATAAATCTTTTCTTGACATAAATTTCAGTATTCACTGTTTTCTCTTTAGTGGGTACCGAGAGACAATAATTTGTCTAGAAGAAGTTTTTAATCACAGAATAATAAGACTGAAATACGCTTCGGAGTAGGAACGTCGACTATCCAGAGCGTAGTCCAAGACTAGACCGTCTCCTCCGCTATTTCCTTATCCTTTTATATTTTATAATACAATGGGAAGAGCTAAACGCCGGTGTCGGAGGAGGGACAGTTAATAGCCTCTTTTATGGCCATCACGTGGAATCCCCATACCCGACTCTAAAGAATCGACTTAAACGGAAAATTTGAACTTTTAAGACCATTACTAAAATGGACATCAAAATTGACCTCAAGTAACAAACTGACAATATTGTCAAAGCTATGGGGTTCCACCGAGACATCCGACATCGCTCGCATCCAGAGAATCCAGTCAAAAGTCCTTCTTAACATCCTTAATGCTCCCCCCGGTATGTTTCTAACTACACAATCCACCGTGACCTCAACATACCGAAAGTCAACAAAGTCGCAAAATCCCGGTTCCTGAAGTTCCACTCCCGCCTCTCTCCTCATCCTAATCCACTCGTTCAGTCCCTTTCCTCTCTCACCCATCCATTATCCTCCCCATCCCTCGCGTCGGCTTAAAGGCCGCTGTCCTAGAGATCTCCTTAGCCCTTAGACCATAATTGTTCTTGTGTCAAAAGTGCCATCTTTGGGCGGTTTCTTTTATCACACCATACGTGTGAAAAAAATACATAACATTCAATGTTGATTGTACAAAATAAAAAAAGGTTAAAAAAAAATTATGGCCAACCGAATTGTCGCTGATGACCTTTGGCGACACAGTCGCTAACTCATTGACAAAATTATACCTACGTATAATTACCTTAATTATCATTAGAACCACCGGCAGGTTTTCTGTTTGTAGTAGGAATAAAGACGGTTTCCTTATAGTGATGGCGGAATTTGATAGCTCCGTTCAAATTTCAAGGAGTTGAAATAATTATGGTAAAGGAAGATGGCCAAACCAGGAACAATTTGAGGAAGAAGACTTGTGTCAAACGCCTGCTCGAAAAGTTGAATTTCCCGTTTTAAATTCCCGGTCGCGTTTCATGGGCAAAAACCATTAGCATTAGAGGCGACATTGTCACGCCCATTTAGTAGTGGTGTAATCTACGATTCCGAAGAAATTCCTTCGACCTTTCGTGTCGGTGGAATCGCGTGATTGTCGGGCTTAATTAATTGCCGCCGTCGTGGAGGAACGGGGACGAAAGCCGATTTACCCCGGCTGTTATAACCGACGCTAAAAGGGGGATAATCGATGACCGCCGCTAATGGATTTCATCCCCAAAAATAGACGTAAAGAACCCCGTAATTAAATGTATTTTTTCCCACCCTTTCATGCCGTATCCGCGCCACTGAAAACTGGTCGACGAGCGAACGCCCTAAACTGGTTCAACCTTACGGGCTAATTCGGATATCCGAAATATATCATATCTACAAATATGTATCGAGACAATGTCACGATATAATTTTCTATTGTTCACTTAAAATTAAAATTTGGTTCTGGGATCTGGCCCATTCTTCGTTGAGAAAGGGGCGCGGTTGCCGGGAACTTTAATTGCTCAAGATTGAATCCTAATTGAAGGTTGAAACATTTGATGACTCTCCAACAAGTGTCCCGACGGCTTTAACCGCAACCCTGTTTAATTTTATTAAAACCAGTCGGAACAACCGGTGTTATCTAATCAGAATAGGACGGATCTCTGACGTTTAGTGTTCAGACGCCAACTCCAAACTTCCCCGAGTATTTATTGCATCGGAGTAAAATAATTGCCGACCATTCCACTTAACTCATTAACTAACTGTTATCTGAAGTGAATGATCTCTTTGGATTCAGAGAATATTTGTTTAGTCTGGCAGTTGATTGATTGGAATTCATCTACATTTTTATATTTGATAAAATACTGAATGGACATCATTTTCCATTTACATTTTAATAAAAAAAATGTAATGCTCGTGAAATATCTTAATTGACGACAGAAAATCAGGGACCCAACCTGTAATATTATATTTCGCAGTTAACTAGTTAAATACTTCCTTTTAGTAGTAAGATCCCGCGAATTTTTTTTTTTCGGGGCATTAAAAATGTCTTTCATGTCTTCATTATATTTTTACGATGTTGACGTTCACCGAACGTCGCCGGGCACTTTATATTATTTGGACCGAGAAGTCGTAAACATTGCTGTTTAATCGCGCCAACCGGTCAGAAAGGGCTGGGGATTTTTTCAACCCAGTTCCAAAATAGATCGGTCCGCTTTATGATTTTATTCAACCCTTGACAAATTGATTGATCAAATTAAAGAGAGCGACTGAATTACGTTGGGCATTCTCGGCGTTTCCGGTTGGTATATTCCAGAAAAGGAATATTCCACCCGAGGAATCAAATTATTAATCAAACATGGAATCACTTGATTCGGTTTAATTAATTCGTTGACATTATAATTTCTCCTCCGTTAAATTATTTTAACATTTATTTAATTACAATATAACTGCATTATTGTATGGAATCTGTTCTAGGTAATCCTACCCCGGGGCAGGGGCTGACATAGTACAAATTGATTAAACTACTTAAATGTTATAATGTGCTAAATGCAGTAATTTTTATTTGCCATAATGAAGATGTTTACCCGTTCGAATGCAGTGCGACTGATATCATTTCACTGGCGTCATAATTCATTCTGAGATTTCGGTTTTACCGATTTATCAACCCGTACTCACTCCTCGTAATTGGTTCGGGAAGTGCCACTTGAAACGAAATTAAAAATGTACTTTACAATTACATTAAAATGGAGGCAAAAAAAACAAACAAACAGAAAATACGAGGCATTATTGCCATTATCTTTCGTGTTAATCCTAAAAATTTAACGTCAATAACTGTGTTCAGTCTGGACGCGTGGTTTAATCTTATCGTTGTATGTTTAATGCCCCGACGTTCTTATTGAGTAGGAGTTTTATTACAGGAGCCGCCGTCTATTCAAAGCCAGACTGCATTAGCATCCTGCCCTGATCAGTTTTTACCTTTACGGCTTATACAGACATTGGGAAAAAATCCTATTTCGCGGCTAGAACTCACTATTTTCCTTCTTCAGTAAGTAGAACTATAAATAAAATACCGAAATTGGTCCGACTCCAGAGTTATTTTGTAAGTCACTATATTTCCTTAACAGTTTTTACTCTGCACAAATACTAAGGTTTATTCAGATTAAGCCTTTATAATACTAGGCAGACCAGAACTTGAATTAACCTGTTGATGGATGAATTAAGAGTAAAGAAAAGTAGGAAAAGTTAGTGTCAATTCAATACTAATAGTATTTATGGAATAATACAAAGGGAAGACAAATTTTAGTCTTAGTTTTCTTTCTTAGTTGAGATCGTAAAACCAGTGCCTTAATCATTCCTAGTGTTACTGTCGGCATTGCGTTGTGTCCATGAAATTCCACTCTCCCATTTAAAACTCTTTTACAATGGCTACAGTCTATTTGGTATTCTCGTGTTTATGAGCTTTCAGTTGAAATTTATATTGAAATTATATAGCTGGGACATTGCTCAACGCCAATTTAACTTCTGAGCTACGCTTCCGAATTTCCCTTCAGTTGGTCCTTTTACTGGGACCAACATTCATTATACATTAGCCTCGTTGCTGCGGCAAACTGGAACTATACTTCTCAGTCTAACACTAACTCCACTGTACTGAATGTAACACAATTCGGTAGTGTGCTCCTGCAACAACTGCTTGCGACCCAAAGTGCAATTATAATAAGGTCGTCCACGTATAATGAGAGTGGGTTCGGGGAAATTTGTCTGCCGTAGGTAAGTTTTTAAAGCGACGGCCCAATACTACAATAAAAGCTTTTATACAGTAATCCTATATCTGTTTATTTTTTATTGTGATTAGACATGGCACGGGGTTCGTAAAACCGCCAAAATTAGTGAAGATTCGTTTGGGGAATAATTACCAAACCTGTATTATTTTATTGGGTTCTAAATTATATCTTTAAATAATAAAACGACTTGTTGCGTTCGGTAATTTGACTCTAAATATTTTTCGAACCCCAGGTGAATGTGTTTCCGCGATCAGACAAATTCAGGACGGAAAACGTTGAAAATGGTCGGGGCTGTATTTTCATGGATGAGAATATATTCGATGGTGCCGTTAATCTAACGGCCTACCGTTAAACTCAATGGCTCTGGCCATATAACGAAGCATTCTTATCTAAACGGTCAACTTCAACTAAAAATCAATGTCCAAATAAAATATATTACTCGCGACAGTATTCTAGTTTCAAATATGTTCCTTCATAATGGCGAGGCTTTAGCAATATTTTTCGCGGATTATTCCCCATTTTTATTATGGTTTTCCGACATAATAATTCTGACAGGAGATAGCTCTTATAATCGTTTTTTGTTAGGTACTGTGACTGTTAAATGTGTTGACCTCGTTAACCGTAACCTCGTAATTGTACAGTCACATGCTTCTTCTCGATGTCGATTAAAATTAATCTGAATCGGTATTCTTCATCACGGCCGAACCACATACTCATATTCGGTGAAAACGCAATTGACCCACATACGCCCCACTCTTTACCTTTTATACTATTTCCAAATATACGCTACCGTCTATCGGCAAAACGTCGGATAATGTTGTCGGTCAAACAAAGTCGTGAGACATTACATAGAGGGTTGCAATCGGTTTTTTTCGGGGGGATCAAAAGGGGGGGGGGGAAGAGCGAGACTGGGAGTAGGAAAACTTTGGGCGGACGAACTTCGAGGGGTTGAATTCGCCCCGTTTATTTTCCCGGACTTGAAACTCTAGTGTTGTCTCAAGTTGACTGAATCCTCCCCGTCTGGACTGAAATAGACGCTGGTTCCTACCGTCAGACTTACAAAAATAGACGTACGAAAACTTCTGAAAGATATAGGAAATAATAGGAAATTCCGACTGGGGAAATATTGTTGTAAATTCAATGAAGATTGAAAAGTGTCGCCGGAACAATTACAACATTTCAAATTCTTAGAAATTTAATATATTTCTAGGAATACAATTTTTTAACCATTTATTTATTTTTGTACAATCAACTACATATAGTCATTGGTACAAATGTTAAATGTTTTGTTTTTTCCACTTGAATGTCTCGATAAAAGAGACATTGCCAATGATGGCAATGAATTGTAATGAGTGCGTTAGGACGAGGAGAAATGCGGACCGAGATTTAGCGACTTTGTCGACTGTCGGTAAGCCCATAGCTCTATTCCGTAAGTCCGTGTCGGTTTTAATATGGATTTGTACATTGTCAGTATGTTGTCTATTGCCAGTTTTGATGTCCTTTTTTTCTGACCTTCCCGAAGGAAGGTACTACCAAAAAATTCAATGCAGACTCATCAGTTGTTCCCCTCCACGGAAATCTTTAGTAAAAGGCGAAAGATTTATGCGGAATTAACGGAAACCGGAGTAATTTGATATTCTGAAATCGAAAAATGTCAGATTTGGATCGCCTACACGATTGATTGTGTTTTCAAAACGATTCACTCGACGAAAAAACAGTTTTAAATATTCATAATTGCTAATCTCCGATTGTCCCCACTCATAATTTGTCGTTCGTTTCATTCAGGTTTGAGTTTTCCATTTTACGAGTCGGCGTTGAATCTTCCGAAGCCGTTCTGAAATAAGTTTCGGGTCGAATTTTTATTTTGAGTCTTTGGGGAGAGGCCAAATCCCTCCCACGGATATTAGGGCGGGATATAGGGCCCGGAGATCGAAGTGGTTCAGAGGGCCGAACCTTTCCCACGCATCAAACCCGATATTCCCGTTAGAAATGCTCCCGCTCGGGTGAAGGCAGCGGCGGGTAAATTGGCAGCGATGATCGGCCTCTCGATGCCCATTCGGCACTAACTAAACCGACTCTGACGACTAATTCATAACTGGAAGGAACGCACCCCTCACCCGGTGGTAAATTGTACCCCGATTCGGCCCAACGATGTCCACATCTACCTAAACATTTTTACATCATTTCAGACTGGACTTTTTGATGAAATAATTACGCCTCAATATCATCAATTCATGGCCAAGATTACAACTATGATTGAAGCGTTGAATGCAAGAATGCGTTGAAGGTTAAAAAAAACCTTCATCAGTTCGGATTTGTTAGCGTTCCGGGAAATTAATTATATTGTTAAAATCAAGTCGAGTGTTTGGTAAACATCTCGATTGGCCAATATTTCAGGTATCAAGAAATAAAACTGATTACTTTATTTAATATTATTAAATCCTTATTTGTGTGTGAGCTTTATCAGCGCTTTTCCGCATGGATATTATGATAAATTATAATTTAGGATTTGGTGTATATAAATGTAATGATAATCCTTATTTATAATTATTATCAATATAATTACAGTGTTACAAAAAAATAAAACGAGTGGTTCACGAATTAAACCCGAATCAAACAAATTTTAATTATCTATTATTGATGAAAATGTGCGGAGGATAAAAAATCGATTAATTAATATAAAGATAATATTCGACTCGACTGTTCCAAATAAAATATTTTTCACCCCCTTGTAGATAAATGAAACAATAGCAGCGTCACCGAAATTTCTTGAATGTAGATCGAGCATAAGTATTTGTTATCTGATCTGATCCGGTTGGTAAAACCCGGTTTTCGGTGGTTTATTTCCGCCCTTCAACATAATATCGATGTTAAAGTTATATCGATAAAATATTATTAATGCCTAATATATTTCATATCTGCCGCGAAAAATGATGCAACTAGGAAATTCAAACGCTCGAGTAACGAAATGAAACTTCCACATTATTTACTCAGGTCTGCGATAGATTCATATAATATTGTATGACTTCTCATATATTACACAAATAAATACACAATATAATCTTCTGAGTTTGATTGTGCGGTTGTTTAATCATTTCTAAATTCTGTGGCGAAGCGCACGCGGCTAACAAAAATATATCTGGTCTAATAATTTACATATTTTCATGCCATCCAGACAACATACAAATATCAATAAAATAGTATAGAAGTGTGGTGAAACATATTAATTAATTATGAAAAATATCAGTACGATATTGCCTGAAGGACACTACGTCATATTAATGACGTTCCCGATAGGTGAGTTTTTTATTTGTTTTTATTGACACTAAAGTGTGATAGACCTGTTCGAATGTTCTCTTTAGATTGTTAGATGTTTACTGTAGGTTCGTGATGTTTCTGTCTCCTCTCGCTGGGGTTTGGTCTTTTGCTAGACCGGTTTCGGCCGCTCGCCATCTTCAGTAGCGCTGTGCTGCTGTCACTGTCAGCACTTTGGATGTTTTTTGGGCATCCTCACTGCACTGTCACTTTCACATGTACTGTCACAGTACAGTGACACAGTGGAGTGAGGATGCCGTGGAGTGACTAACACAGCGCTACTGAAGATGGCGAGCAGCCGAAACCGGTCTACCTGCAGTATTCCGACCCCTCGCAGACCACAAAACAGGTATATTAAATTAGTTAGATGTTTAATAACTGAAGTGCCTCCGCCAACAAAAATTAAGAGGAATTCGGATTACCGAATTAAACTTTATCGAAGACGAGTACGAAAAATTCCATCCGACTATAAATACTCGACCCGTCCATAAAAATAACTTCCCGCCCCCGCGACCCCGCCTTGAGGCGCCCCCGCGGAATATGCTCCGAATATATCGGAGCCGAAAATCGATAAAATTTGGGAAACAAGCGAAATCTAATGGAAGGGTCTGGATGGTGTTTGGCGGTAGGGGTGTTGGGGTGGCCCTATCGTAAAGGGATGAGGGAGTGGAGGGGCGGGGGCCGGTGATGGGCTCCCCGATTGACCGGAACTCAATTAAAAGTCAATTAACCGGAAGGTTTTGTAATAACCCCCCCTTCGCCCGCTCACGTCCCGCGTCCCGCGTCCCGCGTCCCGACGACGCCGGCTCGCTATCATCTGTTGCTCCGACAAATTAGTCTTATAAAAGTTCGGAAAGAAATTTCTTCTCCCGGCCCCGGTCCCTCTTTTTTTTCCCTTATTACTTTTGTTTTTCTCCTCTTTTGATTTATCGGACCCATCAGTACGAGCGTCGCCTTTTCCCTTTCCTGCGCCCCCCCCCTCCGCCCTCACCACTCCTGTGCAGGCCACTTTTAACCCTTTCGCGGCTCAGCGCTCAGAAATGAGTTGCGCCCTTCTAAGCAGCCGATGCGAGATCGACCGCGCGGACATAATACGACATTACGATCGTGAAAAAGAATTTCGCATTTTTTATTGGCGCTCATTGTTATCACGAAAGTGCAGCATTTGTAATAGAGATTTATACCTGTCTTTTGTCATTATTCGTGGAAAACTTTCCGTTCGTAATAACTCGTCGGTCGACCGATATTCTTCTATCGATACTTTTTTTACTCTCGACATCAACATCGACGGATCAAAAAATCGATACATTTCGGGCACTGTTGTATTTTGCCTACTGCGAACAGTTTTCGTAGTATAATAAGCATCGCTCTCTCTTACAATAAGTTCGACCATATTTTCGGAAAAGAAAAGTTGAAAAAATTCTAATATTGACGATTTATCGTCAGTATTTGCTTTAATTCCCGGTAGATTTTCATCAAAATCAAAAAATTTTGGAACCAAATTTTGTGCTCTCCAAAGAAATTGAGCGCCTAAAGGCGCTGATCGCCGCGAAAGGGTTAATTTTGTTGCACGTATAGCGGCATCGGAGACATTTTGTTGCACGAATGAAACCGAATTTTCGTAATATCGCTGAAAATCAGTGGTTTTTCGGGGTTACTAAACATCACCTTTCACTTTAAAGAGGGACCAGTACTTGGCACACTGGTGGTTTCTAAACACAGGAAATATCCGGAAAAAAACAAAGTTATCCCGCTGGAAGTTAAGTTAGTGATTATACACACAATTTTAGTATTTATCTAATTCAATCCATATGTGTTACTATATGGAATAATTTTCCAACTCGGATTCCAAACAGTTATTAATCAAAGCCATTCGTTCCACCAGTAATTATGGGATATAGTTTCAGATATTAATTACGAATTATATACCTACTAATGAGCTTCACGGCGTCATTTTTTTCCCCAGCGCAAGTAGTTGAACATCTCGATGAAAACACGGACTTGACGGATTGAATGGGGTGAGGCCATTCCCAAGCGGAGGATACGACTGATCAGAGTGCAATAATAATAATATAAATTCCGTTTGCCCTGTTAAACATGCGGACAAAAGTTATATATAATTGGTCCACCGAAATTTGTAATTTTAGGCCAAATTTTGATTTAATAAACTTACTCCATTCATCGCTGCATCAATGACAGCGCAACTTTTTCAAAATATTCTTCGATTTCCATTCAGTGGAACGTAACACAAAAATGAAATATTCGCGTAACTATTCCAGTAATTCAATAACATCGGAAGACAACAGTAATTATGGATACTTACTTTTGACTTATATCGCCGATTTTTATTCTCTTTCTTCCGAAAATTCGTCTTACACTGAATGCGTTCTACAGTTGTCACTATCGTTGCAAATTCATTATTCATTGTCCATGCTGGGCTTCCGTGGAATTTCCGCGTACGATTGAGCGCGAAGTGACTAATTACTTTCGATTGAGCAATAACTAAATTACTCTCAATATTATTTAGATCGCGCTTCACTTTACCGAGGCGATTATTCCATAATTAACTGTTATCCCGTAATCAACTACTTAAATTGAATTTGGCGAATGTCTAAAGAAGCGTGTAATTCGTTTGCGCGTCTTAAACAGTATCCGAAGTCCTCGAATTAAGCCAATTGGTTACCGGTTCGAGAACGAAGGGCAGATACTGTTAAAGTCATTATTTAGTTTTTATTTGTTTTAGAGCTAGACAAAATTTTCCTTCCGGAAAATCTGCTATTTACATAAGAATAATTAGTGTTTTTTGGTCGTAGCAATCTTTATTATTAACAGAGTTTCGGATTTATCAGTTCGATCTCGAGGCCACTTGCGTTCTGACATAAATGAAGATATAAACGGCGTTAATTAAATGCTTTTATTTACTTCGAGTAAATAAAATTGTGATTTGGCTTTTTGAAACATAGGTTTTCGCTATTCCCAGTCAGTAGCATTCCTTTATTAAGATAATAAGGCTCATTAGCACCTCTAGCAATGTTTCATTGAACCTTTTTTCAAGTACAAGAATAGCTGTTTTTATTATGTATTTTTATAATTTTAAATTTTATCGCTATCAACTAGTGAATTCCATTTGGGTCGGAAATGATTTGTGGTAGCGTACTTCGGGTTTATTTATTGTTGTACGTTGGAACGAAAATTACCAATTCCATTTCCAATAGAGACCCCATTAATTATTTGTTTTTAAAGTTAGACAGTTCAAGTAAAAAATAACTGAAGTTGGTAGTGTTTTTGGTCGGTGGCGATGGTGAAATTTGAAGGGAAAAACAATAATGTATTAGGCCAATGATGGCGAGCGCAATTGTTGTACTGTCATATGCTCGGGTTTGTTTCGTCGCGTTATAGCCAATTTTCAACTACAAGTGCATCCGGTTCGGGAGGGCGGAAAAAGTCTAGATTAAATATTGATCGGTTTGTAAAATTCGCCCGTTGAAAATTAAAGCCGTCGCATCAACCCCGCGAGTTTTTTTTTTTTGCGGCTTTCAAGTCAAATCTTAATCCTCTTATGAATTCTCCTGAGAACTCAATTTTCATAGGGCATATTACTGATACGAATCTGGCTTTTAGACAAAAAAAAATGAAAAGAAAATCTTTTAATACCCGAAATTTCAATCGCCAGCGAGCTTTTATAATACTGCCATTCCAGCGGGCCTTGTCATCAAAACTTTGCAGAATATACGAATACATTTTGGAATACTCGACAGAGTGGTCAATTAAAGAAGAAAATATTGTGTTATTAAACGGAATTCCGGAAGAAATACTGTAATTTAGAGTAGTGATTCCAACAGTGGGCGTAAAAATACGGAACATAGAAACATATTTTCGAGAAGTTAATGAGTACTTAAATTGACGAATTTTATGCAATGGAGTGCATCGCAATAGGGCAAGATAAATATGAAACGGGTTAAAAATAAACCAATCTTGAAAACTTTAATATCGACAGCGGCAAGGAAGGCGCAATTTATTGTCAATTAAGGGAGTAGCTGATGACAAGTTGTTAAAAATAAAATTATTCCCATATTATTTGCGTTCCAATTGTATTTCTCTGCCGACTGAAGAGTTTAAAAGCTGTCGTTTCATATATGTTTTCGAGATTGTACATTATATACGCTAGTAGCGTATCTGACGCATAATAAAAACAAATTGGCATCCTCAGTGGTTTAAAAGCAGGCAGATATCGGAATAAAAGACGAGTTCGTTCCCAACCGGAAAATAACAGACAATTGTGCGGGAATAACAGAAGTTTTCAGAAAAAAAAATGGAGTCCGCGTATTATTATATAGCGCGGAGAAAAGGCCCTCTTTCGGACAATACAAATTGGTCCGTTTCTACAATAAATTCTTCAGCATAAAGTTTTTTCGTTTCTCGTGACCGCCTGATATTTGACATCTTAATTTTAATTAGACGCTCCGATCGCTGGATCAAATTATTGCAAATAATCAAATATTCACATACTATAATGAGTGGAACATTGCGTACATTTAAAAGCGACGAAACAATATTTTTATGTACCCGTCGGAGAAAAATATGGAAATTGGAAATCAAATGTCCCTCCCTTTCAATATGCGCCTGGGGAAATCATCCGGAATGGGAACAAATGCAGAATATAATGCGAACGGTGGAAGAGTAGCAATATTTTTTTTACCAATATTTCCCATTGATATCGTCGGTCATTATTGCTGAAATGGAATACGCCTCTTTTAACTCTCCCCTTCATTGGGCTGAATGTATTTTTATCCAACTTTCCTGATAAACTCGCTGTTTTATTTCGCCCACCATTTATGCATTGTTCCCAAATTAGAACTTTTGAACTCTAATTACCGTTTGCTTGACACGGATTGACACAATACTCGCTTGTGCAAAACACTTTACTGCGCCGGCAATAATATTCACTTTGTCCAAATTGGAAAACGGACGTTAATCGGAATTTTCAAATGTTAACCGAACATTAGGAACATTCGTTGTCACGAACATTTTTAATATTATAATTTTATGCCAATTCATTTTTCATTTATACAATAATTAAACCCATCAATAATAATAAAAGCGATTATAAGGGGGGTTTTAAGGATGTAGAGTTATAAGGATAATAAGAACTTGGAAGAAATTCGAAAGCATGTTATTGCTTTTAGGATATAAAATTGACATTCCAAGTATATGATAAAATATGTAATTCGTGATAAATTAATTTTTAACGTTGTCTCTTATAGCGTGCGGCTGCTATAGCAGCTATCGCAGTGTCCCCCACTCGACTGCGAGCTGCTTATCTACGGCACGTATCGTCCGTCCGTAACGTGCTGCAATCTCTCGAAATAATATTACACTGAACGAATGAATTCTTATATACATTCGGCGCGTATCATTCGGCCGCTCGCCATCTTCAGTAGCAGTGTGAGAGGGCGGTGGGGGCATCCTGTCACCCGCTTCACTTGTACTCTGTAACGTGAAAACTAGACCGCAAAAAAATGTATTCCAAACTTTCATTGTACAGTTGTGGCAGTGAAACTCTTAAGAAAAAAAATATTCGTCAAATATTGATAACAGACTTCGGTTCCTGGATGTGGGCCACGGTCGTCCCCAAAGCCCGGACGGTGCTCGGAGTCGAGCATCGCCTGTCCTGTGATAACGCGGGCTCATGCATATGCGCCGAATATATTTGGAGAAGTGTGAAATCAATGTGACGCCGGACTCTCTCCGACGACGTGGAAACTGTGACGCCACTATTCTTTCCCTCATCGATCCTGCAACAGAGCACGCTAGAGAAATATAAACCGACACATTGTTCGCGTAGAAACGAACAGAACATGTAGCCAAAGTTCCCCGACGGATACTTTCAACGGGGCAATTTCAATATTGGAAAAATACGAGCGAACATTTTCATTTCCAAATATTCGAAACAACTAATTCATGACTGAAGAACAGTTTCGATATTTGAAGGTATTCCGATATAGTTATCCCGAGTGAAAAGAACAGATCTAAAACGTAAATTTGGACAATAGACAACAAACTGACAATATATAAAGCTGTACTAAAACCGACATGCGGAATAGAACTATGGGGTTCCGCCGAGAAATCCAACATCGCTCGCATCCAAACATTCCAGTCAAAAGTCCTTCCAGTACCATCCTTAATGCTCCCCCCCCGGTATGTTTCTAACCGAACAATCCATAATGACCTCAACATACCCCGACAGTCGACGAAGTCGCAAAATCACGCTTCCTCAAATTCCATTCCCGCCTCTCTCCACATCCAAATCCACTTGTTCATTCCCTTTCCTCTTGCGTCGGCTTAAACGCCACCGGCCTAGAGACTTTCTGTAGGCCGGATACAGGTCAAAAGTACCATCACTGGATGGCGTCTTTATCGAGTGAAACTAATGAAACAAACCGCAATTGTACCTATAACTGGCATATAGTTGATTGTACAATAAATAAAGTTAAAAAAAAATTCCGATATAGTTCATTTCAATATAAAGGCTTACCTTTATCCCAATTGCGATAACTACCAACCATTATGTATTAATGAAAATCTATTAATAAATTAATAATACGACAATACGGATCGATAAATGTATTTAATATTGTTGGAAATACCGCTTAATTTTGTTAGTAAACCTTTCCGATACCGGGCCACTTCAGACGTAGAGGTGGAGATAAGAAACATTGAGAACCTTGCTCAATCTCGTAGTAATTTATGTCAATGTTGCTACACACAATTATTTATCAGGTATCGTACAGAAACTATAAATTTTGTATAGCCGAATAGAGAGCAGCGCGTGACGGTTAAGGAATGGCGCGAATCCCTACCCTGATGAATAGTTTGGACTATAAATAACGGAATGAAGGAGGGGTTTAGTTTAATTGGAAAAGCAAACCGTCGGTCGGGACAACTTGGACAATAATTTGTTGTTTTCTTTAAATTCTTTCTTGTCTCTGATCGGTCCATTCGATGACTTTTATCCGCATAACATCGTTTGCATGGCGCGTCTAACGCTTCCTCCGGAATCATTTTTCCGAACGGCGATATTACGCCGACTCCGACGAAGACAAGGATTTGTTATATTTTCAGTCGACCCTAATAATTTTACAGCTAATAATTCCCTAAATCTTATAATATTTACATTCTTCTTCAACAGAAATTCTCCGAAGTAATTCAACGCCAAGCTTTCGGTAACACTCGATTCCTTTTCTAATTGTGGTGGCATTAGGAAACCGTTCGGTCGGAATAATCTATAGCACACTTTCCCGAATTATATTCAACAACAGCTAGTGGTTTCAGTGTGGCAGGTGTCACTAGGATTTTTTTTGTACTCGGTACCAAGATACGGAGCGTGCTTTGTCGACAAAATTCTCACATCCCGCGTATCTCTCCATTTGAGTACCACAATCCCGTTATCATCTTTTTTGGATATCATCTTAGTTTACAACGAAGAATATCTTTTGGGAGGAATTTTTTATTATTCCTAGAATACGCTTAGGGCAGCGATACGCGTGGTCTGAATGAGATTTCACTGTGTGTTAAACAATAAGTTAATACGGGTATTGTTTTAATCATAACGTCTGAGAAGCGACTCTTAAGAATCGACGATAAAGAGAATGGGCGATAAGCCGGCCAGTGTAGATGCCGTAATGGACGCGGGCGGGGAATCCGTCTCGGGGAGCGGCGCCTCCTCGCACGACGGCTGGCTCAGGATCATCCCGGACGCCTCGACCAGGGACGTCTTCAAGTACAGGACGTTCGCTGTGTGGACGGCGCCGGAGGATTGCCTCGTGGCGGATCGACTTCCAGTTCGCGTTCGTGCCCAAGAAGGGTGCGAAGGGCCACAGCGGGTGCACTGTGGCGTTGGTGAGGTTGCCCAGGGCGGAGGACGGAGCCAGACGGCCGCCCCACTTCGAGTCCCTCCAGCAGGTGCCGCCCGACTGGCTCCTCCACTGGACCACGTTCCCGGTCACCTGTTCCGAGGCCGGCATGGTGACGGCCGTCCACCGCATCGAGGACACCTGGAAGACGGTGGCGCTCAGGAAGTACGACACCATCGCCTGCTTCGTCAGGGCCTGCCAGCTGGTCAACCCCTGGTTCCACATTATGGGAAACATGGAAATGCGCGTCAAACACGCCCCCACAGACTCCGATCCCAACAGTGTCGGTTGCCAACTATCCTGACCCCATCCGACCGTGTAGGCCTCCAATATTCGACTCTTTAAACACCGCCCGACTGTATCATTATTATAGTTTATTGATCTGTAGTAATAATAACTTTTCCGTGACAAATATACATTATTAATCATCGCTTCTAAATTTCGATATACTTTTTATTAAATAAATGGCGTCTTATTAATTATTGTAGACTTTACGACATACTACCGGGCTGTTTATTTACCTTCCGAAACACAGCAATCAGTCCACAGCGCGTTGATCGAACGGTAATATGATTTTAAATAAGGAAAATAACGCGAGAAATAATGCGTCCGTTTGTTATACTGTTTAATCGGGTCATTGTTCAACAACCCGTCATTGTCGGCGATTGAACAACACTCGACCGGACTGATTACGCCCCATTATCGGTTACCTCGCCACTGTGTCTTTTCAGTTTGGAAATTTTTCATTTCGATTAAATATGAATTTACCGCTGTTCAAACGCACCAGTAAGCTCAAAATTTCCCTCGTTTTTCTACCTTTTTATTGGCTTAATATTCTTTTAACACGGCCATCGTTTTACATAATTACTTTTTTTTTTGTAATTCAACCTATGAAATATCGCGTAAAATATTTCGCAATTAAAAAAAAAAAAAAAAAAAAAAAAAAAAAAACGCTTATATAGTGAAAATTAAAAAATATTTATGGGATAGTTTATTTAAAAAAAAATATATTACGATCGATTCAACACAAATTGTAAATCTGCTAATCTGTTCGACACATTTGCAATCTCAAAAAGTTGGACTCAATTAATTATGAAATTAGTTCAATCACTCGTAATTTTATTGGGGTCAACATGTCTATTTATTTACGGCTGCACTGACGATGAATCCTGTCATCGTTGTCGTCTTAACTGTTTCCGTTTGAGGGTCCGCGAGTATTCAATGCAATAATATCACTCGACATTGAATCGTCGGGGCAAAACGATTACAACATGGTGATAAAACTACTGTTCGTAAATGATTTCTGTATTTCCGAAAAAATTTCCAAACAATCTTATATCGGGGATGGCGTCATTAATCGTCCGATTAATATATACGGGCAGAGGGGAATTCTACCTCTGTCGTAAGACCGTCGTGCAAAGCATTGGGCGGTTAAGACAAATTTCCATTGACGATATACAGGCAATAATCGATATTGAGCGTGTTAAATGTGTGCGCCGATCGGAACTATCGCGTCGGGCTAATTAATGGATTGATTGTGGCGGCGGCCACCTCGACGTAGCCGGTAATTAAACTTGTTCTGAATTCCGAGCAAATCTGACTTGTAAATGCCGCCGGGGCAAATCCACTCGACCGCTAATTCCGCCCCACAATGCTCTCCGCCGGACCCGATTTTAAAATTAAAGAACCGAATTAGAATTTTATGATTGGACAACGCGTTATGGCCCCGCGGAGCGCCGTAATTTGAAACCAGAACAGACCTCGATTAACGGTATTTCTTTAACGGGCACGAGTAAAACATCTCTTTTTGCCTGATTTCTCATAATTTACCAAAAAAAAATTTAACTTTTTAAATACAGAATTGAAATTACACTAGGCTGTTGTGTCAATTGGTTGGGAAATCGATTAATAAAGATTCGAATTCAGGACTCGACAGAACTTCAAATCATAAACTGCTTCTACTTTCTGGTCACGAAATGGGTTCTATTTTGTTACAACAAGGATTAATAAGTGCTGATATTCGTTTGTTGTGAGAAATTCAACAACCCAGTAATACAACAATACGGGCTAACGTGCCGAAGAAATTATGTCGATATCCTCCTCTCAAATGCACATATTTTCCCCGCCCCCCCGAAGCGTTTCACCGCTAATGAAAGCGCCGGGCTTTTGGCTGGTATACCGCCTGGTATACCACTAATTGTGTTTCACCGAACAATGAATTTCACCGATATGTCCATTCAAATTAACCGACTTGCTCTCTCTCTGTATCGTTGAACGCATCATTTTCAATAATCAGCTATAAACGGACGATTGCGGCGGGTAGTTGTTCTGTTGAAGGGGACCTAAAGTGCAAATCGTTAGACCACTCCATGCTTTAATAGAATAGGGCTAAAATTGGTCGGTTGTTCGGCGCGGGGGAGCAGAAATTGAAAAATAAACGGAATTAACTACGGCTTAGTTTTATTTGTGACGTTAACGTCCCATCGCAAAGGGGGGGGGAAGGAAGGGCCGTTTATTTATGGGGCTCTCAGGTGACCCACTGAGCGAGGGCGAGGAATCGTATTTCCTTTAGGGACAAAAAGACCCCCGACGGTTTTTCTTTTTTCTAACGGCCACATATTTGTAACGACCACCTTCCGGGACCATTTTATTGGATCAGGAGGCCCCATTCGGAGAGTTTTTGACGACCAAAATCAACGAACGGTCGTTCGCTGTTATAAAAACCCCGTCTGCTATTTCACGAACGGAACCTTATCAGTCCGGAACGGTGAATTTGTGAATAACGATAGAACTGAAAATAATATATTGTCAATTAGATTCCATGTATACATCCATAAAATAGGTCATTTTAACAATGTATATACTTCGATAGTTAAAAGAAAAGAAATATAACGAAATTATTAACTCATAAGCGTCAGAGTTCTGTATATCTACCAACCATAGAAGTAGTATGTATCCATACATTGAATTTAGAAATCACTGGAAGTTAAACCCATTTTAATTTTTACGAAATTACAAACAAAACATATGACCCATTTTATAGTAACCCAGAAATGGCACGGAAAAATGGACAGCGGACCAATATTACTTTAAAAGTTGTCACTTGAGGGGGTCAGGAAGCGGTTCTTTGCTCGGCGACTAAATTATGTTATGATTTGGTTAAGTTCGAGATGAAAGCACATAAGATGCGTTTCATTATTCGTAGATTTTTAAACGAGGTGTTTTCGAGAGTGAAAAAATTCGTATTTTAAACAGGATAAAACGGTATTATGAGCGACACGAGTTACGATCGGACGAAATAAACTGGAAGCGTCACGGAGCATAACCCGATACCGGTTTCACCGTAATTGCGGAATGCTTTTGGCCGCTGAACCCTGTAACAACGGCCGGCCGGTTGACTGGAGGGCGGGCCTCGTGAAGTGGCGGCTTCATTTGAACTTTAAAGTGTAATTAAGTGGATACGCCGGCGCGGTATTATATCGCCCCTGGGGAATAGTTATAAAATTAGCCCCGGCCGGTTGAACAGGAGGACAGGACTGCCACGACCGTGACAGACATGACTGATGGAACGTTGTGGAAACTAACTGGCTGTCAACATTCCGGGGCCTCGGCTAATGCGCATCCCTTGCTCCTCCGCACATTCGCGTCGTCAATTTAGCCCGATTCCAATATGAAATTTACACGATACAATACACCGGGGGCGTTCAAATATTCAGAAGGATTTCCAACACCCTTCTATATTTATCACGTGTCTTCAGTTGCTTTGGATATCACTGATAAATTTCGAGTTATCAAATTTTCACATACGAGATAACCGAAAGGTGGAATAGAAAAATCTCTCAGATTAAATCGTACGGGCTTAGCTATAGTATTGCGAGGATATTGTAATTTCAGTTTTTCGAATTAAGGATAGCCAGACGACAAAGCTGTACTCTCTACAAACTCAGATCCTTACTTAGGCATCACATTCCCTGCAAATACACCTCTCCCTCATAGAAAGTTGGTCCGGGAAATGGAGGATTAAGTTCAATTGCCAAAAAAGTCACTTAAAATTTGAGAAGACTTGTCCCCCCCGTTTTCCGGAACCGGTCCCAACTTCCTATTGAAAATCAAGTGCGGTACTTCGGACTACTCTTAGACAGAAGATTGTCAAGGAACCCGCATACAAGACTGAAACGTACAGAAACGAAACGACGCTACTAAATACTACTAAGACTCATCGACTACAGATCAAAACTATCACTCTCGAACAAATTATTGCGATACTTACAACATTATTAATTACTTGGCGGGAATTCTCGCTACATAATTATAATGCGATCGGACGATACTGCCGTACTTCGCAATAGCGATAACATCGAAAATGGGTGAAAGATTGAGTGTGTGATCTTCTGAGACATTTTATAACCATAGAATATATTAATACATTTTAGTTTCCTGGACACAACAACGTCCATTAAATTCAGGCGATTCTGTGAATTAGAAGCGAGTCGGAATAAATATCCAAAATAGATTCGAGACTCTTTGTTGATGATTCGCAAAAATGTATCTTTATATTTATAACGCAGTAACCTGCAGGCCAACAGTGACCTGATTACCGGGTAAAATATTTGATTAGAGTTTACGCTACTCGTCAGTACTGAAGTAAAAGTGACAGCGTCTGAACACTTGACGATTGGTAATCGCAGTATAAAAGGAAAATTACCTAGATTTCAATCGCGTTAAGCTCATTTGATGTGGGAATTGACGGCGTGGAATTTTTAACGGATTTGCGCTATCTCCATTACGTCATTACGTCATTAGGTTGTCAGTGACCCGTCACTTCGATCATTCGGTACGTGCATGATCGATTCCGTAAACAGGTACGGAAGCTAATGTCGTGCTGGGTGCAGATAGTAGTTTCTTTATTCAAAAAATGAGATATCAACAAATCTCAGCGCGCACCCCGTATAAAATCAGAATAGGAACACGAACGACATCGGCCAATATTATTAAAATTCTTCCGATTCATTATTCGAAAGACGACACTGCGGTCCAGATTCGTTCCACGTACGCGTCTAAATATCGGCCACGCTCAACATTCATTGCAGAATTCACAGCGGTCCGCCTCCGCCTTTACTACAATATTTAGGATGTCATGTCGCGCCAATAATTTAACTCGACCTCGAGGGAAAGAGAGACAGAGAGAGTCCTGAAAGCAATACAACTGGAGAAATTCACTTTAAAATGCCGTACGAATTTTAGAGGCCGGATGTATAAACAAGAAAATTACTTCAGAACGAATTAGATGCCTAGACGAAAAATTTGAATTCACGTGACACTGGAAGGCTATTTGAGCAATTGGAATAAGAAAAAAAATATAAGAACGACTTATTTCTTTGAAATTCGATATCACTATTATTGCTTCCTGGAGTAAATAATATCCCCTTCGCATTTTCAGCCGGAGAATAATAAATCAAAGGGAGCACTTTGGGCTTTCACTTTGACGTCGTGTTTCATCAGGAGGGCTTTAAACTTCAGAGTCAATAGTTCACCCTCGAGAAGTAAAAATGGAAGATCTACAGAGAAAAATCCGATATTATAAAGCCAATAGAACGGACCCGGGACTGCTCCAACGGTCGGTACGAGAATAAAATAAGCTTTGCTCACAGTTCCGGATTGTTGGGATTTGTCAGTACACAAATTGACACGACTAACTACAGGCGGTTCTCACTTTACATTCAAATTCAATTCGTTTAATTCAACAATATAAAATCATAATTGTATAGATAATAACTTGGGGCTTGGGGCTGGGCGAATTCAACGCACTGGCGGAATATTGACAAAAAACAAAACCAAAATGAAAACCTTTTTATGAAAATGTCCGTACGATATATATCAGTTGTAAGGCCGGTATGTTGTTTGAAGACGTAAGAGGGCGGGGCCGCTAAATGGATTACCATCTATAATGGTGCCTACAATGCATCGCAGTATATTGGATTGTTAGGGCGACACTTGTCTTTGAGGGGATGGGGTGGCGGGGCGTAAATGTGTACTGTGTACGGGGGAGCAGCCCACTCTGTACAATCCCTCTGAATTGGGCCTAATGGCGATAACTATTGATTAATTTGCATTGAACCGCGAACCGGGCCTGCATTGAACGCCCGATATGACAGCCTCCGAATTACCTACCGCCTACCGGTGCCAGTCAGTTTACCATTCAGAGGCGTCGATAGGAAATTGTCAATTGACCGACCGCTTAGACCGAGATCGTCACATATAATTTTGGACAATATAATTAGAGTATAGAATATTGAATTGGAAATAGACGGCTGCGTACCAATTACACTGGAGTTTTCCATAAAACAATAACATAAAATGTTTTATTAATAACGAAAGGACCAAAAATCGTAGCAATATGTAAAATTCCACTTCATATAAAATGTATATTCCATGATTCCGAAACAATCCAGCGCGAAGGCACTAAAGTGCAGTTCTAACAGCCACTTAACATAGTTTTTACTTGTTTTTTTTTACAGCTTTACGGTTCTAGTATATTACAGCGTTACATTTTGGCTTGGCCATCGCTTGGCCAATAGAGCGTTACGGTGGTGGTTTTAGCAGTCGGCGTTTTCCCCCCCGACGGTCGGCCCGGCCTAAAATGGTTAATTAACTTCGGGGCGTAAAATTTCGTTTTTCCGCGGCATTTTCAGTGAAAATAAGGCGTTTTTCATTTTGGACTCTTTTTAAGTAAAAAGCTTTTAAAGTTAATATCCGGCCAGTTAATTGGAGTCGGCGGAGCGCTCAATTCCCAGTCGGACGAAGGACTCCTTCGATGTCGCGGCCAATAAAGAAATTAAATTTTTCCTCGTAAATCTTTATTAATAACTATAAGAAAAATGGGTATTTTTATTCCCATAGAGGAAAGGTGTTTGTGATTAATTCAGTTTATAGGCCTGTATATTTTTCTTCAGTGGCTCAGGAGAATTCGTTACCTGTCTCTTTTGTTTCAATAAGTCCTAAGTTGTACCGGTTCATGCTTCGTGCCACATTCAGTAGCTTTTCGTTGTTAATGGTTCAGGGTCAGTGCTAACACGGTTGTTTCATATTTAACCGATGTCTAACCGGTCTTCAATAATCCGAACACTTTGCGCATTTTATTTCACCCCCTGACGCTAATAAATTCCGTAAATTGAAGCTGCGGAAAAAAACCGACGATAAAGGGGCGCATTTCCGGCAACGGTTCAAAAAACAGGAATTACGACATCAATAGCTCACAAATTCCTAAAATGACTGTTGTTTTTCGCCAAATTCCTTCTTTGTCAGTGTGCCGGGGCCGTCCTATTTTCACCGTTCATATTTTCCCAGCTCGCGGGTCGGCAAAGAATTCATAAATTAATAACTGGAGAACCGGGTCGATCGACCCGGTTAATTCCTGAAATCCGTCGGTGTTTCGCTGAACAAACTCGTCGCGAACAGAACGGCGTCACAGAATGTGTGGAGGGCGGCGGCTGTGGGGACGGCCTGACGTCGGAGGAGGCCGCCAATAAGCTCCTTTCGCCAATAATCCTCGGAGGACACTCCAAAAAAAAAAAAAAATGAAGAGAACCCAACTCGAAGTGATCGAACTCAACGGCCCGGCCCCGGTTTAAAAAGGGGCGCTCCGCCGGAAGAAGCCCAGAAGTAAGCGGCTCCACCTTACTTGGCGGACCTTAGAAGATGCCGAATAGCGACAATCGAGATAACATTCCTTTTTTTTCTTTTCTTAACTTTATTGTACAATCAACTATATGCCAGCTATAGGTACAATTGCGGTTTGTTTCACTTGTTTCACTCGATAAAGACGCCATCCAGTGATGGTACTTTTGACCTGTATCCGGCCTACAGAAAGTCTCTGGGCCGGTGGCGTTTAAGCCGACGGTTTAAGAGAGGAAAGGGAATGAACGAATGGATTTGGATGTGGAGAGAGGCGGGAATGGAATTTAAGGAAGCGTGATTTTGCGACTTCGTCGACTGTTGGGGTATGTTGAGGTCATTATGGATTGTTCGGTTAGAAACATACCGGGGAGCATTAAGGATGGTACGAAGGACTTTTGACTGGAATGTTTGGATGCGAGCGATGTCGGATTTCTCGGCGGAACCCCATAGTTCTATTCCGTACGTCCGTGTCGGTTTTAGTATGGATTTATATATCGTCTGTTTGTTGGCTATTGTCAGTTTTGATGTCCTTTTCAAAAGGGGTCTCAACAGTCCAAATTTGCGATTTAAATCTGTTCTTTTCAGTCGGGTATGGGGATTCCACGCGAGATAACGTAGTAGGAAATAATAATACGGCGATACACCCGTACGGGCGCTACAAAGTGTTTGCATAATAGATAAATAAACGAATACAACGTCTCGTCCTCACAAATCGCTCTTTCTGTCCAGCAAGTAATCCCATTCTTCCTCCACTTCAGGACAAAATGGTCGTCCGCACAGGAAGTAGGTCCTGTCCGACAGCTCGGAATGTCTATTCATTCTTGAGGACCTCGAAGTTTTCCTGACGGTACTATACCATTGGGTCGGCAACTAAACAATTGCGGATTCTTCTCATCTTCGGGTGTGTGCACAGCCTTATGTCGGGCATTTTTTGGTACGCACGACGAATAGTTGAGGCGTGTAATAAACATTTCAGAATACACTCTATAGGTTTGAAGATGTAAACGTGCGTAAAAATACATTAATAACGCCATCTCCATCCAGCGACGAAACCCGCAATGACTTAGTTGCCGACCCAATATTATCAACGATGTCAAGAACCCAACGCGTCGTATAAAGAAAAATTACGAGCTATCGACCTTTTTTGATATCGGAAAATATAAAACTTGAAATCGTATTATCCGATAAAGGTTTTGTCGAGAGACTAATGTGAAACGAATTTGAAGAAAGTAGAATAATATTATTTCAACATTGACTAGGACAAAGTGTAGTCGTATTTCCCTATCGGGTAGGGCGGGTAGAGGTGTCGAATAAAGGCTCGATAATCGTTCAATGGGGCATCGGCGTAAAGCCAACGGCGTGTTATCTCATTACAGGTGAACTCAATTTTTATGGGGGATAGCTCGTTCGGTCCGAACGAACATTCCCCCACGGACCCGGGAATTTCGAACAGCGGTACCGGAACACTTTTCGAGAGCGCTCGAATTTCACAGCGGCCGCGGAATTTTATAAACGACGTCGTACGCTCGGTTTCGACCGTCGCTTTGGGCAATTGACATTTGGGCGAACGTCCGGCCGGTCAATAAATACCAACGCGCCGTAAAGGATAAAAGCCGGCACCGTATCGTTATTACAAAGTACCACTTTACAACGGGATAAACAGCCATTGAAAACTTTACCGTTTTTGCATCTTTCCATCTCGCTTGTAGGATCGGGAACGAGGATCGGTAATTTTTTGAGTCACCTAAGCACGTCTGTCATATTGTCCAACAACATCTAAGTACATTTTCTTCAATACGATTTTCTCACAATAGAAATCCGGTCGAATAATTCACACAAAACCCGAAATCCTTAAAGGCCTTTCTTGTGTAAATCTTGGCAGATATTGCACTCTTTTGTCGACGCCACTGACAGATGCCCCTACTACTAGGCCGATATTAAAATAGTAGCCCTCCAAATAATCGTCTATTTAAATCGTATTTAATCAAATATTTAAATCTAAACTAGCAGGCTACTTTTGAAAATCGGTTAGGGCCGGGACAAATTTACGCGGCGCGGTATTATTATTATTATTACTGGCTGTGAATCCAATTTGATATCACTCAGTCAAAAGTGAATATGGGCCGTGTTCGGCGGTGAAAGCATCACGAGATTAGTAGGCATTAACTGGCTCTCTGGCTGTTAAGGCTGGGAGGCGCCGATGGATTAGTAGCTTCCACCCCCGCCCCCCGCCCACCCCCCGCCGTGCAAACAACTACAACAGGCTACACGCTATGACTAACAACCATTATGCAAACCAGGTAATTTATGATATTCACCGACCCGGTACACGGCTATACCTAAACTG
The DNA here is from genome assembly GCA_019843655.1 of Lethocerus indicus. Taxonomy (NCBI): domain Eukaryota; kingdom Metazoa; phylum Arthropoda; class Insecta; order Hemiptera; family Belostomatidae; genus Lethocerus; species Lethocerus indicus. Next base: position 31,826,851 of record JACDQD010000004.1, on the reverse strand, counting down.
ATTAAAGTTAAGTTACGCCTGTTTTTCAATATTCTAATAATTCGCCATGGGCATTCAGCTAATGAAAGTTATTTTTTTGGCATATATTGAACGTCCCAATCTGTCATACTCCCTCAACATTAGACAAGGAATCAGTTCTTTTTCTGTAATACGACAATTTAATTTACTCTGAGTTAAACAGAGAAGAAATTTGATATACCTGTTTTGTGGTCTGCGAGGGGTTGGAATACTGTAGGTTCGTGATGTTTCTGTCTCCTCTCGCTGGTTCGGTCTTTGCTAGACCGGTTTCGGCTGCTCGCCATCTTCAGTAGAGCGGTGTTTGTCACTGTTAGGACTTTGGATGTTTTTTGGGCATCCTCAAACTGTGAAGTGTCAGTTTTCCAATTGTATTGTAGCGGATTAACAAAATCCCAACTCTCAACTCAAATTAGACAAACATAATTCCCCAAACATGACAAACTGACACCACACCACAGTACATGTGAAAGTGACAGTGCAGTGAGGATGCCCAAAAAACATCCAAAGTGCCAACAGTGACTAACACCGCTACTGAAGATGGCGAGCAACCGAAACCGGTCTAGCAAAAGACCAAACCAGCGAGAGGAGACAGAAACATCACGAACCTACAGTACAGGGAAGAAACTTTCAAGCTTCGTTATAAAGTAAAGGGTGTCCCAAAATTAACGCAAGATTTGAATTTGCCACCATTCTTGCAGTAAAGTTGGCAACCGTATTAAAAAAATCCGTTTGACAGGGCGTCGGTTGAATGTAAAAAGTTGTTGTCAGAGCCGGCGTTACCGTCGAGGACCTGAGTTGTCCTCGGCCTCGGTCCCACCGGTCGTTGGGGGCTTGATTTGCGGGGCTTGGTTAAGTCCGGTCCACCTCCCTCCCACCAAACATTATACGTTATTCACGACACATCCACACCACTAACGATAAATAATCAAACTCCTGCAAATCCTTGCAAATAAGGTGTAGGGAACCAGTAAACCTTCGAAAGTTGCATTCTTACTTTTTAATGAAATACGGAATTATTAGTTTAACATAGCTGTTTTGTGGCCTGCGAGGGGTTGGAATACCGTAGGGTTTGTGGTGTTTCTGTCTCCTCTCGCCGGTTCGGTCTTTTGCTAGACGGGTTTCGGCCGCTCGCCACCTTCAGTATGCGGTGTTAGTCACTACAAGTGACAGTGACAGGATGCCCGAAGTGCCGACAGTGACTAACACAGCGCTACTGAAGATGGCGAGCGGCCGAAACCCGTCTAGCAAAAGACCGAACCGGCGAGAGGAGACAGAAACAACACAAACCTATGGAATTATTAGTTTATATTTAGTAATTTAAGGATACTTTCGTCACACGTTTTGTGATTAGAGGTGAGTGGATTTTAAAATTCCAGCATGTTCATTATCATCATTCGGTAGTCATTTAAAATTACTTAAATACTAAATATATAGAAATACCCTGTTGCAATTAACATCCTGTCGTGCGTTTAATGAAATTGACAACTCAGACGGGCAAAGAGGCCAACCCACCTGACCGGTCGGTTCGTTTTCAATAAACGAGAAATTGATTGGCAACGTTTCGCCGACGTATTGAAATCCTTCAACCGTTGAAATATGAAACGTTGCGGGACATGAAAATCAATGTCGGCGGAGACGGGGGCCGGAAAGTCGGTGCTGCCAAAGGGGAAATGAGCTTATCAAACAACTAGGCCCGCTAATCTCCAGCTATCTAGACTTTGAGGGGCGGGGGAAGACCAGGTCTCATCCGGGGATTATTAAAACGTGCTCAGGATTATTGCCACTCACGTAACCCCCGGCCCTATTATACCCGCCTCCTACCGGTATCCTATTCACGCCGGAGGAAATGTTTGTACGTCGGATAAGTAGTCAGGACGCCGCATTAGTCTAGCGAGCGCGCGTTCGTAAACAGTAAATTATCCAGTTTCAAAACGGTGAAGTCGGCCGACCGGTTTCGGATATCGTCAGAATTTCACCACTTTGTGAGCCGTCGGTGTCTTTATCGATTCTTTATCAGCCTGTAAACATGAAATTTTAGATTCATCTGCAAATTAACTAAGTCCTATTGCTGATGTCAGCCCAAACATCATACGACACGTTGTAATATAGATTCCTGATGAAAGAAAGATGTATAATTATTTTGCCAATCAATAGATAGTATATACTCTAGGCTCGATATATAATATATATATAATAATAATATATATCATATAGGCTAGGCTCGATAAATGTTATTTCTTCGGGGCAGGGTCGTAACGCGAGCGTCCAGCTTGCCGTATTTACAAAATGTGAGGGGGATTCTATATTTCTGGAGGAAATAAAACAGTCGTCGAGAGGTCGGAGATCCGTCTTTGTATTGACAGTGATTAATACCCGGGAGGGAGAGCCCTTTCCCTTATAGAGCCCGACCTCTCTTTCCCCCTCTCTCTCTCTCTCTCTCTCTCTCTCTCTCTCTCTCTGCCTCTCTCCCTCTCCGACTGGGGTGGTCCACAACCCCGACGGCTTCGGTTTCTTCCCCGGGGCGCGGAGATAAGGCCTAATCAGAGGCCAGGCCGTGATAAATTACCCCCCTTGACCAACTTTTAATTAATTGAAATTTGATGTATTCCGGTTCCGGGCGGAAGATTTTACTTTGACAAATGCCCCTTTCACTGCTCCCTTTTTTTCTAAATGACTGGATCGACTTTACTTGAAAGCCTAGAAAAAAATATGTGTGAAACTGTTTATTTGTAATCTTAGTAAAATCGCCCTGTAGACCCCAGATCGTATGTATTATCTTGCATTCTAACTTACGGAGGACTCAGTAGTTATTATAAAGGTCTCTGTCTGTACAACGAAAGGAAAACTTAACATAATATGATTTTCCCATCTAAAATATTAAATAATTTTATTAGTTATTTTTTATTCAATATAACAAGCAGGTTCTAATTTTACATCTATTTTTCAAGTATTTATAAGTAAACTGTCGGAATCTCCTTATACATAAAATAAGTAACCCCTGTAATGGGGGATGCATTCAGCCTTATTTCAAATTAGTGCATTAGAAAATTGAATTGTTAATTAGTTTACGTTCGTATGTATAATGAAGACGTTTTCGCTCGATTCGTTTATCCCGTTTATGAAGTTTAACTTTGACTCAAATCAAGCCTCGACATGATGTTTGTGCAACAACATGTCAAGATCAAGTCTCGTCTATGGCTTCGGTTAATATTTTTTGTCAACTGTTTTGTGTTATAAACGTTACGTTAAACTGTTTTTTTAACCTCTGAAATGGAGAGTCAAAGGGTACATATTCGTCGTGTAATGCTGTGGGAATTTAAACGAGGCAATAGTGCTAAGGCGACGGCTGAAAAAATATGCAGTGTATTCGGTGAAGGACTAATAACCGATCGGGCAGTTAGAGATCGGCTTATAGAATTCCGTTCCGGCGAGATACGACCTTAAAAGACGAACCTTCCGACTTTGATGGTAACCTTTTAAAGGAGCGAAAAATTGGAGCAAGATCAACGTCATTCAACAAGGGGTATAGCGGAAGAAAGGTCGAATACATCACAATCACCTGTTAACCGCCACCTGGAAAATTAGGAAAATTAGGGAAAATATTCTTGAGCTCGGATGGTCTTCCTGTACCACCTGAAAATAAATGTCCGATAGAAAAACGAAAGTTACTTATGACCTAATAGTTTGGTCGGGGAAGACGGTTTGAACGATTATAGCTATGTATGAGTATTCCGTAGTAGAGTTCAATGGTACGCCCCAATTGTCCCGGGATTGGGTTCGGGTTCGGTACCTGCCGGGGATTTTCTGAGACTCCAGAACAGATGGAAATGTCGTCGGGGGGATGTACTCGGCGGTGTAACGGTAACGAGGGTATTGTGGTGGCCGGTGGGCTCTCTCTCTCTCTCTCACCCCTTAACCACCCTTCACCCTACTTGTGTGTCTCTCTCTCTCTCTCTCTCTCTATCTCTTTCTCTCTCTCTCTCTCATCCCCCTGTAGCCCCAACTCACACTGCATTGTTTGTCTTCTGCCGTGTACAATGGCAGCATCTGTCGCCTTCATCATGCGCCCCCCACCGTTCAGACGATTTCTCAACGTCCCGCCCCAGAACAGCCCCCAAGAACAGAAGAAGGTTTTCCAAATGGCGCCACGTCAATGTCTACCGCACGAAACCCAATTCTAATACAATGGCGAGGACGGTTTCACTCTGTATAGAGCCTGATGTATGATATATTCGGTCCCCTTTCAGAAGATATTAATATCAATAAAATATTCCAATGGTTCGAAATAATTGCGACAACACAACTCAATCCCTCCCCTCCCCCACCACCCTATTAAATTTTATCAAACATTCAATTTGTCTCTCAAATTGTTCATTAGACCTCCGATTGTTTCCAATCAACAAATTTTCTACTAGCTGCATTTGGCTGTAATGTTTACAACGGACATACTCCAATTTTTACGATATTATTGAACTCCGAAACCCGCGCAGTTTCAATCACCAGACAGTCTTATTATCGGGCTCATTACTGGCGGATTATTTTTCAAGTGCGCCCTTGAAAGGGTCCAAACGGGTCTACAACAAAATCTTATTTATACATCACTCCAATATTCCGTCGGTAGCCTAATGAGGTAATACAACAATGATACCTAATTTCTATTTTCAGGTGGAATATCAAACTAAAACCTTAAATTATGTATGGAAGCCATTAAAAAATCTAGTTAAAAGCAATAATTATTCCGTAGTGTTCATACTTCGTGGGTTCATAATATTTCTTTGTTTAGCTAGTAATTTTTATAGTTTGTAAAATAGTTTTATATTTGATCCGTTTATTTTGAAAGTGGCCTAACTCCATTTTTCAATTTTTACAGTTTGTCCTGGTTACATGCACAACGTTATGTTATTTATCAGTAAAGCATTTCAGTTTGCTTATAATCCGAGCAAATAGGATAATTCTTAACACTTAAATTTTCAGAGATAGTTCAATAATCGAACAGTGCAGTTTGAAAGTGGCCTAACTCCATTCTTGATAAGAAAACGAATATTATTCGCTTAATAATTGCCACTATTTTAATAGGAACTATAAATTTAACACCCTCAGATACACTTAAGCAGTATGACACATCAGTATCCTATACGTATATTTTTAAATTCATTGAAACGCAAACCTTTAAATATCTCGATTTGAAGATAAATGGACTTAGTCCACTTTCAAAATAAACGGCTCATTTATTTAATAAAGGTTCGGAATCGCTATCTGCCCACCCGATATATAAATTTGAATAAACCCCCTTTTAATTCTATTGTACGTCGCTGCTTGAGTGGTAAAAAAGGGTGAAATTCGTGGACGTGGGGACGGTACTAAGGGACGAGGAGGGTTTTACAGGTTGGTGGTAGGCCGGTGACACTAATGTCCTGGCTGATTGATGGCCGCTTCTAGGAGATTACCGCCGCCCCCGGAGAAAAAGAACCGGCCCCGCAACACTCGTCCCCCCATTAACAGGGGGAACGGCTTCTCGAAAGGACAAACACGAAACACAATTGGGGCCGACACAATACCGCCACTCTAGTATAATAGGACGAAAATAACTATCGTCGTGAGGGATCATTACAACAATTACGTAATTTCGTTTATTTTCCTTGCTGGAGGTGGAAATTGATACTTCATGCCGAGGGTTTGTGGTGGTTCTGTCTCTCCCGCCGGTTCGGTCTTTCGCTAGACCGGTTTCGGCCGCTCGCCATCTTCAGTAGCGGTGTTAGTCGGCACTTTGGATGTTTTTCGGGCATCCTCACTGCACTGTCACTGTCGCTTGTATTGTGGTGTCAGTTGGTCATGTTTGGGGAATTATGTTTGTCTTATTTGAGTTGAAAGTTGGGATTTTGTTAATCCGCTACAATACAATTGGCAAACTGACAAACACCCCACAGTACATGTGAAAGTGACAGTGCAGTGAGGATGCCCAAAAAACATCCAAAGTCCTAACAGTGACAAACACCGCTCTACTGAAGATGGCGAGCGGCCGAAACCGGTCTAGCGAAAGACCGAACCGGCGGGGGGAGACAGAAAGACCAAGGAACCTACGATATTCCAACCCCTCGCAGGCCACAAAACAGGTATGTTAAACTAACTAGCACTTGGCTTAGGAAAACTCTCCTTTGTACAATAATAGCCGAAACATATCAGCGTAAATGTTTCAGTCGCAAAACTAAATTTCTTGTTTCTCGTTACTCTTGAATGTCTTGTCGGAAAATAGTGTTATTCGAAATAATCGATTGAATTTTTTTTGGACATTTTCAACAGAAATATATCCGGTTCGCAATACGGGTTGCAGTGTCAAATGTATTCAGTTCTTTCACTAGGAGATTTATTCCGTAATATGAATACACTTGGAAATATTAGGTGTACCCAAAAGTAATCAACATTTGATAAGATATATTTTGGTCTTGAGGTGTTCTTCAAGAGGGGAATCGAAAATTTGCCGGAATAGTGGCAGAGAGTTGCTGATAATATTGGTGAATAAATTGTAGATTAATAATTAAAGTTTCTTTTTTAGCAAAATAAAATTAATTCCAAAGTCAAAATGTTGATTACTTTTGGGTACCCCTAATAATAACGGACTGTAACTCTTTGAGAGACAATGTGAGTTTCCTCACCCTATTTATTTAAACGGTTTACCTAATAATTTAGAATACAGCGAAAACGGAATAAGAAATGACAGGGCAATTAGGGGGACCTAGCAGTATTTTAATCCCTTACAGTGGCTCGTCGCGTCGGGTTAAAATTTAGCCCGAAACCGCCCCCGGAAACTGTGCGGGGGGACAAAAATGGCTAGCATAACTTTCGGTCCCTCCTTTCAATGATGAATGTATTTTATGAGGTTCTATAATAATTCTCCGCGCCTCAATAATGATAATCGTCCCTGGCAAAACTGCTTTATGAATACAGATTTTTAATTTGTTTCCCCTTTTTTTAATAGTAATAATGTAATCCGCAACTGTAACGATTTTTCCGGGTATATAATAATTGACGCGTTCGAATAAAACTGGAATTCTATATTTAACGTAATACTATTGCCTAAACAGTATAAACTCAGCATATATATCAGCAGGTATATATCGGCATGCATATATCTCGGAAGAGACAATGAACTGAAATTAAATTAAATTATTCTTTAAAGCACAATTGGGTTTTTCTTCCTCATGCTGCGCTTGCAGTTCGTCATCCTCTAAAAGAGGGCAGGTTTCCGTGCAAGCTTTTAGGGACCAAAAATGGGGTGTTCGGGCGCAAAATCGGCCCAAAATTGCGGTTTTTAGGCCCAAAAATGGGGTTTTTGGGCGCTTAATCGGCCCAAAAATGCAGTTATTAGGCCCAAAAATGGGGTTTTTCTGAACTAATTAGCTCTTCCTCATGCTGCGCTTGCAGTTCGTCATCCTCCAAAAGAGAACAGGTTTCCTCGTTTCCGTGCTAGCTTTTAGGGTCCAACAATGGGGTGTTCGGGCGCAAAATCGGCCCAAAATTGCGGTTTTTAGGCCCAAAAATGGGGTTTTTTTTGACGCAAAATTGACCCAAAATGCGGTTCTTAGGCGCAAAATTGACACAAAAATGCAGTTTTTAGGCCCAAAAATAGGGTTTTTCTGAACTAATTCGCTCTTCCTCATGCTGCGCTTACAGTTCGTCATCGATAGATTTCCTCGTTTCCGGGCGAGGCGCCCTATCAGCGTCCCAGGTGTGGGGGGGAGGGACCAACCGATCGGGAAAATAAAAGGGGCCGTCTGCGGTTAAAGACAATTAAACGACATTGGTAGGTGGGACAGGGCTTGTCGGGCGAGTGCCGACTGAAGGAAATTAGAGTCAGATTGGGCGGCGAATTGGTCGAACCCCAACCCAACCCCCGAACCTCCCCTATCTCGATTAATAACACTGGCCCTCAACCCCCGTTCTACAGACAAAGGACGCCCACTGGTCAGCATTGTTAACACTTTTTCGACACAAAATTCTATACATTGATCAAACGTTAGGGTGTTCCAAAATTAACGCGATTTGAATGAAATAAAAAACAGTTTTTTCTTTAAATTGTAATTTTTTTATTGAATCTTAAAGAACACGATAGGGATAGCTTTAGAAATGCGATTTTAGCCAAATTTAGACCAAAAATGCGGTTTTTAGTACCAAAAAAGCGGTTTTTATGCTCAAAATCAGCCCAAAAATGGGGTTTTTTGACCCAAAAATAGGGTATTAAGACGCAAAATGATCCCGAAAATGCGATTTTTAGGGCCAAAAATGCTCTTTATTGGTGCCAAGAAGGTCCAAAAATGCCGTTTTTAGGCAAAAAATGTGGTTTTTAGGCGCGAAATCAGCCCAAAAGTGCGGTTTTTAGGCCCAAAATCGGACCTAAAATGGGGTTTTTTAACCCAAAATAGGGTTTTAGGCGCAAAATGAGCCCGAAAATGCGATTTTTAGGGCCAAATACTCTTTTTTGGTGCCAAATTGGTCCAAAAATGCGGTTTTTAGGACAAAAATGTGGCTTTTAAGCGCGAAATCAGCCCAAAAATGGGGTTTTTAGGCGCAAAATTGGCCCATAAATTCGGTTTTTATGCGCAAAATAGGCCCAAAAATGGGGTTTTCGGGCCCAAAATCGGACCTAAAATAGGGTTTCTTGACCCAAAAAGAGGGCTTTTAGGCGCAAAATGAGCCCGAAAATGCGATTTTTAGGCCCAAAAATGGGGTTTTTAGCCGCAAAATGAGCCCGAAAATGCGATTTTTAGGCCCAAAAATGGGGTTTTTAGGCTCAAAATCAGCCCAAAAATTCGGTTTTCTGGCCGAAAATGCTGGTTTAGGCCCAATTATAGGCATTTTTGGTGCAAAAATGGACCATAAATGCGATTTGTAGTACCAAAAATGCGGTTTTTATGCGCAAAATAGGCCCATAAATGGGGTTTTTAGGCCAAAAATTAGACCTAAAATGGGGTTTTTAGGCCCGAAATCGGACCTAAAATGGGGTTTTTTGACCAAAAAATGGGGGTTTTAGGCGCAAAATGATCCCGAAAATGCGATTTTTAGGGCCAAAAATTTTTTTTTTAGGCCAAAATTTTTAGGCGCAAAATCAAAAAATGCGGTTTTAGGCCAAAATAAAAATGGAAAATGGGGTTTTTAGGCGCAAAATCAAAAATGCGATTTTAGGCCAAAATGGCAAAAAAAAAATGAGGTTTTTAGGAAAAATTTTTTAGGCAAAATAAAAAAATTTTTAGGCCCAAAAAATGGGGTTTTAGGCGCAAAATCGGCCCAAAAATTTTTAGGCCAAAAAAAATTTTTTGGCCAAAATGGAAAATGGGTTTTAGGCCCAAAAAATTTTTTAAAAATAAACAAAATGCGATTTTAGGCCCAAAATGGAAAAAAAAATGTTTTAGGCAAAATGCAAAAATGGTTTTAAAACTTAAAATATGGTTTCTGGGAAAATTTTTCGAGGCCCAAAACCTAAATTTTCGATTTTCAAAATAGGGCAAGTGTAACTCACTTTGGTACACTTGTGGGTGGAATATGGGATCGATCTGGGAAAATTTTCGAAAAACCTAAATTTTCGATTTTCAACCCGTTTTAGGGGCAAGTGTAACTCACTTTGGTACACTTGTGGGTGGAATATGGGATCGATCTGGGAAAATTTTCGAAAAACCTAAATTTTCGATTTTCAACCCGTTTTAGGGGCAAGTGTAACTCACTTTGGTACACTTGTGGGTGGAATATGGGATCGATCTGTGAAAATTTTCGAAAAACCTAAATTTTCGATTTTCAACCCGCCGTTTCAGGGGCAAGTGTAACTCACTTTGGTACACTTGTGGGTGGAATATGGGATCGATCTGGGAAAATTTTCGAAAACCTAAATTTTCGATTTTCAACCCCTTTTAGGGGCAAGTGTAACTCACTTTTGTACACTTGTGGGTGGAATATGGGATCGATCTGAGAAAATTTTCGAAAAACCTAAATTTTCGATTTTCAACCCGCGCTTTTAGGGGCAAGTGTAACTCACTTTGGTACACTTGTGGGTGGAATATGGGATCGATCTGGGAAAATTTTCGAAAAACCTAAATTTTCGATTTTCAACCCTTTTAGGGGCAAGTGTAACTCACTTTGGTACACTTGTGGGTGGAATATGGGACCGATCTGAGAAAATTTTCGAAAAACCTAAATTTTCGATTTTCAACCCGCCATTTTAGGGGCAAGTGTAACTTACTTTGGTACACTTGTGGGTGGAATATGGGATCGATCTGGGAAAATTTTCGAAAAACCTAAATTTTCGATTTTCAACCCTCCTTTTAGGGGCAAGTGTAACTCAGATTGGTACACTTGTGTGTGCAATATGGGGCTGATATCTCAAAATTTTCGAAAAACCTAAATTTTCGATTTTCAACACGCGGTTTTAGGGGCAAGTGTAACTTACTTTGGTACACTTGTGGGTGGAATATGGGACCGATCTGGGAAAATTTTCGAAAAACCTAAATTTTCGATTTTCAACCCGCCGTTTTAGGGGCAAGTGTAACTCACTTTGGTACACTTGTGGGTGGAATATGGGATCGATCTGGGAAAATTTTCGAAAACCTAAATTTTCGATTTTCAACCCCTCCTTTTAGGGGCAAGTGTAACTCACTTTGGTACACTTGTGGGTGGAATATGGGATCGATCTGGGAAAATTTTCGAAAAACCTAAATTTTCGATTTTCAACCCGGTCCTTTAGGGGCAAGTGTAACTCACTTTGGTACACTTGTGGGTGGAATATGGGATCGATCTGGGAAAATTTTCGAAAACCTAAATTTTCGATTTTCAACCCGCCGTTTTAGGGGCAAGTGTAACTCACTTTGGTACACTTGTGGGTGGAATATGGGATCGATCTGTGAAAATTTTCGAAAAACCTAAATTTTCGATTTTCAACCCGCGGTTTTAGGGGCAAGTGTAACTCACTTTGGTACACTTGTGGGTGGAATATGGGATCGATCTGGGAATATTTTCGAAAAACCTAAATTTTCGATTTTCAACAAGTGTAACTCAAAATAAAATTTTAAAACCTAAATATGGGGCGAAAACCTAAAATTTTTTTTAAAAAATAAAAATTTTCGGTTTTCAAATTTTTTAGGCTTTTAAAATGGGGGTTTTACCAAAATTTTTAGCGCAAAATTAAATGGGGTTTTAGGAAAATTTTCGATAAATTTTTTGGGGTTTTAGGCGCAAAATGAAATCAAAATGGATTTTTTCGAAAAACCTAAATTTTCGATTTTCATTTTAGGGGCAAGTGTAACTCACTTTGGTACACTTGTGGGTGGAATATGGGACGATCTGGGAAAATTTTTAGGCGAAAACCTAAATTTTCGATTTTCAACCCCTTTTAGGGGCAAGTGTAACTCACTTTGGTACACTTGTGGGTGGAATATGGGATCGATCTGGGAAAATTTTCGAAAACCTAAATTTTCGATTTTCAACCCGGGGGCAAGTGTAACTCACTTTGGTACACTTGTGGGTGGAATATGGGATCGATCTGGGAAAATTTTCGAAAAACCTAAATTTTCGATTTTCAACCCTTTTAGGGGCAAGTGTAACTCACTTTGGTACACTTGTGGGTGGAATATGGGATCGATCTGGGAAAATTTTCGAAAAACCTAAATTTTCGATTTTCAACCCGCCGTTTTAGGGGCAAGTGTAACTCACTTTGGGACACTTGTGGGTGGAATATGGGATCGATCTGGGAAAATTTTCGAAAAACCTAAATTTTCGATTTTCAACCCGCGTTTTAGGGGCAAGTGTAACTCACTTTGGTACACTTGTGGGTGGAATATGGGATCGATCTGAGAAAATTTTCGAAAAACCTAAATTTTCGATTTTCAACCCTCCGTTTTAGGGGCAAGTGTAACTCACATTGGTACACTTGTGGGTGGAATATGGGATCGATCTGCGAAAATTTTCGAAAAACCTAAATTTTCGATTTTCAACACGCGGTTTTAGGGGCAAGTGTAACTCACTTTGGTACACTTGTGGGTGGAATATGGGACTGATCTGGGAAATTTTTCGAAAAACCTAAATTTTCGATTTTCAACCCCGCCGTTTAGGGGCAAGTGTAACTTACTTTGGTACACTTGTGGGTGCAATATGGGATCGATCTGGGAATATTTTCGAAAAACCTAAATTTTCGATTTTCAACCCGCCGTTTCAGGGGCAAGTGTAACTCACTGTGGTACACTTGTGGGTGAAATATGGGATCGATCTAGGAAAATTTTCGAAAAACCTAAATTTTCGATTTTCAACACGCGGTTCTAGGGGCAAAGTGTAACTCACTTTGGTACACTTGTGGGTGGAATATGGGATCGATCTGGGAAAATTTTCGAAAAACCTAAATTTTCGATTTTCAACCCTCCTTTTAGGGGCAAGTGTAACTCACTTTGGTACACTTGTGGGTGGAATATGGGATCGATCTGGGAAAATTTTCGAAAAACCTAAATTTTCGATTTTCAACACGCGGTTCTAGGGGCAAGTGTAACTCACTTTGGTACACTTGTGGGTGGAATATGGGATCGATCTGGGAAAATTTTCGAAAAACCTAAATTTTCGATTTTCAACCCCTCCGTTTAGGGGCAAGTGTAACTCGAAGTTTGGGTACACTTGTGGGTGGAATATGGGATCGATCTGGGAAAATTTTCGAATAACCTAAATTTTCGATTTTCAACCCCTCCTTTTAGGGGCAAGTGTAACTTACTTTGGTACACTTGTGGGTGGAATATGGGATCGATCTGGGAAAATTTTCGAATAACCTAAATTTTCGATTTTCAACCCCTCCTTTTAGGGGCAAGTGTAACTCACTTTGGTACGCTTGTGGGTGGAATATGGGGGCGATCTACGAAAATTTTCGAAAAACCTAAATTTTCGATTTTCAACCCGCGGTTCTAGGGGCAAGTGTAACTCACTTTGGTACACTTGTGGGTGGAATATGGGATCGATCTGGGAAAATTTTCGAAAAACCTAAATTTTCGATTTTCAACCCGCGGTTCTAGGGGCAAGTGTAACTCACTTTGGTACACTTGTGGGTGGAATATGGGATCGATCTGGGAAAATTTTCGAAAAACCTAAATTTTCGATTTTCAACCCGCGGTTCTAGGGGCAAGTGTAACTCACTTTGGTACACTTGTGGGTGGAATATGGGATCGATCTGGGAAAATTTTCGAAAACCTAAATTTTCGATTTTCAACCCCTCCTTTTAGGGGCAAGTGTAACTCACTTTGGTACACTTGTGGGTGGAATATGGGATCGATCTGGGAAAATTTTCGAAAAACCTAAATTTTCGATTTTCAACCCGCGGTTCTAGGGGCAAGTGTAACTCACTTTGGTACACTTGTGGGTGGAATATGGGATCGATCTGGGAAAATTTTCGAAAAACCTAAATTTTCGATTTTCAACCCCTCCTTTTAGGGGCAAGTGTAACTCAGATTGGTACACTTGTGTGTGCAATATGGGGCCGATATCTCAAAATTTTCGAAAATCCTAAATTTTCGATTTCCGACCCCTCCTTTTAGGGGCAAGTGTAACTCACTTTGGTACACTTGTGGGTGGAATATGGGATCGATCTGGGAAAATTTTCGAAAAACCTAAATTTTCGATTTTCAACACGCAAGTGTAACTAACACTTTGGTACACTTGTGGGTGGAATATAGGGTCGAATTTTGCGAAAATAAATTTTCGATTTTCAAAAATTTTTTTTTAGGCCCTAAAATCCGCATTTTTGGTGAAAAAAATCGACAATTTTCGGCGAATTTTAAAAAAATCCCACTTTTGTGCCTAAAATTGTATTTTTTTTTGTCAAAAATCACATTTTTGGCCTAAAACCAAATTTTCGGCCCTTAAAAATTATTTTTTGCCAAAAAACGTTTTTGCAACTGAAGTTTTTGCAAAATCCGCATTTTTGGCCATTTTGCGCAAAAATCACATTTTTGGGGCAATAAAACCCCATTTTTGGGTCAAAAACCCTATTTTGGACCGATTTTGCGCATAAAAACGCCATTTTTGGGCCTAAAATAGCATTTTCGAGCCCATTTTTCGACTAAAAACCGCATTTTTCGACCAAGTTGGCACCAAAAAAGAGCGATTTTTGGCTCTAAAAATCGCATTTTGGGCTCATTTTGCGCCTAAAAACCCTATTTTTGGGTCAAAAAACCCCATTTTGGGTCCGATTTTGCACCTAAAAACCCTATTTTCGGAACTAAAAACCTCATTTTTGGACCAATTTTGCGCCTAAAAACGCAATTTTTGGGCCTAAAAATAGTATTTTCGAGCCCATTTTGCAACTAAAAACCGCATTTTTGGGCCTAATACCGCATTTTTGGACCAATTTGCCACCAAAAAGAGCATTTTTGGCTCTAAAAATCGCATTTTCGGGCACGTTTGGCGCCTAAAAACCCTATTTTTGGGTCAGAAAACCCCATTTTAGGTCCGATTTTGCACCAAAAAAGAGCATTTTTGGCCCTAAAAATCGAATTTTAGGCCATTTTGCGCTTAAAAATCACATTTTTGGGCCTAAAAATTGCATGTTTTAGCCCATTTTGCGACTAAAAACCACATTTTTGGAACTAAAAACCGCATTTTTGGACCGATTTTGCGCCTAAAACCCAATTTTAGGCCTAATAATTGAATGTTTGAGCCCATTTTGCGCCTAAAAATCTCATTTAGTGCCTAAAATCCGAATTTTTGGGCCTAAGAACCTCATTTTAGGGCCTAAAAATCTCCATTTACCGTCGGAGTAAATGTTGTCCGTCTAGTTGTCTTTTAATCTCGGGCCGGAAGAAATGGAAGGAAATGAAGTTCAAAGACGTCAGGATTCGTTAAAAATGTCTGTTTCGGAGCCGTCCGTTTGTCGAGGCGTTGATTTAAAGGCATATTTCTGTTCTGCGGCGAGAGTGCCTCCTAGATAACGCCGAGTTAATAAGTTTTATCTGCCGACAGACGTTAGCCGACGACCGCTTTGCAACAAGTCCCCCAACGACACTGCCGACCTCATCAAAAACATAATGAAAGCCCAACTTTGAAGCCCTTTCACCCAAGTCTCCCCCTCCCCCCCCCGCCAACGATTCTCCCCAGAAGGGCCTGTTAATTAAGGACTATTTTCAGTCTTTATTCTGATTAAACTTTGACAATGCGCCTATTTTATGTGTAATTTTATTTTCAGCAGATTAACTCTGCATACGAAGTTTGGAATTATCGACGAAATTTCTTACCGATTAAATAATAAAAATAAACCGTGTACAATGTTCTTCAGTATCTAATTTTAATATTATATTCTACGATTATGAATGTTGTGAATTCATTTTTAAAGTACGAACGACTTCGAGCTCAATATTGGTCACACTTCAATACAAAAGGAATTTTTCAGACGGCCGACGTACAAATAAAAAATTCCCCAATAAATATTTAGCCATATTGAATCAAAATTGTGTTAGAATACATGTCTACAGACATGTAGAAACCCACAATTTTCCCGGCGTTTAATTTATTACGCTATTTCGCGGTAAATACGCGGGGATGAGTTTCTATTCCGCGGTACAATCATCTAATGTTGAAATAAACAGCTATAACGCTCTGTCGGGATACAAACAAAAAAGATTCTAGTATTTTGTGTGAGCTTCCGAGAAGATTCAGTCGTAGGAAATGGGCATTTAAATTAGAAGCACGCTTGAAATCAGATCCTATTATATATGTCAGCAGCGACCGAGGGACAATTGTAGAAAGGGGAACGGAGTTTATAGAAGTAAGAGGAGTCTTATTTCATAGAGAGGCTTGGGGATTCAGTTTGCAGGTTCGGCTGACTGTATATGCCCCCCAAAAGGCACAGATGCCACATTATATATTCGGGCGACATTCCAGCCTTATTCCCCCCGCATCGGCAGATAGTTTCTCGTGCGGTTTATTCCCGGGCATATTTTTCCATAATCTCCGTTCCGCCTCTTGACATTCTCTTCCTCAACAAATTTGATTTCTTCCCGTCAGAGGATCAGTAAACCAGGAATCCGAGACTCCTGAAAAAATCGACATGAACCTTAAATTAGGCCTGGACTGAGGCCATAAATAAAACTTTTTTTATTTTGTACAATCAACAGAATATAATTTATGTTATATGTACAAGTGCTGACTTTTTCTTTTTTCACGTGTATTTCGTGATAAAAGGAACCACCCAGAGATGGCACTTTTCACACAAGAACAATTATGGTCTAAGGGCTAAGAAGATCTCTAGGCCGGCGGCGTTTAAACCGAACTTCAGGAACCGGGATTTTTTGTTGAGGTCATGGTTAGAAACACGCCCGTGGGAGCATTAAGGATGGTAAGAGGGACTTTTGACTGGAATTTCTGGATGCGAGCGATGTCGGATGTCTCGGTGGAACCCCATAAAAACATAAAAATTGACCTCAGCCAACAAAATCAAAATGTACAAAGCCGTTTCGACCTGTAGGGTTCCACAAAGAGGTCCAATATCTCTCGCATCCGGAGATTCCAATCGAAAGTCCTTTGAACCGAAAGAACAAGAAATAAAAACGGAAAACGAAAGAAAAGTATCGTAATTGACCGAAAATTGTTATACGACAGAATAGATGGCCATTTTCACGTCCGCCTAATCCCGCGCCGTTAAGCAAATAGCCGTTTAGTGTTTGATTGGCAGTGTTTGCGTGCGAGTGAATAGTGTGCGCTGGCGACGGTGCAGCGTGCATTAAATATGCCGAATTGTACAACGTTATCCGCCAGTGACAATGCGGGCCGGGGGCAAACCCGAAAATCAATGGGCCGTGTCTAAACATCCGAGAGGAGTAGACAATAGATCATAGGGCTCGCGTAATATTCCCTAGCGCCCACACTGCCCACACAATCTATATCTACAGTTCATATACAACGCTTTCGGTTAAGTCCGAACGAATTATCCGTTTTCAACAGCAACCGAGCCACGCGAACGCTCATCGCGAAACATCGCGAAAAAAAAATTTAATTCAGTACGAAGTTACCTCATGAGCGTAACGACATTAGGTGAACACAAACAACGTTTTTCATGAAACTAAAGTTTAATACAGAAGCTCACATTTTGCAATATACAAGGTCTGAGCGTATTACTATATTAATCCATGGCGAAAAACTTGTAGGAAATAATACTCTTTTTGTTAAATCATATTTAAATATGTTTAGATTTTAAGTAACACTAATATTGCGTATTACGTACCTTATTTTATAGGGTGTTTTTACCACAGTTTTGAACATTAATGTCGCATATCCGCCAAAGCAGCTGTTTCCATAGCTATAAGCTAGGCTTTCCGTAGTTATAGATTATGTTGCTCCTTGCCAATTGATAAATTGTAAAAATTTACCCGCCATCCTACGGTGCCGTAACGCAGCCGACACATACATACAAAAACTACAAATCACTCAGAACAAATGCCTCGACATAATCCACCTCAAGAACACGGACAGAACGCGTACACGATTTGGCCCGGACGCCTAAACTGGACGAAATAATAGACAAAATAACGGTGTCTAAACACAGAGACAAACTTCTAAACCACCTTCCTCCTCCCGGCTACCCCAAAGACCCCGCCGGCCACCCGAAAGACGTACCGCAAGGAGGAGGGTCCTCGCGCCCAGCTAGAAGAGCCCCCGCCCCCCATCCAAAGTGAAAGTGAAACAGTGTAGTGAAAGCTGTGAATCTGCCAGTTAAAGTGCCTACAGTGTATAGTGCCAACGACGGTATACGACCGGTCCAGTATACAGTGTCACCAGTGCCCCAGTGATCAGTTTTTGCAGTGGCAAGTGCAAAGTGCGTGAGTGAATGTGTGTGTGTGTGTAGCTCAAGTTCTCGGGTTTTTATTGTATATTTTCCCGATTATCACACCAATATTGTTAAATATTCACGATCAATGTACCATAATATTTAAGTATATATGTAGCAAGGCCAATAGGCCGGTAAGCGTGTAGGAATCACCATTTGTATATCGTTTTATCGATGTATCATTTGTATTTAAAGAAATAAAACTTGTTTGTATCTCTACGGTGTCGTGTGTCAAGTCCCACATTGAGACTAAGAATGAAGGAAATGCCGATATCCGGACTCGGTCCGGGGGGTCGGCCTCCCTTTGGTCTATCGAATGCGACTCGAATACCGAATTCCTCCTATTTCGTGCCCACCTGCAGTTTTATTAAATTCCCTCGGCGAAACTGATCTGCGGCTATTGCATTTTTCCCGCGTTACGTGTTCGTTTCGGCGCTGTATTTATTTACTGTACATTCATGCAGTCATCCTGCAAAAAAATAACGTACCACTTAGAATACATTTCCTACCGTCTCAAAAGTTTTCACGAATTTATGCATTATTTTTCCCTCTATTTAGGGACATTATTTAGGTTCGTTAAAAGGCGTTTTTTTAAAGGAGATATAAAAATAAATTGCAAGAGTTCGTCTATAACAATGTTTCTTATATAAACCATTTGCTACCTGTATTGCATCCCCAGTATAAATTTGTTATAAAAATTACTATTTAATAAGATATTTAAATGTTTTCCTTTTTATGGTCACGTTTGAGTGGCCCGAGGCAGTGTTCGAATTGAGAAACTCCGAAAATAAACAGGACGATATGTGACGCAATCCGGTAAAATAGAGAGCCATACACTGTTGTAAACTTTGTGGAAAGTATAAACTTTAACGCCTATAAACTTTACGACTCCGCGCTATCACAATTTTAACTTTATGAAATGTCGTTTCCTTTATTTGAAAGCTGTATCGGGAATAAGCTATACGGACGTAGGATGAAAATTTACGATTTAATTTCAGGTTTTAAAATAGATGAAAAATTATGAGAACTTAACTGAACTCGTAATACAGTTAGCCGCCATTAAATAACACCTTTATAGTATGTCAGAAGATATAAGATTGACATTAGTATAAGAAGATATTAGTTTGAAAAACTAATCCCTCATTAAATTTTAAGTATTTTCATACCAATAATTCATTCCTCAATCAATAATTTTTATAAGATTGACTGGAACAGGATCTTATTGGCTTTGGAACAGGATGATCCAAGCCTATATTATAGGAAGGATAGGAATTTATGCATTATTAAAGTAGCATAGGCGTAAATTGAATAACTATTTTCTAATCTACCGAAGCTTATCTATCTGCGGTAATTATTGTTCATTATTATTTTGTATCTTATATTTTCATGTTCCCGACATCCCAAATGTTCCTTACAGACGCCTGAAAAGGAAGTGGCCACGCGACCTAAATGATTAAATAAAATGTTAATAATAATAAATCAATAAATAAATTAAATTAAATTAAAAATAAAATAAATAAATGAAAAAAATAATAAAAAAGGGGAAACTAGTGGGTTTCTCCTCTAATTGTAGACTATTGTAGCTAGTGATTTCATCAATGTTGCTTATTGTATAATATTGTATTTTACAGTTGTAACAATAAAAGAGACAAAAAAAAAATATTTTCATGTTGAGGTTATATTTGGTTGTAATAATACTTGCGGTACTCGCCATTGTCAGTAGCGTTCGGTAGTAACAGGGGACAGTAACAGGGCTGCAAATGTGCTAACAACGGCCTTCACTCTGCTAATATCGAATGGCTGTTGAGTGGTTCCAAAAAAAAAAACGGACAGATGTTATTCCGAACAGTCGGCGATTTTAATAGTTTGAAATTAAATTGAAAAAAAAATCTGATTTACGTGCCCGCGGCGGACGTGCTGAACGAATTGCCTCCGGTGGATTGGAATACTGGCGATTCGCCAGTTGATTCGGGTCGACATTTAAATGAACCCATTAATTTGGCTCCAGGAATGAATTCTCCGTTTTTTTTCTCTTCTGCCCTTCTCAGAGGGACTGATCCCCGGGTCCTTCTCCATGATATATGGAGCCCGGGGAGGGGGCTCAACGCGTCAACATTAAACCCGGACACCGACTCTACCCGCCCATATAAAACCCGCCCCATTGTACTAAACACACCCGCGTTCACTTTATTACTCTATGTACGCGCTTCACTCACACCCGTCACAAGAGCAGTACATATAAGTTTTTCAGAAACTGCTACAGAATTAAAAGAGTATACTTATCTGAAGCCGTAACACTCGCGTTATCTCCCAATAACATTTGAACGCAGCGAATGTTGAAAAGGCGATTGAGTTTTACCGAATGCAAACGAATTGAAAAAGCCAGCGAGCAGATAGCGGAAAATCGAAAAAGCAGTGGCACCAAACAATTGTTCCAACCTGAATCCAATAACATTAATTTTCTATTCAACAATTATTCACGACATCCCAAAAGTTCCTTAAAGACGCCCAAATAGGATGTGGCCACACGAACTAAATTTAAAAAAAAATGTAATAAATAAAAAGGGGAAACCGGTGGGTTTCTGTATTTTTTACAGTTGCTACAATAAAATAGGAAGAAATATAATTATAGACGTTTTATTACAATGACGTGTTCACTGCATTACTGGTCTAGAACCTTTTAAATCCAATTTAGCTAAGATATTAGGTGTACCCGAAAGTAATCAATATTGTTGATAGTATTGGTGAATATATAGTAGATTAATAATTAAAGTTTCTTTTTGAGCAAAATAAAATGAATTCCAAAGTCAAAATGTTGATTACTTTTGGCTACCCCTAATAGTTTTGCTTTGTCATTAAATATGTTTATTTTAAATGTAAATTTGCATTTTATACTTTTAATATTTCTCTTTCTACCGCCGTATCGGTTAGCCGACGATTGAGGCCACCAAATATGTATCGGCTTCAATCAATCTGACTCGGCGTAAAGTCTAGTCGGAGAGCGGGCGAAATTATATCGCGTTTTCATCGTTGTTTCCTTTTTGGGCCCTGTCAAAACAGTCATGACTGCGATATCATCATTTTCGGCCGGAAATTTGGGCAACGGCAGATTGAAATAGTGCCGACAGTGTGTCAACCTATCCTTGACATTGGGACGCTCAAAACGCGTACGGAAAATGTTTGTAAAACAGACACGTCCGCAATTCATTTACATTTCAAACTACGGTTTTCCCCTACAATATATCCCAACTATCATAAACATTTTATTCAAATTAAAGCCTAACGCATAAAAAAGTCAATACAGCCCTGCTGAAACAATGGACAGAAACCGCGAGTGGTGGCAGAACGCTATTACCAAATTTGCGTTTACACGATATTATTTCATCACTTCTATTTGAAATTTTAATACTGAAATTAGTAAAAGTGGTACAGAAATTATATCCTCATCATTCCACCTCTTCCTAATATTAGGTGTACCCAAAAGTGATCGACAATTTGATAAGCTGTATTTTGGTCCTGAGGAGTTCTTCGAGAGGGGAATCGCAAATTTGCCGGAAAAGTGGCAGAGAGTTGTCGATAATATCGGTGAATATATAGTAGATTAATAATTAAAGTTTCTTTTTTAGCAATATAAAATGAATTCCAAAGTCAAAATGTTGATTACTTTCGGCTAACCCTAAGTACCCAACATAGTATATTTCCTGCACCAATTTATTTCAGCAATTGTTCGCTCACTGGCTGTATATAGAGCGCAATAATTCAAGGGAAAATTCCCGTCCTCGCCGCAAGGACACTGTCCGGTTCTAAATTATCCTAAATCTTCGGCGGAAATTTAGCTTTAAATAGTGTCTAGCTGTAACGACAATTTCATCTGCAACTACCTACCGCAGTTTCTAATCCGCCCTCTGGGCTCAGCCTAATGTCTATCCTCAGCGAGGCTTAACCGAGCCACATTTTCCCTCTCTCTTACTGGAATTTAACTCCGTGCATTAATTTCGTTCCGCTTTTAAAGAATTTTCCTACTGGTTGAAAGGCGCCATGTAAAAACGGGAAATAATTATTTCAGAAAATATTCAGGTTTTGGAGTTTCAAGTTTCAAAATTTAGAGTCTGGAGTTTTAGGCCATAGTGAATAAGATTATTTGAAGAGAAATGCAATTTTCTCCCGTGCCAATAACTTTCGCTCCATGTCTTGGTCGTTTTACTCAACTACAGCCTATTTTGAAAGCTTAAACATCTCATTTTCGTTAAACACCCCGCAACCTATAATTATTGCGTAATTTTATTTTATCCTACAGTACGAAATATTAACTTTACATAATCTATTATGCTAAGGGCTGTCCAGTTACACTATTTATATATAGGCCACCTACCGCTTATTACACTGGGTACCACGTGGGATGTGCATGACCCCACTGGTAATATCAACAGTCGACCCACATTGTGAGCTCCACGATGAATATCATATTTATGTAACACAAATGCAAATGTAATTACAGGAGAGAATAACAGTTTACCAAGGCGAGCATTTACTCGCGCGGACAAATAAAGTATAGATTACTTTTTTCAACAACATAAACTAAAGCAGTACTCTTCAATAATCAAAGACAAATACCCCAACCTCTATACATAAATCACAGACGAATACTTAGGACACATACTGGAAACTATAACCAAACTACAGAAAAGACATAACATACTCAAAACACTAAGTCACAAAAAATTGAGAGCATCCCAACAAATAATTACACGAACAAATAATTGCGCGAAGAAAAAGTGCAGCGTACTCGATTTCGACAAACGCCGAGGGAACAACAAGTTCTATCGATTTTGGCAATAAATCAGACGGTAAAGCCGACAATGGAGGCGGCGCTATTTTCGAATGGGGGGCCGAATAAACACCCGCCTTTTATATAGAGCGGCGGGCACGGCTGAATAGAAAAACAATATTTATGCCAAGGCCATAGACCTGATTGATCTGTCATCAACATTCTTGTGGGGGCCGTCGGGGCGACGACCACTTCCGGTGACTATACGTGACTATGATAAGTGACCGATGATATACGTAGACGGCCGGGTAAACTCCACTTCTAATCATTATTAATCGGCCGCCGTTTAATAAATGTCCGCCCCCGCCCCTACAAATCTGTCACTCCCCCAACACTTCGCGTTTATTTAAGCTGTTCGTTATCGACCGCATATTTTATTCCCGCAGACAATTTACTACTAGGTGTATCAATCATCCGTACACTTCCGGTATATATCACCGTTATAATTTCATTGTATTACACTAGCAGAGTTGTAAATGTAAACCTGTAACTATGCCTAAAACTACTACTAATAATAATTATAACTCGGTTAGCCGAATGCTTCAAGGCTGTTTAGTCATCGAAAGATTTGCACTACTGACGATAGCTAAAATTAAAATGGCCTATAATATAATAGATACAGTTTAACATACCTATTTTATGGTCTTTTTTTAGACCGGTTTCGGCCGCTCGCCATCTCCAGTAGCGGTGTCAGTCACTGTTAGGCACTTTTCGGGCATCCTCACTGCACCGTGTCACTATCACTTGTACTGCGGTAGGTTCTGACTTGCAAATATACGACAGTACAAGTGACGGTGACAGCGCAGTGAGGATGCCCGAAAAGTGCCTAACAGTGACCGCTACTGAAGATGGCGAGCGGTCGAAACCGGTCTAGCGAAAGACCAAACCGGCGAGAGGAGACAGAAACACCACAAACCTACGGTATAATAGATACAATTGCGATGCTATAAGTTTTGAAAATATGAAAGCACCGAGCGCAATTAATTCGGTTTATTGATTTCAATTTTAGAATCCAAATTCTGAGTTGATTCCGCCGAAATTTGAAAAATATTCGCCGGCATCATTGTCGGCACTGTTTCAACGGACGGCTCACAATAGTGCAACAGTTTGGAGGGTTTGTTAAACACTTCCGAATATGAGCGGCTATTGTTGTAGAGATACGGGCTAAATGCCCCCCCCCCCTACCATTAGATGGGCCCCTGAGTGGTGGCAGTTGAAATTGCCGTTGATGGCAGGGTTAAAACACATCGTCCGTTCTACCTCACCTTGCAAATAACGACCTAATATCTCATGCAGTTTTTTATTTAACTCTTTCCAACAGATGTTATTCGATGTGCAAGAGGAGTGCAAATTCCAGTGTCCACCGTACTGAATTATTTTTGGCTTATAAGAATAAAATTTATTTATACAAATAATATATTTATTTTATTATTATTTTATGGCGACAACTGTAAAATACAATCAGCATAGCACTAGAAATAAATAGAATATAATTGAGGAGAATTCAGCTCACTTCAATACCGTATACACAGTATACTCAAACCGACATGGAGATACGGTATTGAGCTATGGGGTTCCACCGAGACATCCAACATCGCTCGCATCCAGAGATTCCAATCAAAAGTCCTTCGTACCATCCTTAATGCTCCCCGGTATGTTTCTAACCACACAATCCATAATGACCTCAACATACCGACAGTCGACGAAGTCGCAAAATCTCAGTTCCTGGAGTGTCACTCCCGCCTTTCTCCTCATCCTAATCCAATCGTTCAGTCCATTTCCTCTTTCACCCATCCACTACACTTTGAATCGTGTCAAAAGCGCCATCACTGGGTGGTTTCTTATACGAGACAAACACATGTGAAAAATATACATGTATCAATTGCACCTATAACTGTAAATGTTGATTGCGTAAAATGAAAAAAGTTAAAAATAAAACGGTCGCGGTAGGCCCATTAGCTATGGGAACTGATCACTGGGGGGCGAGTTGTGCGCCCCCAAACTGATGAAACCGGTGGCTATCGGAGGGCAGCGAAGCTGATTTGACACAACAAGGGATTAGGACCGAGGCCGGTTTGTTTGTCCAGAGGAAGGGCCGCAAACAACCCCCCCTTCCCATCCCCGGGGCGCTATCAATTTACCTGAGCGAGGTGTCTCTCAAAGCTTCACACACTTCACACCTCGCCCATTATGGGCCCAACAGCCCGCGGCGCTCTCCCACCGTAAATGGATTTTCAAACCCGATTATCCGCCCCCACCCAACAACAGTGAATTCCGCGTCTGGAATTAACCCGACAATCCTGTTTTTATATTCATTGAGATTAATGTCATCGTATTATACGAGGTCTGTTAAAAATATCGGTCCGGATAATATCGAACCGGCTTTGTAAAACCACTTTTACGTCGAAATTGCTGCCTTAATATTCGACGTAACTATAGTCTATCGCGAATAAAATGTAAGACACTTCCGGAACTGTAAGCTTAAATATATATACATAGGGGGAACTATTTCCTCGAATCGTAAAAGTGGTGTTTACATAACGGTATTTTCCCCGAGATAATAACGCGCCAGCTTGCCGTATTTATGTTTGCTCGACGGCGGGTGGAACGCGGAGCCGTCGTAAAAGGTTTGAGCGAGCAGTCCGACGAATACCTACGAATACCATCCGCCCCTGTCCATCCGTCGCCCCTTCTAAAACGGCTGAAGTATTTACACGGCCGATAATGAATTATCGTGCGAGCGCACAAAAAAGAAAACTTCAAAATAGGCGCCGCCATTTCTGCGAATAACAGTGACCGTCTCGAATAAATATAAATTTTTCAGTTTCAAATTATAGCTCCTTGAAACACACAGTACGAGGTCTGTTCAAAAAGTATCGGGAATTTTAGATTTCAGCGAAACAAGTATATTCAATCTACGGTTTTTTTGTAGCCTCATGTTTGTACAAACGTATCTCACTTACGCCGACAATTTCGGCCGTTGTCAATGTTCAGTTAATCTTTTAAAGCCGCTTTTCTTGCACTTTGTTTTCGGTTCGTCTTCGATTTTTACCCATTCCGAAAAATGAATCAGAGAATGAAATTTTGTGTGAAAAACAAAATTAAGTGACCGGAAGCGTATCGAATGTTGACCGTGGCGTACGGTGAAGCTAACTCAGACCGAAGCAACGTTTATCGGTGGTACAGAATGTTTTCGTAGAGCCGAGAAGATGTGAACGACGAAGGGCGTGTCGAACGCCCGAGCACGTAAAAAAGGCCCCTGTGCCTTTTTCTTTTTCCCAAAACTGAGGAGATAAAACGCGTCCCAAAAACGCTACAATTGAGGAGATAAAAACGGCATCGAAGATGGAGCATAACAAGATCACAAAAAATGAATTTTCAAAGCGCTTCGAGGATTGGAAAAATCGTTGGCGCAAGTGTATAATACCTGGTTTACTTTGAAGGCGACAAAATAGATATTCATAAATAAATAAATAATTTTTGAAGAAACCCAAAATTCGCAGACCTCGTATATATCAGTAGGTTGTGAATTTAATTCAGAATCTATGGGTTAATTAATTCTAAACGAAAGGTTGATGAACCAGTCGCCAGAACCAGAATGGAGAATCAAATATATATATATATATATATATATATATATATATATATATATATATGTATTGATATTTTCATTCTTAAGCTCAGTTCATTGAATCAACAAAATTAGAATTTACAATCAGTTCGGCTTTGTAATAGTAAAATCACGAATGCGTTAGTATTTGATTAATTATGAGGTCATATTTTGTAATGATAATTGAGGAAACTTAATTAAATTTTGTCTTATTTTATTATTGTACTTATCCTTATTCCAGGACATTCAAATTTAATAGTAAAGCGCACGGAGGTAATATTTTGTAATAATAATTGCGCGAACATAGTTAAATTGATAGCTTGGAGTAGTGAGATGAAATAAAAGTACAATAACAGATATTTTCCTTTAAATTGTACACGATTAAAAAAGTGATTATCGGGACATAGTCCTAACTGAATTGGTTTGAAATAAATTTCAATACTTAGTATGAAAGTGGGCCACATTTTTCATCTATAGCTGTGTCATTAAACGTGGAACTAGGCGGTATTTTCCGCCTGAAATAACAGAAGAGTGGGGTTGTCCGTCTCCCGGAGGAAACTAATATCGCCATCACAAGAACAAGAACAAGAAGAAAAAGTAATTTATCTTGTTCTCGCTGTACAATTTAAGAACTTTTATATGACACAATTCGTCTGCTGCAGAGATAATTCCAGACTTGGAGGGTTTTTATCGCCCCCCCCCCACGGCTGTTAAGCATTGCCGAATGGCTTTCACAATTTTTATTTCGCTCCGCCTCCTTCAACGTTAATTCGAAATGAAGACGATTCACAGTATAATAATCAGTTCTGCAAAGCGCTATTAACGTTGTCATATTACAACCCGACAATACGTATTTTAAAATGCATGTTATTATGTACGAAGGTAGTATCTTCTTTGTTTTCTGAAAAAAATTGTACCCATAAAATGAACGCCTACGAAAAATTTCAAATCAGGCATACAGTTATAGAAAATCCATTTTAGAATATTGTTATCGTTTTTACCACTTCCACGGAAGTTTAACAATAGTTTTGGCTGTTGATTCTTCATTTGGCAATTCATAACAAAGCAAACCGTACTAAAATCTGTATTTACAGAGATATAACTTCCATTTCATTCTCATAATCGTCAGTAATTTTTCCTGTATCCCATGATACATCCTGTCAGCGCGTTTACAGAATGAATTTTTTATCGAAATTCTATTTCGAATATTTTTAAATGTGCGACAGAAATACGCGAGACGGACAGGTTTCGGAGAACTCGAACAAAATCAATGCACTCACTACTGTAATGTTTTCTGATTTTCGAAAAAAATATTTAAACTTTATAATATTAAACTAAAAAAAATAATTTAATATACCTGTTTTGTGGTCTGCGAGGATCACACCCGCCCAACCATCACACCATCCCCACAGAACACATATATATAAACGACTGACATACTGACAAACATTACAGTACATGTGAAAGTGACAGTGCAGTGAGGATGCCCAAAAAACATCCAAAGTGCTAACAGTGACTAACACCGCTACTGAAGATGGCGAGCAGCCGAAACCGGTCTAGCGAAAGACCAAACCAGCGAGAGGAGACAGAAACATCACGAACCTACAGTAAAAAAATAAATTAATTATAAGAATATAAGTAACAATTATAAGAGTGCTGACAGGTGAAGTCAGAATGGCTGAGAGAATGCTTGTGGAAGCGTGAAATCATAATTATAGCGAGAAACACGAACTTCACTTTGATCTCAACCTGCCTGCTCTCTGTAAAATACAGTACGGCTTTCATTATCGCTGGATTTGCCCGGGAATCCGTCGTTTAAAATTCCGTTTCCAATTATTTCTTTCGCCCTAAATACTGAAAATCTCTTCGCGGCTCTGTCTCATTAAAACCCGGTACAGGCGCCTCCATAATGCATGAGACGGACGTCCTATCTGGCCCTCGCCCCACAACCGGGCTTCAGAGCCCGGAAATAGAAAATACGCATATACGTGGCCGCGAATTCTGCATAAATAACGCATGGATTGTTGTAGTACAGCCGAACTCCGAGTTAACCGAACAGTTATCGACACTCAAGCGCCGAATAGCCTTTAGGCTCAGAGGTTTCCCATTTCTGTACGCATCATCCTGAAAATAACCGCTTGAATCGGGTCACTTTTAAATATTTTTTTACAAGACATTTACTCCAATAAGGCAAAAAGTAGATCGATAATTTTCAATACGAACGTAAATTCACGGACCTCAAGTAACTGGTTTCGACGAGACAGTTTTGTTATTCTACTATGAAACTCTTCTTTGAGACCTTCATAACTTGAGAATCAGAATTTTGATTTTGAAATCTCGAATACGGACGTAAAATCATAGACCTAATAGCCTTGTGTTAATTTTTTGACTAACTGGTTTTCGCGTTCGAATTTCCACTGGGAGAGGGAAATTGTACCACCTGTTGGAATATACGGACTTTCCCTTGCTCCAAAAGTCCTCCCGATATTCGTACACGTCAAACCCCCGTTCGCTTTGGTTTTCATTAAAATTTAATATTTGAATATAAACTTTGTAATAAAACTTTGCATAGAAATTCTCTGTATGGTGTAATCAACTCCCTCCTTCTAACACAAGGAAAAAATTGCCAAATTGCGTGTGAACTAAGCTGAAATCGTTGTTCGTTCGCAACGCGGACTGCTCTTTCTCGTGCGCCGTGAAATACGACATTAATAATAGTTAGGCATTGTTTATTCTTCCCCTTTCTGACCGAGAACACGGCAGTCACGTTTCAACCCTTTAAAATTCAATGTAGTTTTCGGCCCCGGCGACCTTTCTTCCTGAACAGCCGAAGAAGTCGGGATAAAAGTTCATCTGAAATCTTCGAAAATGCTGAGTGGCGTGTCGTCGAAACGGGAAATATTCATTTCAGTCTTAAACCACTTCGAGAATTCGAAAATAATTGATTGAAAAAGTTGCGCTCAATCGATATTAGAAAACCGATTTAATCTGTTTACAGCGCAAACTCCCAAAGACTCGATTTAAACGCGTTTATTTATCAAGAAGCTACCATAATTTGAATAATAAATACCATCCTTATTTATTCAGTCAACAATTTTGCATAAGCGTTCGAATTATTGATAATTGTTTACAATGATAACATTTATTGGCATTCTAGGGATGGGAATAAACTTGAAAACTGGTCCAATTTATGAACTGAAAATCATATTCAGTTAGTTTGTCCGATGGAATTCACATCACAGACATTACCGACATTACAGACGTTTCCGAGTGACCCGTGCAAATAATACATAGTTTATAATGCTATAATAAAGGATAAAGGACTGTAAATAAGCGAAAAAATAAACAGCTTTACAAATTATTGTAATAATATGATTGTGATATTCCGATTTATAATCGGAAATGGTTTAAAGTGCTTCTACAATAATATAATTACGATTCAAATAACAGTGCTTAAAAATAAAAATGTTTTATAATAATAGATGAAAAGTAAATATTGCCAAACAATTATTGTCAGCAACGAGGCGACCCTAAAGACATTTTTAAAGGGAAAATAGTTTCTTTCCAGAGAGTAAGAGAGTTTGTTTTTCCATTTTCATGGAGCTGTCAGTAAAACCGGCGCCTGAACTTGAAGTTCAATTAGGATTTTTTCTTTTATATAGCACCACACTAATAGTTCCGCGAGGCGTTCCATATCAAATTATGTTGCCGCGTAAATAATTTATCGCATTTTACTGTATTTATTTTCCGCGTAATTGTAACAAAAATGGTAATTATATTGACTGAACATGATCAAGTAAGTACAGGGAGTAGCTGACAACACTCTCTATTAAGCCCCGACCGAGAAGATCGCGCTGTGATACTAAACCCGCACAACACATAAGCATTGCATGTCGGTATCACGAACGCCGTCGTTTCGTGCTGCGTAGAGTGTACAGTGTAGCCTTTACTTTACGTCATGTTTTATAGAATATTCTAGAATTGTACTAGTATGTTCCTACTCCTATTTCCAAGTATTTCAGCTCCACGTGGAAGGATGAGATGTGGGATCACGTGCTTGGGGGAGGGGGGTGGGAGGACTAAGTGCCGACAGTGACTAACACCGCTACTGAAGATGGCGATCGGCCGAAACCGGTCTAGCAAAAGACCAAACCAGCGAGAGTAGACGGAGACACAAAAATCTACGGTATAAAAATAAATAATAATTTCTAAATAAACAATGTTCTACTATTCGAAACAATTAGCGTAATAAATCCGAGAGGGCCCTCTGCTAACCGTTACCAAGTTTTACCGAGTCACTTGTTAGTAAAACAAATTGACGGTCGGCCCATAAAGGGGAGGTGTTCTGTGTTTCATCCGATAGTAACCAAATTAAACCGGCGGTCCCTAATCCCGCAGAAGGTAAACCGAAAAAAGGAACGGAGGGCGAATTCGACTAAATTACAAAGATAGCTTCTTTTAATTTAATTAATTTCCACTCCTCGGCCACTCCAGCGTTTTATACCGGGACGTGGATTTAATTGTCCCGGCCAATAAGCGGGCTGTGTAAATTGAATCGTATAAACCACCGCCAACACAGCCACTTCGGTAACTAAGTAAACTTTCCACTTGCGGAACGATCCCCAGTCTCAGTGGCGCTCCGATAGCGGCCGGCAATCCCATTCCACAAAGGCTTAATACCAGCCGAATTTAAACAGCCGGCCGTCCTGATAATCCCCGCTCGTGTTTATGATCGCCCCAATAAATTGAATACCCGGTTATACCTGAGGTTAATCCCTGCGGAAAATGTTTTCTCGGCTATTTTTTCCAGCCAAATTACAGCTTATTACAGCTTTCTTATTATCCCTTATTGATGTATACATTTAAATGCCCCCCCCCCATCCTAATTGGGCCCGTGGGAAGAAATGTCCTACAGACAACTTTTTCGGGTATCAAAACTGAATACATTAACAGATTCTACCATTGGTTCGAAGGACTTTTGGCTGGAGTCTCTGTCTTGGTGGAATCTCATAGTTTTATTCCTCATGTTTTAATATGGCTTTGCATATTGCGAGTTTGTTGGCTGAGGTCAATTTTGATATCCGTTTTAGTAACGGCCTTAATAGCATAAATAAAATGGCGACGAATGAAGTAATTTTATTTCCATTTTTTTTAATTTCTACTGAATGGCAGTTCACTCCAGAATCAGAAGAAATTAAAAAAATAAAATATTTAAAAGACATTTTTATTCGCACAGAGAAAATCGATTCGACCTAAATGTTATTCGACGTCTTTTCGTTATCGGTAAGGCCGATCTGACCTCGGTCCGATTTCCAAAAATCCTAAGGGAATCGAGAATTTTATGACTTTTCATCCTCCGGAAAGCCGGCAGCAATTTTACGACGGAAATATTCCCTCCGGTCGCAGGCCAACGCGAAAATATGTACAGTTATAAAAGTTTGTGGCTCTTCGAGGGGGGAAGAGACTTATATGGGCCGTGGAGAAGGGCGAGACTTAACAAAATACTTGAAAAGCAAACGAGGTACTTCACACGAAATGGAGGCTGTGATTCAACGGCCTGCTCGATATATGTGATCGGATACATAATTTATTCTATCTAACCTATTTTCAAAACTGTTCTATAATCGAAGGCCTATACTCCGAATAATGACGAAAACGCGTCCCCTTTTTAATTTTTCAATAATGGATTTTGTTATTTTATTGGGTAAACTTATTCGAAACACCTTAGAACGCACATTAATTTATATTATAAAATTTTATCTTTAGTAAATTTTAATATTTTTATTAACCCAATACAATCCGTTCGATGCGCGGGCACAAATGTACAGTAAAAGTAACGAAACCGAAGGAAATATCTGGAAGAGAATATGTGAAATTGACTTATATGGAAAATGGGGAAGCGGAAGGAGATTGGGGAGTTTCCAATTTGGGATTAACCAGAGGGCGTCAATGAGCCGACCCTTTCACCCTTTACCCAATGTTACTTCCGTCATATGCGTATATATATATATATATATATATATATATATATATATATATATATATGTACCTTATTAGAACCGTGCATTCATCCACAGTTTCACAAACATTTAAACTTCTACCAGGTCTCCTAGATTATATTTAGCTATATTATGGTAATAATAGCTGTAAATGTGGTGAGAATCGAACCAGCCGTTCACGTTGTACGGCGTAGAGGTCACTGCGGACCTTTGAACTGACCTGTGACCTTGGAAAGGTGCTGCGAAATGACCCGACCGGACATGAGATGCGTGCACGCAGTAAGCTTGGTGGTTTGGATATGCATAGCGAAAACACACAGAGGCGCCATTTGACAAATATATAGATTATAATGTATTCGATGTTATAAAATTGTTTTTCTAGTCTGGAGGAAATACAGCTTAATTGTAAATAAGTAAATCATCGAAAACATTCCTGATTTCCCTTTGTTGCGACTTCATTGTGTTTTGTCTTCGGGGCATTTCACGACATCGAATATTTAATTAGGCGCGTATTTAATTAAGCGGATTCGTATCATTTGCGCAAATCCGCGTAGGAGTATTTTTCCTCAATGCCTTTGTGCCTCCTAAAATATTCTCAGCCGTCGACACTGACTCTCCTTGTCACTGAAGAAAACTTTAAAATCTGTAATCTTTATTTGTTTTACTTGATGAGTAAAACCGACTTGCGTAGGCAATGAGTTGTTCAAGAGTTTAAACTTAATCCATGAGTAATTTAGCAAATCAAAAATACCCCCTCCCCTTTTTTTGGGATGCAAATAAAAAATTTAAATTCATCGCTAGAGGGCACATATGTTATCTTAAACCAAATGAGAATTTTTCTCTCTTACCGATGGACCCTTAAATAATTTTGAGAACGGAAATGAATACTACGCCGGTAGTGTTCCGTTCTATAATGGGCGGATCGGACTGCTAGGAAAGCGCGAATAGAAGAGACCCGGGGATTTTTAGAATGAAAATTGCCATTCGTCGCAGAGATAGAATCTGAAACGGCGACAAATTGGAATCGGAGCGAACGGGGGCCTAATTTCGGATACATTTCTGGGCCCAATTAAAAATTCAAAACTCGATCCGGGTTAGTTTCCGTTTCGACGGGGAAGGAAAATGAGTCCTGGAGGAAAATTCATTTGTCAGCCCCGTTTTGATTCTCTCGGTCGTCACAATCCCAATTGGATATTTCCTCAACTTTCATTGAGTATAATAATTAAACGCTTTTTTCCAATCGTTACCGAACCGCCACGCGATATTGCAATAATAGCCGATAATTCCAAGTATTTGCCGGCAGTTTCAGTTTCGATTTAATTGCGATAAATTTTCTTATTTACAGCAACTGAGTATGCCCGGCTTATAGTAGAAAATGTAATGAAGATCTCACGATACCCTTATTCGTATTTCCAATTTAATGTAACCGGAAATCAAATTACCGCTAATTTCGAAGGACCTCAGTCGACACCCTCGTATTGCGGGACTTAATAATAATGTAATAATAATAATAAATAAATTTAATAAAATGATTACAAAATCGGAAACGCTTGTCCCACGCAGGTGATCAAAACCGGGATATTTTCCACAATTTTCAATTAATTACAAACTTCAATTAGAAATTAACAGACCGCTAATTGAATTCTAAATGTGCAACATGTTCAAGATTTCTAAATTCAGCTTTATTGACGCAGTAAATTCCGATCATCGCCGATAATAATATCGGGAATTTATTGACAATTTATTAGTAATTTCGTGTGACGACAGAGCCTGGAACTGTATGAAATTAGTGCCCGCTTTTGAATTATTGATAAAATTATCAGACCGAAAATTCAGGAGTGTTCCCGGGTTATTATCGAATTCGACTTATTCCCTCTTAAAGCCAATTCGTTCCATTGTCATTACAATCCAGCTCCCGGCTAATACCACTTCGATAATGACCTTTCGTTTGAAATTATCTGTAATAAACTTGCCGGCTCGTATCTTCCAAGTTTTGCGGGCGCAATAAAGAATCATTTAGTTGCCGGCAAAGTCCGAAGGAAGTTCGGAGAAAGGAAACTTCGCCCCGAGTTACGAGTTTGCGCCCCGGTCGTTTGTTATACAATCGAGGCGGAACGCTTTAAATATGTATCTGGCTCGGAGAAATGAAAACTCGCATTGGAGTTTCTATGATTTACGTGTAAAAAAAATATACGGTAAAAACTATCCGGTAATGTTGCCGTAGTGGAATGCAATTTAGTTTAATTACCGCAGTTAATTATATTTTGTCTTTTGACTGTTCTCAATAAATCGATTCTCGGAATAATCCGATATAGAGAATGCGTTCACTTAATACAGGAAGTGAAAAGGATTCCATTCGGCAAATGAAATAAGGAGAAACAAAGTGGGAGAATAAAACGGTAGAAATGTAATATATTCGGAAATCTAAAACCTGAATTCCTAAGGAGGGCTTTATATTCCATTAGGTGAACTTGGTTCAAACTTTGTTCAAGAGTTCCCACTGCATTTCGCTTATAAGAGGGCGTAAACACTGGGTTTGGACGAATTTCCGGTTCCATTTCAGATTTTACATGTCCTAAATTTCATAAAATATTGCCATCCATTAATTTGATGAAGTTAGTGTCGTTTGGGTTGCGAGTTTTATTCCAGTTACGTATTGTTCGTTACCATTAAAGGTTAATGTTTACAAGGTAATCTTTTAATTAGAAAACGACTTCCAGCCGGTATATAGTGTTCTGAATCCGATTGTAATTAAAATTTACTTCCCAAATTTTTAAGTCTACTCAATTAATGTATAATATAAGAACGGGCGAATTTCTTCGTACTTTCCAAGTACATAAAACCGCCTATGTTAATAACCCCCACTGAATTGCTAGACCAAGTCGGACTCCAAGCTAAGTTTGCAGAGTGCAACCGGTGATTCGCGTGGAAAGTGTTTACCCTGGGTAGGGGCCCACCCGCTATTTGTGGTGGCCGATACGTAATTTCCACCGAATTCACCGAGTTAACGGGATTTTTAAATTAATTGAAAAAAGGGTCTGAGTGCTGAAAGTGGAAAAAAAATTGAATTACCGCACTTTCTGTGACTGGTGGTGGTGTTGGGGGAGGCACAAAAACATACCATAATTCAGCCTGGAAATGAGGCCAACGCGTTTTTCACCACCGTGCCGTTATTTCTTGGTGTTTGAACTGTACGTTCCCGACATTTAATTCTAAAAAACTTTTCCTAAACAATACTCACCAATCGGTCACCAATCGCAAACCAGAATTCGAATTATATGACTAAATTCTGGCAAGATCGCGTAATACCCTGATGATGGAACCGGTAAGAGGGTAAAGTCCCTTCCAGTGGAGCTCGCCCGGTGCTTTCCAAACACTGGAAAAATTACGGAATAGCTAACCGAGTTTCCCCGCACAGTATTACACGATCCAACGGGTATTTAGTCAGCGATAATTCAAAACGTTGTGGTTGCCGAAACATTCGCTCGATATGAAAACATTGTCGGCCTAGATGCCGATAATAAATAACTGTTAACATTGCGCAAGAGTGTGAAAACTGCCACTCTGTAAATTTTCAACATTGTTTCCCCATCAGATTCATCAACCGGTCAATTTCAATTGCAGTTTTCGCACGCTGGCTTCGAAAGGCGTGCTGGCCGGTTTAGATAACTTTCAAACTCTCCATCCAACCCTCCCTCCCTCCTCGGCTCCGATAAAATTATTGTCTTGACAATTCAATGACTCCATGGAAGTTGGTCATTGTAAGGCCGGCGCGCGCTTTGTACGAAAAGGGAAGGGGTACAGAATTATCGACTTATTGTTGAGCTCACAATCCGGCCTATCCCTAATCCGGTAAACTCTCCAGTTTTGTATAAGGCCGCCAGTTTGTTGTCTACAGTTTCTCGATATTGGGGCGACGAGAACAAGTAAATAGATCAATCACGAATCATCCCGTGGGCTTTCGAAATAAGTCGGCTCTGATAATTTTCCGACGGTATTGCCCCGAATATAGTTCCCGGGTTTACCTTCAAACACCGCTGCTATGACATTGTTGTATTGACGCAATTATATCCCACCGTTATTACACTTACTATATAATATGTTACCATCATGGACGCTTTCGAATCCCGACACAGTATTAATCAAATACAACAGCATAATTTACTGTCCATAGACTAGGTGTGCGATTGCATCTTACCGCGTTAACGGTCGTTGCGCCACCGATGCAAATCCGGCGTTACAGAAGGCGTCAATGCCTCTATGAAATGCTAACGGTTTCGACTAATGTTAGGCCGTCATCAACACGGAGAGAGAGAGAGAGAGAGAGAGAGAGTGGGTTTAGGCGGTCGGATTGGAAACGTAATAAGGTCCAACATCAACAAGACCTAGTCGTATTTTGGATTGAGGGATTTGATGTGTAATTGAATGGTCGGACCGCGCCGGCTCCCGTCCGCCGTTATAATACACAGCGATGGGAAGTTTGTTAGTCAACTGCAGATTGGATCCTTCTTGGATCCTGGAGTTGGGATGGAAACCGGGGAGACCGGCAGAGACGATGTCGATTAATAGAACCGTTGTTGGAACTCTGTTCATCTTCTGGTTTGGCGGCCCAGACAGTGCGGCCAATTTGGACAAAGTCAATTACAAAGTTCTGTACATTCATTGTCCGACCTTCGAGCAGTGAAGATTATAGGAGAAACGGCCTTTATAATTATGGATGAAATAAACAGGCAACAATAACAGGTGCAGTGTTAGCTAACAGACGCCTTGTAACGCCAATTTATAAACCCATATACCACACGTGATGCAGCGGAAAAGCATTTTTCCGGAGGGAAAGCTTGTGACTGGTGTAATACATTTTGTAGATCTATTAGAGTTAAATACTCTTAAAAAGATAGCGAACAAATAAGATATAATCATTAAGTCCACGGAGGTAGTTCGAAATGAATATTGCGGAGTGCCTAGTTTCAGTCGGTTTTAATAAATAAATGAAATGTACAAATTTGAGGGGGTCGATGAAGGCATTTGGCCGAACAGAGCTAAGTAAGACGTAAGTTCAGCCATTTACCGTCCCGACTGATTAACAGAGAAAGGGCGATCCTTCAGGAAACAAGTTTAGTGGGGGAGGGGGGGCCCTAGGAGGGAGCCCGATACCTGTGGGATTATACCTCATGAACCGCCCAAACTTCTCCTTCAACTCAATTTTAAGGGCCAACTCATCCGCCCCTCAAGTAATTACCAGCTTTCCTAGGTCTCGTATGCTTCGGGGCGCGCTATCTGCATCGGCTCCAATGGCGTTCGACAGTTTGATTTGGATTATTTCCATGAGAAAAATCGTATTCTCCGGGTGGTACCACAATTCTGACCGTAATTGAAGCTTGCATTTCAGCGAATATCATTAAATAAATAATTTGATGCGAAAAAACAAATTCGAAAAAATGAGAACTATAAGACTGAAATTGACTTAAACCCCGAACAGTATCCTTTATTATTGACATTTTCACTAACTTCTGGTAGGATCGCGAAATAGTGTGGGATGAAACTTGGTTAGCGTGGTTTAACCCGCTCCTATTTAAGTATTTTTTATCCTTTCCTTATGAGCCCATATCGGGTGTCCGCTTCCGACGTTTCGGAACACTCACTGGTTACATCATCAGGAATTCTGTACACGGAAGACTCATTCGATTCACGTCTCGATGTCGTATTCACAACTTCATTAAGTCAGTTACGAAATCACTCTACCATTCGACAATAAACGAGTATTCTCAAATAAGTGTGACTTCCAAAATTTGAGATGCAGTCAACGCGAACATATTGGGAAAATTCTGTATTAAAAGTCTACTTTTTTAAAGACAGAAATCCAATTATATAGGAATGCAAAAGAACGAAATAATATCCAGTCTCGTTCGGGTGGAACAGGTGGCATCTCTTACGAAGATCGGCGGGAAAAAATACACCACTTAAGTCGAACGACGAAAGAAAACCGCTGCAAGAGTAACGGGAAGCGAAGAAATCGGTATGCTAGTGCTGCTGCTAATCGGGGCGGGATTGGGCCCCGGGGGGATAATGGCCAAGATTTCTGGCCTAGAAACAAGTACGGCCTTTTGTCCCGCTCTAATGCACGTGGAAATTTCATCCCGCCAGCTAAAGCCAATGCTAGTCTCATACATACCTATTCACGTTTCTTACTACAGTCTTTCCAGTAAAACCTCCTCAATAGGTTCATATATTAAGTATTTCATAATGAAAACATAATAAAGTGAACCATGAGTTTTTGAAATAGAAAAGGAACGACGCTATGCTCTTGATATTGTTCTTAAGTCGAACAACGGATTTTACTTTTTAATTTAATAATTAAGCTCACAAATCGGCTCATATAAGCCCCGACAAAATATTTCTTGTGGAAACAAAAGAAATATAAGGGAACTGAGAAAATATGTGGGGCCACCAAAAACAATGACGGAAGAAAAACAGACGAAAATCATAAGATAACACGACGTTCAAGACCTCCACAACGGGATCAGTGCTGACAGGAAGCTCCACCGCAGCCATTGGAGCATTATTAATTTACTGGAGACGGTACAGGCCCTAGAGCAATTTGATAGGCGCTATTACGTTATCTGGAGGGTACGGCGCTTCTGATGCCGACTGGCAATGTTGGCGCGTAGTGCGGATTTAGTATCTGCCCCCCCCTTGAAATGAAAAGAAATGAAGTAATAAATTTCCACCGAGTGGTTATGCAGTGCGTATAAATTCTTTTTATTTACACGGGGCAGATACTGAAAACCGCACTACACGCAAACATTTTGAATCGGCATCAGGAGCGCCGTATTCTCTAGATTACACGGAAATTGCACCGATTAAATGTGCCCGTGTGCCTGTACAATCTACAATAAATTATTAACTATATATAAACACACTTGTGCACCATAATAATGTAATTAAATGCTATATTAAATAGTGTGCTAATAACTTAGAGGTTTGGGACACAGGGCTGATAATAAAGGGTGTCCCAAAATTAACGCAATATTTGAATTTGCCACCATTAGTGCAGTAATGTCGGCAACCCTATTATAAAAAAGCCATTTGACAGCCGATAGTTTAGGGTCAGTACAAATGGAGCGTTACACGATAGAACAACGTGTTTTGATTGTTGAACAATATTTCAGAAATAACGAAAGTTTGGCAGCCACAGTTCGATTCAAATCTTGCGTTAATTTTGGGACACCCTACAGACGCCTCCTCTTTCCTATTTCTTTTCTCCTATTCCTCTTCCTCCCCGACTGATATAGATCGGAAACGCCCCGAGGGACATATTGGAATTGCATAAAAGCGAAATTGTTGGAATGTTGTTAATCTATATTATTATTCTTCGATGAAATAAATTATATCGATTAAAAAGGCATGTTGGCGAATTATTTTGACGAGGAATTAAAGACAAAAATAATCTTTATATAAAACATATTCTAATTATAATTGTTCGGAGTCAAATTATTAGGTATATGTTCAGATGGGGAAATATTCGTTCATTTGTACTAACTGTGAAATGGTCTTTTTTAATAGGGTTGCAAATTCAAATATTGCGTTAATTTTGGTACACCCTTTATTATATTAATCAACTTTATACTTTATATTTTTCTGTCCAGTATGCAACGCCTAAATTTCACACAGTGACTGTTAGTACGTAGTTGCTACTGACGACCGCGAATACATTTTCAGTTATTTCCGTTCTGAAATCATACTTCGGGATTATTTTCGTCGGGCAGTACCTGGCCCGGCACTGGGAGGCGTAATCGGTGGGATCGTGAAAGGATATCCGGAGGGATAAGTCTGTATTTCGGGCGGTATTGGCTGACGTTGGGACCCCTCGAGGTTTCGATCGGAGCCGAGCGGCCGGATTAAATATTGAACGCCGGGACGAAATAATGGCGCGGCCCTGACGTGCACACACAGCAGAGAGACCGTGAAATTGGAGCGTCTTAAACTCGCAAATGGAATTACTGTCTGTTCCTCGGCAACTGCATTCGGACGGAAACCTTGATGAGAGTTGATACAGAATATTTCCATCCGCAATTTGAATAGCTACCTGATAATTTATCAACAATAATTGCTAAATTAGTGTTATAATATCACCAAATATAACATTTTAGAATGTTCAGATGATTTCATAGC
The DNA here is from genome assembly GCA_019843655.1 of Lethocerus indicus. Lineage (NCBI taxonomy): Eukaryota > Metazoa > Arthropoda > Insecta > Hemiptera > Belostomatidae > Lethocerus > Lethocerus indicus. Next base: position 31,786,391 of record JACDQD010000004.1, on the reverse strand, counting down.
TGAGCCTATTATAGATATAGAGCAGGGGTCGGCAACCTTTTTCGGACGGCGGGCCATTTTCAAAATAAAATTTTTTACGCGGGCCCCACATTCAAATGTAACTTAAATAGTGCTTTTATATCATATACGAGTATAAATATTATTATAAATAAATATAGAAAAAATGTATTTTTTATCGACACGCTATAATAACAATAATGTCGGAGAACAAAAATTTTACAATTCTTAAAAGGGAAAAAAAAGAAAATACAATTCCAATTACATATGTATAAGGAAAATAGTTTACGTTTCGTTTTATTCATTCGTTAAAATTCGACGCGATTTTTGTTCTCGAATATTTTTTGATAATTCATTTAAGTCCGGTCGTGTTTGGGATACTGAGATCCTCGACAAGTTTTGTAAATTTTCATCCGTCAACCTCGTTCTATATTTTGATTTTATGAAATTCATTCTCGAAAATGTTTGTTCGCGTAAATAGGCGCTTGAGAAAATACAAATCGTCGATTTTGCAAAATTTCTTAAATTGGGAAATTTGTTTTCTGGTAGGTTTGAATAAAAGGCGATTAAATTATTTTTATATATTATACATTGTTAGATTGCAAATCAATTAACTCTAGTTGTAAATTGTCCGGTGCTTTTACATTATCAAATTTTAAAGAATTTTCAAATATTAATACGTCCATTTCTTTTGCATAAAAATATTGAAACCGATGACGAAAATTTTCATCCAGTACTTTTAGTGACTCAATAAAACTATTTGAAGGACACTGTCGTTTTTGGTTAAAAACGATTGCAAAGTAGGAAAATGACAATAATTATTCTTTTCGAGTTGAGAAATAAACACAGTAAAATAGGTTTCCCCGCTATGTTTCTGTTAGCGCGCATTTTTGTCACCCCGGCCATATTTGGGCAGGTTCAGGCTCTAACTTTGTTGATTTCTCCTAAAATTATATTGGCGCTTTGCAAAGGGCCGCAGGTTGCCGACCCCTGCTATAGAGTGATCGTGTTATTTAAACGTATTCGGGGATGGAGTTTTTAAAATGATTGTTACGAATTTAAGAAATGAGTCTAGGCAATATTTTGACGCTCTATTTACATTATGCCACTCGTTGAAGCGGCAGAAAGTGAAAGGAAACGAACGTTGTTTCATTTCATTTTTAAATCCGGGCCTTAGGTAAAAAACAAGATTATGTACCGCCGTCTCGTGCATAAACGTTTGTTTCCCAAGGCCCGGAAGAAAATAAACTGAAGCAACCTTCTTCCGAGATTATTCAACGATTTAAATCAGAAAGTAGATACAATTTCATGTTACTTCAAGAGCATACGATAGGGTCATCTGGTGCACAAATATTTAACGTGTTCTTTTGACGTTGTCCAGTATGAATTTCAATATATTGGGGGAGACCGGAAAGTAATGTCGTTTCTGCGCACATTCTGAGTGACTTCTTGACTTATAGACAATCGAATTACAATTTCTTTTTGTAATTTTGGGTAAAACTGCCGGCCAAATACCGGAAGAGGTACACATCCGGCATTGCACGCTGTTCGAGTTTCGCAAGGGAAGTAACGCAACAGTTGCTACCGAAAACATTTGCAAGGTTTATCCAAACGCATTTGACGTCCGTAAATGTGGGCAAAGGTGGTTTTCCAAGTTCCAAGGTAATTTTGATCTTTCCGACTCGTATCGATCGGGAAGACCATCAACGCGTTAAGGGCGGAGGTGGAAGCAAATCCGTGTCGGAAGATCGGAGGAATTGTCAGACAGTCTTAACCATCCAAGAACATCTGAAGCGGATTGGGAAAGTAAGCAGAGTTCCGCACAATCTGTCCGAACAGAACAATGCCGATCAATCAGATGCAACTTATTGCTTCAATAGAACAGATAATGAATTACGGTTTCTACTAACGATTAAAATGTTATGTCAAAGTTAATTAACTATTACCTAACGACTTCTGATTTTTGATATGTAAAATTGTTAATTGTGTTGGGTAGGAGGGACCGGGGGATGTAATGTAAGGGTGAGAGCCGGCCAGAGTATTTGGCTGTTGGTGACGCGCGACCCCTTGTTCGACGTGCCAGCTCAAACTGGCAATATGTCCACCTCCCTCTCTCTCTCTCTCTCTCTCTCTCTCTCTCTCTCTCTCTCTCTCTCTCTCTCTCTCTCTCTCTCTCTCTCTCTTCCAACCCCCTTTCCGGTGATCGATATCCTTCCACCTGCCGAGAACCACTCTCCTCCCCCCATCCCTTCAGTCCTACCCCGGCCCCAACATTTCACAATCTACCGGACAGGTGTAGACCGCGTACGCCGTTGCGGAAATGCAGTCAATTATTCCGCGAATGGATTACAGGCGTTTCCGGCCAATACCCAGGCAATGAGAAGTGGATTCACAGTGTTAAAATCACAGAACGGACACAAATGCACCGCAGAACATTGTTTAAACTTCATAAAAGATAAGCGTTCAAACTTTATTAACTAACTGCGGTATTGGCGCTGTATTAATTTCAAATAGTCCCCAATCGTCTCTGCCGAAAGCAATGAATACAATCGTCAGAATGAATTGTGCAATGAATTCTGTGGTCAGAAACATACCGGGGGGAGCATTAAGGATGGTGCGAAGGACTTTTGACTGGAATCTCCGGATGTTGGATTTCTTGGCGGAACCCCATAGCTCTATTCCGTAAGTCCGTGTCGGTTTTAATATGGATTTGTATATTGTCAATTTTTTGTCTATTCCAAGTTTTGATGTCCTTTTCAAAAGAGGTCTTAGCGGTCCAAATTTACGGTTTAGGTCTATTCTTTTCAGTCGGGTATGGGGTTCCGGTAGCAGTTTTAATATTAAAATTTGAACAATAATTGAGAAATCCTGAAGTAAAAGAGGAAAACCACCGGTTTTTGCATTACAAAAATTAGGCTCTTTACAACGTCTATTTTGAGCCAATTACCTTTTATACTGAGACATTCGCACGGCTCATTTAGACACGAATCGCCAGCTTATATGATACTGCTTCGTAAATAGAAAAAGTTAATGGTTTTTTTTGGACGTATTGATTGTTGAGTATGTATTGAAAAGGGGTTCATTTCTTAAAATGTTTCTTATAAAGGGAGATCACCCCATTTTCAATGAACCTAATTTACCTTAAATAACGAGTCCTGTTCGGCGTTTCGGGCCGCCCGTTCTCATTCCGTTTAATTATCCCCGCCGATCGTCGGAAATTCGGTGCGAAGTTTCCAAGTTGTTGCATAAAAGTTGTGCGATTACTATAAAGGGGCGTATAAACCCAGCGCGGTTCATTATTGGATGGCGGTGGGCCGTTGTTGTTGCAAGTAAACTTGGCTCTCACTCACTTCCTGCCGCTTGTTAAGCCCAAGTTGTTCACAGGAAATTAATCAGTTCGTACAACACTTTAGATTCTGACTGTGACACTTTCACGGGCCGCTGATTTTCCCTAACTAGACTATTAGCCTCTCTCTACTCTATATTAGTTTTATAACTGTAACAGTTCAGAGATGTGACCGGAACGAGCATTTGAAGAAAACAATTTAAACAACGACCACCTCTTTACAGATGTTAAACACTGTTAAAAGAGAGAACTAATTTTCCCAAATCCCCGTGAATATTCTATTTTTGCGAATAGATGCACTTTACGATCCCGCCCTTTGTTATTTCTTCTCTCGACAATCTACCTTGTTTAAGCATCACTAGGACTTTTGTAGGACCAATAAAGTGCTCCGAGGTTAAGAGAATTGCCTCGGAGTTTTAATAATATCCCTCTACTGGCAATTTGACATTGGCTTACTTTTTATCATTTCAAATTAAAGTCCCCCTCGCTCAAATTAAAGTTTTCTTCCGCTCTATATCATTAGGTACAAGCAGTAAAACCAAATTTTAAATTGTTTCGGCCTTATATCTCCTCCCGCCTCCTGCTAGGCCGAATTTGATTGTTCGCCATCTTCAGTAGGGATTGAGTCCCTCGAATGAACTGTTCCTGACCCGAGGCCATAGGCTGAAATAATTTTGTAGCAATTTTCTATTTTTTTAAATCCAGTCCATAAACTACCGGTCCGACTACCGTCTTCACCTAGTTCGTCCACCGGTGAACTATTTCGGTACTTCCGGAAGCGAATTTGCCGGATGTGAATCGTTAAGGACGGTAAGAACGCCGGATTTCCTGTGGGTGGAAAAGCGGTGGAGTCGAAAGTGGAAGTTGGAGATTGGATTGGTTTGAGGCCGTTCACCGGGGATTGGCGTCTCCGACTGTTGTTCGACCACAGCCCATCCACAAAATCCCTCCCCCCTCAAACACACTAAAAACATACACAAACTTTGCAAATTTTCACGAGATTCAGGAATTTTGACTATCGATTTTTTCGAATATCGAATTATTTCGATAAACTTTTGGTGAAAATATTTATTACAGACTCAAGTTCCTTATTTATTTTTAATTTATATTTTTGATTCCGTGTGTTTCTGTCTTCTCTCGCTGGTTTGGTCTTTTGCTAGACCGGTTTCGGCTGCTCACCGTCTCCGGTAGCAAAAGGCCACAAACCTACGGTATTCCAACCCCTCGCGGACCACAAAACAGGTATGTTGAATTGATATATATGTACGAAATTGTAGTACGATTATGTATATACATAGTTATTCTTCGTTTAATGAACACATTTTTCATTACGGTAACACCGCTCCCCACTCGAGATGCTTCGGGAGGGTGAAATTTTTTTCTCAATATATTCAGCCATTATGCAAAATAATGGACTTCGGGGTAAGAATTTCATAACGCCGCCTAAAGGAGAACTTGCACACAACGGTATATGCTCACAACGGAGACGGATGAGTAGCTGAGTGGGGTGAGGGGGATTATTGCAGTTATTCAGTGGTAGGAAATTACATTTCCATTTTATTAGATCACTTTTCCAACACTTATTACTTACGATTACGTTTTACGTATTACGTTTTATTAAAATATGTGATTCTCCTCTCGTCATGTTAGGCAGTGTCTAGAATTCTATATATGATATTCGAATATATTCCTATTTACATATATAATATAGGGTTGTATCGCAAACTATTCCAGGATTTTTCCTGTGTTCGGAACCCAGCCGAGCGCTCTCCACTGTAAGTAGAGCGGATCCGGGTGTTGTCTGCTCCCGACGTTTCGGGACTCTCACTGTTTCCTTCATCAGAGTCCGATCGTGGATAATGAGAGGAGAAATCCCGGCTTGCAGGGGATCAATCCCTTCCAACCCTCGGGTTCATCCCTCAGTATTACTAGAAAGTTATTACCGGACAGAATAACAATTACTATCCCGCCTTCTTAGCCGTTTGTCGAACTACTTCCTGTAAACTAATTTCACCCCATAAAAAATAAATATAGAAACGATTCAGCGTCCCAACACATTCCTCCGTACTTGAATGCGTGTTTTCTTAATCGACAATCGGTTCAATGGAGAGGGGCGGAAAGAAAAACTCGTGGAGAACCACCGACCGGACAGATTTAAGGGGGTATAAATTGGAAGGTCGGGATAAACATGAGGATTTAATGCTTTTCGAAAAAGAAATGTAATTGCGGTTTCGGAGAGCGGAACGGCGGCCCTGTTGGCGGCCCGCAATCTTTCCATTGTCCGATTCCGATTGGGTGGGCCCCCCCTCTCTCTCTCTCTCTCTCTCTCCTCCCTCCCTCCCTCTCTCACTCACTCCCTCCCTCCTCCTACACTTTAGCTGATGGAATTCTCGAAACAACACAAAACCCGCCGTCCCCACCCCCCTTCATCCCAATAGAGAGGGAATTTGATACAATAAAAATCCGGCAATACAAATAAAAACTGGAGTAGGAATTGTTCCAGGCCCTCGGACCGAAAATCAAATACCATTTCATAAGTGTTCGGCAACTGTAACGCCGGTGGGGTCGGTGAAATTAGAAACAAATAGAAAACTTAAATCCAATAGCCTACAGCCTCCGGATTCTAGCCGCTGCTGCAATTACATTTACCTTATAAAAATCCCCGTAAAGGATATGTACTATTTGCTGGTTAAAATTGTATAGCGCATCGGCTGTATAATAAATTACGTTAAAGGTGCTAACGGTCTTATTTCAATTCTCGATCTAACCGATTTTCGGCGAAAACTAAATTAAAATTATCGATTTAGCGAACTTGCACTGTTAATGATTTAATTGGGAATTGATGAACTGCGTAGGAATGCAAAAGGTTTCGGCGATCAGGGTGAAAATGATATTAAGGGTGGTAAAAAGTATTAATATTTTATGAATGTAAAACCCCCACAGGTCTATATCTTTCTATGACATATACAGTACCCAAAATCGTTGATTGTCCCTAAGATTTAATTGTCTTTTTGTTTCTATTAGATTAGTTCTTTACGGTTTCGTAACATTTTAGCATTCTCCTGCTGTGTTTCATTTGTGACGCCGAACAAAAAATGCAATATATTTTCGTCTGGGGAAACTTTTATTATTGTAGAAAAATTGAATGTGGCTTTCGATTTGAGGCAATCAAATTTATTTCTGATTTATTTATTTTTTCAAACTTTCCATGCAGTCTTTTTTTTAGTTCGTTTCAACATCATTGATTTCGAGTGGCGTATAATTAATATTCAGGTTGCAATATATTAAAAAATTAATGTAATTTCAGCGTTTATATAATATTACCTTGGCGGATAATTATCTCCTCATTGGTTACTTATCCAATTACAGATTATTATTAGGAATTGGAAGTAAGTTTTGGGATTCCGGGACTCTCGGGATCGTCTCGTCTATCCCTTAATCTCGTCTGGGATTAACTTGGATCGGTTCCGGTTTTTACTCATAATCAATATAGCATTCCCTCGGTAATACAGTGAGGTAAGCGTGTTGTTAGCACTGCTACACTGCGTTGATCAAATAATTACACAACTGAAAGTCAATATGGTATTACTGACGGGGTGGTGGGAAAGCTCTCTAGCTTGAGACCAAATATTACACGACCTTGCTTGTTCTTCACATAATCTTTTTTAAATACAGATTGGGGATGTGAGAGATTGGGGACGTTTTAGTATCACTGTCTGTATTTTATTGATAGCTCCAGTTCCGCCCCGAAATAAAAGTCAGTCGAACCCGTCAATATTTTATGGGGAACTTATTGGATTCCTGTGTTCCCATTCGGATATCCATTAGTCATCCATTCCATTCGGAGCGTTACCGGAAAGGAGTCTGTTGACAGTTCTTGCGCCACTCTGCACTTTGTTGAGTGCGTTCCGTAAGTGCAGGCCGGCTTTAGTGCAGAATTAAAATATCAAATTGGAAAAGATTCAAGCTTAATGAATATTGCCCACTAAATTGTCCAATATTTAATGGCGTAAAATATTTATAATTTTTATATAAAAAAATGTATAAAACGTTCCCCTTATACTCCATTTAATTATCCCAAACATGGTGAACAAAGCAATATGAGTTTTTCCCTAGCGGTAGTTATAACTACATGTTTTTAAAAAGAGTTTCGCAGTAGCGATCGATTCGAACTCCTAGCCTCCTTCGGTCCATGTAAAATTTTAAGTCTTTTAAGTTACAGTAGCTAGAAATTCGCTCGAGTAGTGGTGGACCATTTTACTTTTATAAGGGCCACACTTTGGCGATCAAAAGGGGACCGGGATTAATTCAGAAAAACGGGCAAACACGGGAAAACTTTTGCTATCCCGCACGTTTATAACCGGATATTAACCGGGAAGAAGAAGTCGTTCGAGGAAATGAATAAAGTGCGGCCGGCGAACATTCCCAAATGAAATACTCTTTCAGCTGAAATTATCATAAATACGGTGGCGACCCGGCTTTCGCCTGGAGCACTCTTTAATCTTCACGCTCGTAACTTTGTTTGTTCCTCCCTGCAGAAATGTAACAAGAAACCATACCGTCTTACGACTCTTCGATGGATTTAAACCGGGACAATCATGAAAGTGTACATCAATCCTTTTCCATTATTAATTTTATAATTGTGTTTTATAACCTCGGGTCTCAGTTGATGATGCTCCTCGTACTTAGCGAGAGTACTTAGTTTTAAGGCTCCTCTTCACGATATTTCAGACTCAGGCAAAACTGTGCTTAGAGATATTATATAACTGATAACACTATATTTTACTTTACGTTTACATTTTATTAAACACGTGAATATTTTTAAAAAAGTGGATAAAATTATTGCGTTTGCGGGTAATTTATGTTTTAAGTAACAAAAAGGGAACGATAAATCATAGGGGGTCTCTTCAATGGGGCAAAAACTGAATTCAAGTCCTACGCAGTTTTGTTAGTAATGCATTGTGGCACGGGTGAATCAACCCGAGTGTATATAGTTGCAAAAAGTTCTCAATAATCTGTAATTTAATATCTCAGAATTCTATCTTAGCATTCTTTTATTTAAATTAAGGCTCATTGAATCAGGAATTTGAATATTTCCGAATTATAGGGCGTATTCCAGAATCTATAATCACCCTATTACTCCAACGGAGTTCAGTATAACCTTCATGTATACATACAGAAATTATTATAAAATTTATAAATTATACCATTATTCCTGTATTATTCTTTTGTGTATACCTACTGGTGGTAGTGGTTGATAATGGTCTATTCATGCTGTAGACAGTGGCCACAATTATTAGGATAGTTCCATCGTGGCTAGCAATGTTTTATACTCCCAATGAAAAATGACCGAAGACACACGAAATGGACCATCGGAATGAAATGAAAAGAAACGCTCTACTATTATTAATATTGTAAACCGAGTGGTCGACTTTCAATGGCATTTCATTTCATAACGGAGGCATTTCTCTAGCGGTGGAACTGTGGAGTATGAAATTCCGCTTTGGTTTGCGTCGCCGTTGCGATTATCTCGGGAGAAAGGGCCCTCCGGGCGGTAGGGCCCCGGCCAGAGTTGCCTCGCCCTTTTTCTCTTTCTCGTCCTATTTTTCACCGCTCCCTCCTCCCATAAATCCCGAGAGGGCCCGAGGCGGCGTTTACGTCGTCGAATGCAGGAGAGCGCTAATGCATTTTCATTGCCGGCCCTCCGTCTTCACCAGCCCATTCATACTTGGGGCACCCGAGAATCCTATTTTACAAACGCCGCCGGTACCGGTATCCGAGTATGTACAATACCGGCAATATTTTCCAAATAATATAGAGTTTCGTCCGATTAAAAGCCGGACAAAAATGAATTATGCAGAGCGGTAACCTTTCCAGTCTGTCCATATGACTATCACGAATATAATGAACGATTCCTCATATCATTCCTATCATACCTTCGGATGCGAGTAACACGAAATATTATATTTAACTGACGAAATTATAAACTGCTTGAGTGTTGTAAGACTTATCGTCCCGTATAAAACGATTGAGGGTGTTATACAGTTACGAAAATAGCGTACTTAATCTGTTTGAAGTGGTCCCTGACTTAATAAGGGACAAGAGACCAGGGGGACCGTTAGACGTCTAACTGAATTATAACGAACAAGGAACTGATTAAATAGCGGACCGAGCGTTCTGTGCTCAGAGACTGAGGGATGACCGATATTTAACTGCAATAACAATTTTAATTGCTATTACTCCAAATACTAGAGCAATACTAGTGCTTATAATAGGAATTACTGGTGATTTTTTAGCTATCAATAATGACGCCGGTTGGTTTAAGTCCATGTCCAGAGCCGAGTAAAATAATACACTGTTGTTTAACACAGTGCCGTATTAATTTGTTCTAGGGGGTTAAAATTGATAAAGAGGAATACTAAAATACGATTTCCTGGCGGATAAAATGGGAATGGAGCCTGCAAATCCGCAATACCGCATCCTATTTCAATAATCCTAGTTTCACCTAAATCCTAGATAAGGAACACGGAACGTTTGCAACCACTAACAGCGTGCCGGGAGATAAAACGTCGGCCGGAGAGAAATGGGACCGGCATTTGCAATTCGCGCAGAGATTGAAGAGACTCCGCCGCACCTTAAAGAAGATGGTAATCCGGGACACCTTTGCATACCTGTTAAAGGATACAGAGCTCTCGGCGACGGAGACTCATCTTCCGGCCAAACGACCATCGGGGGCGTAGACTCGGTCGGTGATGATGGCCCGTATATAAGATAAAGTAAACTGCATGCGCCGTCACGTGGTAATGTGCCCAAACTATGCACGTTTTACTTGTATGAATCATGCATAATGCGTATACGACTCCTGACGAGTCATCAAGACTCAAAGTTCCCTTCTAATGACGCAGATTTAAATTCTTATAAATGTACATTGAGGAACGAATATTTCCCCATCTAAACATATACCTAATAATTTGACTCTGAACAATTATAATTAGAATATGTTTTATATAAAGATTACTTTTGTCTTTAATTCCTCGTCAAAAAAATTCGCCAACATACAGTCGTCTTTCCTTATTAATCGATATAATTTATTTCATCAAAGATAATAATATAAATTAACAACATTACAACAATTTCGCTTTTATGCAATTCCAATATGTCCCTCGGGGCGTTTCCGATCTATAGGAGAAATAGGAGGAATAGGAGAAAAGAAATAGGAAAGAGGAGGCGTCTGTAGGGTGTCCCAAAATTAACGCAAGATTTGAATCGAACTGTGGCTGCCAAACTTTCGTTATTTCTGAAATATTGTTCAGCAATGGAAACACGTTGTTCTATCGTGTAACGCTCCATTTGTACTGACCCTAAACTATCAGATGGTCAAATGGTTTTTTTAATAGGGTTGCCGACTATACTGAAAGAATGGTGGCAAATTCAAACGTTGCGTTAATTTTGGGACACCCTATATAAATGACCGGAGTTCGCCTACTATAGTTTCAGAGTTAGATCAGAGTCAGTACGAATTGCCAAATAGGTTTGGGAGGCTGTGAGCGGAATGGATAGTATGTGGATATGTCCGCCAATGGGTCATGACCCCTGGACTAGGCCGGGGATTAACTAAATCCACGGAAACTCAAAGAAGCGCACGGCCTAATGTCCCAAGGCATTAGGCCCGTTTTCAAATCTGGGCACGATGCCTCTCTCTCTATATATATACAACGGCACCTACTGCCCTTCGATATTTCCTCATCGCGTAGTCCAAACTCTCCAATTTATAATGCGCATTCAAATTCTAAGTTCCCTACGCCAATTAGAAGGAATATTTGCTCACCAGTTTATTAAATTATATTCGAATCGTCTGTACATTAATATCGGGAAGTTAGGACAGCGTAATTAATCTACCTTTTAGCTATAAGTACAATTGCGGAAAGTTTATTTTTCTACCTATCTCGATAAAGGAGCCATCCAATGAAGGCAACTTTTAAAATTGTATAAGCCAGACAAAATTTCTAGGCCAGCGGTGTTTAAGCTTATAATGGGGGAGAGGGAATGAAAGAGTGAATTATGACGGGGAGTCAGACGGGTATGGAACTTTAGCGACCGAGACGTTAACGTTTCTATGGCTAGGAAAATACCTTGCGGTTGCGGCGGCTAGGACCGATTCTAGGTTTTCCATCTATCCGGGGGTGGAAAAAAACGAGTTGATATTCGGAATTAGGGTTAATTCGGCCACGCGAATGAATCCCACCGGTGGGATGGGGGGGGGGGCGTTATTGGAATTTCGGGATGACGTAGGGCCCGTAGCACAGGTTGGAAATTGCCGGCATAAATTCTGATCCGCGTCCGGCCCGATAGCGTTAATAAAGTACAATTAATATCGCTTCCGGGCGTCGCTACCACCCCCCGGCGTCGTCGCGACGGTTGGCCAACTTATCCGACAATATTCCAATTGAAAAATCCGTTTTGCGCTCCGTTCTGTGATTGGCGCGTTGTATATAAATATTAATTAAGTACTGAAATGAAATTCAATTTTCAACCTTACCGGAGCATTAAAAAGTCGGTCGCCAATTTGTTTATGCGGGGGCGGAATGAAAACGTAGATTGGCCCTTTAACGTCATGAACTTTTGATTGCGGTTGCAATTGTGGTCCCCCGGCTACAATTATTAAATCAGAGATTTTCATTCGGGTCGCTTACATTTACAGTTCTTCGAACGCCGTACTTAATATTTATATCTAGGGATTTCGCAATTTTAGTTATCAGGAAAATTATAACTAGTTAATTGTATTGACCAGAAATCACATATGCAAAGTTGATGGGAACCAAAAATTTTCTATTATTGCTTGTCTCGTTAAAAAAACAATTATAGTTTCTATTAGTGATACGCGAGTTATACATGTGCCCATAATTATGAAAGTGGTCTAAGTCAAAATTAAAAAAGAAATGAAGTTATCACTTATTTCACACGACATGATTTTAAACTTTACATAGTGGTTGTAATTACAACGTTATACGGAATTCATTTAGTGTTTATTATGAAAGTGGTCTAAGTCAACAATTGAAAAAATCAACAATTGTTTGGCAATTGTTGAAAAATCAACAACAACGAGAGTAAAAAATACCGCGGGCGAATCTGTCTCTTGACTAAAAATTCAATGGATGGGATTCTTGAAAAATGAACCTTATAAAATGTTTTATAAGACTTCTTTAGATGATTCTGAATTCCAAGTTTTGGATCTTTCACCTAAAAGAGGAAGACCAAAAATATACGAAAATATTCAATTACTTCCATTATACAACACCACTAGACTAGTAACATTAAAGTAACAAAAAACATAAAGATCTTATGTGTTTACCACCATACATCCCTCCAGTGTTTCAGGAACATTTTAAAAATCATAAAAACTCGAAATCATGACAAAAATGGATTACTCGTTAAAAATGATTAATAAAATTTATTAATCATTTTTAACAAGTAAACATTCTACTATGTATACATAGATAAAACATTTAATGTTTATGAATTATTTCGTTAAAGTTGTTGTTTCAAATAAAAATCCCAATTTTTTTTTTACTTTAAGTAAATTATAGGACATTCGGTTAATTTTGAAAATGGTCTGTCAATTCAAGCTTTAAAAACAACATTTTCCTATGAAATTCGCACAAAATTTCATATCTTTAATAAATTTCCATTAATCGAGACTAATAAAATTATTAATTGAAATGTCGCATAATGTAAAAATATTTTTTAATTTATTCAAACGCGATTCATTAAATATCTCGAAACAAGAAATATATGACTTAGACCACTTTCATAATTATGGGCACACATCTCCTTCGCCAATTAGCGTTGGCATTCGTATTCAAAATTGGCCGATAATTGCCGGGTTAATTTAGGGCATCGCTTTATCAGTAAATCCATCGTTGTGTAAAGGAGTGGTCAGTGGCTCTTATAAAATGATTTATACTAATTAGATTCTGATGTAAATCGGCTCGCGGGGTTGGTCGTTTAGTTGTACGAATACTCGTATAAGTGCTTGGGCTAGCGAGGGGCCATTAGGGCAGTTGGATGGCCGGGGGCCGGCCGTTAATGGCGTTTATTTTCCTGACAGGCAATTGTAAACCTACTGTCGGTGACACTGGAATTTGGGGCCGTCTTCAACTAATAACCGGAACATCGTCAGAATCAACCGGTCTATCGGAAACTCCGGCTGGAAATTAGATGTCGACCCGAGTCCCTATTATTTCCCTCATTTAAAATGATATTTAACGCGACTCACTCCACTATTATTATTCATCCGGGAAGAAGGAATCATGGAAAAATGTAATAGAAACAAATTTACACAGTTATATTTATTCTTGCTGTAATATAAAAAAAAATTTAGCCGACCGTCTATTTCTAAATGAACGATGCCTTAAAACATCTAAAATGTCTCCGAAATTAATTATCAACAAAACTGTCCGCAGTAATTTTAAGTAGATTAAAAAATACGGCAGTCGGTGTTTCCTTCTTGTTTAACATCTGGATAATAAATATTTAAATGTTGGGTTTTTATAAATGTAACGAATGATCCTTTTTCAGCCGGTTTTGTCTGCAGGATCATGTTAAGGAGCAGCGGAAAATTACTGCTTAATTAATACGGTACTGCGCTCTTACGAATATTCTTTACGTGAAAGGATAAATAGCGAATAAAATAGACGATGACAACCCGCCCACGTTCCTGGTTTCTCGTCCCTTTTAATGTATTTTCGTATCCCTCAATATTAGGCCTTGGGTTGAACATTTCTGTCACGATTTTGCGCCGGGCGCTAAACGAGTGGTGTATCGCAACTTCCATTTTTCAGAGCCGTCGACACTATCCGCAGGATGAACGAAAAATGCCATTTTCGCGTGAAAAAATAATGCCTCCTGGCTCCTTGGCAACGTTACAAAACACGTATTCTATTATTAGTTCTACCGGGTATCGATTCATATTGAAAAATGATATATCTTAAACTACATGAAAAAAAGGAATAGACGCATTTAATTGAATTTTTAAAATTTTCATCCCTTGTTTATAATTCTGCTCCTTTCTTCATGGACTAACAAAATATACGGCTATTTTGTTACAATCTCATACATGGTTTAATGGACAACGTGAAATCCTTATTTGATGATGGAGACCACTTTAGGCATACATATGTATGAGGTGTGTTCAAATATATTAGGATACCACGGTGTACCACAAGACTTCTGCTGGGATCTCGGATGTTTCGTAATATGTATGGACTGAAATTTCACTGTGCTTCGTAAACAAAGTGTAGCGATCGACCCTAACTTTATATTAATTTCAAAATATCTCTGAAACGGTAAAATGTTTTTTTTTTAATGTTGAACTTTAATTATTGTTTTGAAAATCCGACATAACTGGTGCAAGTTCATGTCGGCCTGTACGCTAGAATGGCTTCGCTTTTCCGGCTTTATCCTCCTCTCAATCTTAAGGACCCGACTCAACTGGAGACGCTCCTCGGATATTGCAAAGTCCCCAGGTCTTACCCACTTATTTGCATTTTTCACAGTTAATTCAACTACTGAAAAAAGGGTCCGCCGAACAATAAGACGACTTATCAGATCTCGGACTTGATTGCTTTCTGAAAAATTCCAATTAAACGCTCTTTGAAAGCGGATCACCGCCGAAGTATCCGAAGTACTGTCTCTTTCGGAGACAATATCCTCGAATAGGGGAAGTCAGTTAATTAACCGATTTAATACGGCTCGATTTGGAATTGATTGAGTGTTCCTCAGTTGGCAATTATATGGTTTTGGCATACTGCCGTCTTTAGGGTATAAGGTTTATGCTTAACGTGGACGCCGCGTGTTAAACACAGCATAAAAAAGTAATTATTAACTAAATTTTTTACCTAAATTACTTGGTATTTTTCTTAACTCAAGCTCTCGGAAGACTTTGGGTAAGTGGAGTATACCTTGGTTATTTGAGCAGTTTTAATACATTTACTGTGGCCTGTTGTAGGAGTCAAAGTGTGTTATTCGCCTCGTTTGGCTAAACCTCAATCTCTTAGGATTTGCTTCAGGCATGCGGCTTCATCACAAGGTCGGTAATAGGACCGAATATCATATCCCGTCCGTCCATTAGGTTGGCCCAGTGAGTATGACTTCCTTTCGCGCTATGACACAATATTAGGAAGCCGGATTCGATTTCACTCTGTTGATCGTCTAATATGGGAATATCCGGACGATTATGTAAGAATAAGGGAATTGGGGCAACGAACCGTTGACCCTGATGGGATTCTAAAAATATAACTTACGTAACGACTTCCTACTAAACGGGGGAGTAGGGTCCGAACAGTTCGTGGATTAATACATGAACTCGCAACAATAAATTACATGTATACTTGTAAAGAAATTGCCCTGTTCTATTCCGATGCGTTCGGTAATATGGAACGTGGGTTATTGGCTTGTAATATAATATAGACGGGGCAGGCATTCTCTATCCGGAACGTTGTCAATCAGCTCGACAGCAACTTCAATATTCGGTGCATGCCCTATCTGTACCGTGCCTTATATTATAACCTGTGTCAGAAATTGCCGGGCTGCTTCTAAACTAGTTATCTCCCTGTATAGGATGTTTGTACTCGATTTGCCCGATACTCTGTCCGCAATATCGCAATATCTCCCATCCGACTTACCCGAGTCCCGACTTCACTCTTGGGACGCTCCGAGCTGAGCGCTGAAGCGGGCGATTCCACTTCGTCTCGCAGTTCCCCCGGATTCAAATCCCGGGTATATATAACCTCGGCCAATTTCTCTCACCGCCGAAATGGCGATATTCCTCTACCTTTTACACGATATTCAAGTCAAAAAAATAAATGACTGGCACGAACTACCGTCTAGTATCCAGTTGGGTGTTCCAAAATGAACGCAAAATTTGAATTTGTCCACCATTCTCGCAGTAAAATCGGCAACCCTATTATATAAAAAACCATTTGACAGTCGATAGTTTAGGGTTAGCACTGATGGAGCGTTACACGATAGAACAAGGTGTTTTCATTGTTGAACAATATTTAAAAAAATATGAAAGTTTGGCAGCCACAGTTCGAAAGTTTCGTACGAAATAGGGTCGGAATAGTCGCTTTGTTAATCGTCAAAATTGCCGCGTTCGGGGTTCAGAGAACCCGCGTGCGATTAACGAAAAACAAACGCATCCTCAACGCACTGTTCGGTGCGTGTTTTTGGGCCGGAGGCTCACCGTCGGACCGTACTTTTTCGAAAATGAAACTGGTCATGCGTTGAACGTTACCGGTGATCGATATCGCGACACGATAACGCAGTTCTTTCCGCCTAAACTGGATGATATCGATGCGGATGACGTGCGGTTTCAACGAGACGGTGCCACATGCCCCGTACTACAGCCCGTCCTGTGTACTTTACGATTCAATAAAAAAATAGATAGGAGGCTTCCTGAGAAACGGACTGATCATATTTTTGACTGTAATGTTTGGATTTTGTTGATTTTTTTCGGTTTAGCGGAAGTACAAATAGTTGTGTGTGGAGTCGGAATCTGCGATATTGTAGGATAGTCTATGCGGGCGGGAAGAGCTAAATGGGCTCGGTGATAGCGCCACAGTGTCAATATCCCGCTCGGCGAGCGCTAACTGAAGGTTTCCGCAGCTCATCATCTTCTGATTTGAACTCGTCCGATGGTCCTCGCTCCCAGTCCGCGTCCGTCCGCCCAACGCTCAACAGCGCCGTATTTATAGAACGGCGACGCCGGCTTAAAGCCCCGTCCAATATCGCACGTCCGGCGATCAAATATTGATTTTGAGGTCTTCCGCGATGACTGGACACGACTCGTCCTCCCCCACTGTGGACACTGAACCGATGAAGCCCTTCCGACGATAACTCTGCACACCTGCGGCACTTCATGAGAAAGGTCAGCGCCAATTTTAAAGTGCCTACTTTGTTTTTTTTTTAACTTTATTTATTGTACAATCAACTATATGCCAGTTGTAGGTACAATTGTTTGATTAGTTTCACTCGATAAAGACGCCATCCAGTGATGGTACTTTTGACCTGTATCCGGCCTACAGAAAGTCTCTAGGCCGGTGGCGTTTAAGCCGACGCGGGGGGGATAATGGATGGGTAGAAGAGGAAAGGGACTGAACGAGTGGAATGGAATTTAAGGAAGCGTGATTTTGCGACTTCGTCGAACGGTATGTTGACGTTATTATGGATTGTTCGGTTAGAAACATACCGGGGGGAGCATTAAGGATGGTGCGAAGGACTTTTGACTGGAATCTCCGGATGTCGGAGTTCTTGGCGGAACCCCATAGCTCTATTCCGTATGTCCGTGTCGGTTTTAGTATAGCTTTATATATTGTCAGTTTGTTGACTGTTGTCAGTTTTGATGTCCTTTTCAAAAGAGGTCTCGACAGTCCAAATTCACGATTTAGATCTGTTCTTTTCAGTCGGGTATGGGGATTCCACGTAAGTCGTTTGTAGACCTACTTTGTACCTGTAAAATATTGAAATCAGTGACAGACAGATTTCCGCGTATTATCAAATTTCGACACGGATTTTCAATCTACCAACTAATAAATATTTCATTCAGTTCCGCGACCGGACTGGCTCCTTGTAATATATGCGTTATAAGGGTTTACCCTTTTGCTGAAATAAGAAAGATTTATTCGGATTGATTGTGTACTTTTTTTTACACAACGGTCATTACTAATAATATATCCCTATTAATCGTTAGATATGTGCCGTGTAACGATGTTATTGTGCATTTCCTTATTTTTTTCTTATAATTAAACAACTGCATTCTTGTTAAATTAGTTCCTGTTGCCGGCACGTAATGTGCACCTGATTTTAAGCCGATTCGAGGGACAAATTCGTGGATCTGGCCGGCTTTGAAAAATAATACGCGGCGTACAGTCGCTCTTCTGTAAAAATTTAAGGGGCTTCTTTTGGAGGTCGAGTCTCCCTCCTTATTGCCCCCTATATGAGACTGAGGCCCCTCTCGGCCTCTCGGTGAGCGAACGCAATTTCTCCAACTTCCCCTTTATTAGTTTGAAACGTTGGATTTGAATCCATTCGAAGCGGAAATAATTATGCGGTGATTTGAAGATTGCAGTGCTTTAAAAAAAGCTATAAAAAGAGAGCTTAAAAAAATTTATAAACAAATTGAACGCGTCTTTAAAGTGAACTCAAGGTGTGGTCAACATGCGTCAAAACTGATCAGCATTTCTCTGTTTGCCAAGAAAAAGGCCTTCCTGCTAAGCAAATTCTCTGCTAATTTATTATTGCAAAGTTCTGCATAAAATATCATTCAAAATTTGTATCATGAGTAATTTTCATCATCATCGTAATCGTCATTAGATTTCCTTTAGTAAATTAAGCATTTCGGTAGCTTATGGAACACCTTGTCTGAACTGTCACTGCAGTTTTACTTTGGTTTACAATGGACGGTAGGACAGAGTTATTTTCCTTTATACTGGCCGATATCTAATTAAAATCAATTGTTTTTGTACACCAATTAGCCAGCGGCGGATTGTTTAATGCGTAATGCTCGCCTAATTGCAATTAATAACCGTCATTCCCGGAAATTCGCCGAGGATTATCGAATGAACCGTTTTAATTAATAATAAAAAAAATATTCGGCATATATAGCCGCAATTTCGGATCGTAATTAATTTTTTCAGGCGCATAAAAACTGACGTGGAACATTGTTTTTTTTAATGCAACAAATTTATCTATATAAGTGAATACAGAAGTCTACAGGAATTAATAGTTGATGAAATCTTAAACCATTCCCCTTTGGAGAAAAAATTCTTTATTCTCTCAGGAATTATTTACTTACACCTTTTAGTGCGGAGTATCCCATCGAGCGGAAAGCAT
The DNA here is from genome assembly GCA_019843655.1 of Lethocerus indicus. Classification (NCBI taxonomy): domain Eukaryota; kingdom Metazoa; phylum Arthropoda; class Insecta; order Hemiptera; family Belostomatidae; genus Lethocerus; species Lethocerus indicus. The sequence continues at coordinate 31,767,157 of JACDQD010000004.1, read as the reverse complement.
CCGGACCGGAGACCGACGGAGAAAATACTCTGACGAGTTACACGGATGATTAAATTCCAATTTCTCCGGTATTTATGCACGTCCGAGCAGTTCCTTGGGGGTCTAAAAGGGCAGTGGTTAGTGCCCTGAGAGCGGGTTTCCATATTCCAAGAAGCGGGACTGATGACGGGAACACAAACTGAGCGGGTCCGCGTTCATTTTCTCGGCGGCACCTCCTCGAGAGGACAATGTCGGATGAAGGCACGGCCGATTAGGGAGGCAGTGGTGCGCTACGGGGAACCCACACTGTACCCTTTGAGCAGGGGACCGCTCAGCCGAGAGAACCGCCCCGCAGCCCCGGCCGCCGCCCAAGACCCTACTTGAAACTTTGCCAAATAAGATATAATCTTCTTATGTTTGAGCTCATCCTTCAGTTTACAGACAACGGAGGGAAAATAAAGCGACATCGACCAAAGTAGCTAGCAATAGGGAGCACGAACTACGCGACCGTGAAAAATGGCATCGTCGGTAATTCGCTCGGAAACGAACCAGCGATAAACGAGGCGACACTTGAACCAACATTGTATATAAAGTAACATAGTGAGTAGCTCGCAATAACGAGCAGCGTGTGAACTACGTGGCACTGAAAAATGGTTATCGATAATTCGCTCGAAGGCAAACTAGCGGCATACAAACCAACACTTGAACCAATTTCAGAATAATGTAACATAAACACAAGTAGCTCGTAATAAGAGACTCAGTGAAAAAATACTATCGAATTCGTTCCTGATGTCCCTTCGTTTTCGTATCACACGTTACAGTAAATGTGTCAATTTTCTAAATATTCCACTCTTTTCCCTCTGTCCCATTTAACACCCACTAAATTCAACCCAGGCATTTTGCCAGTTATCGAGAAACTTTATTGAATTTTAACCATTCAAGCAATTCCGAAATATCCGATGCGCTAAAAAAAGAACTATGATTTCCAATTTCAGAAAAAACAACAAACTATTTTATTCCGGCCGGATCCGGATAGGAAATTCGGCGTGTTCGATATGGTGGGCTCTGCCGATCCTCCAATAAATTGGAGCGGCCTGTACGTAATTGGAAGAGATTCCAATGAGACCCGCAGAAATGGCCCGTTCGGGGTTTATTGTTCCGGCGATTTTTGAGCTCAACGCGCTCAACGTGTTTTCGCAGCCTCCGGGAACCAATTTAAAATTATATCCCCTCTCCTACGTGACTTCATTTTGATCGGATACGCCTTCCATTTTTTCAACGCCCGCCTTGCGGCCCAGCCTTGCTTTTCAAATCCACGTGTTTTTTTTTCGATCAGTGAATGCAAATTTTATAACCAATACAAATTTAATGGCACTCGGGCGTATTGTTATATTCACGTGTCAATACTGTTTGACCACATTTAATCCACATTTTTTTTAACTTTATTGTCCGTAGCTAATCAATCTTTTTTATCAGGGTAAAACTTCAATCAACTGCAAATCTGGATTGATCAACACATTATGTGCTGATTCAACTTTTGCATCGTCCTACCTTCGTTACTTCATGTTTTCTGGATATGTTCATGTATCACTACGATCCTTTTGTTCATACACAGAACTTAGAACAAAAACAACGCTTGCGGCTCTACGAAGTATCTCGAGGTTTTTCTATTGCTATAATTTTGTATTCTATCTCCAGTTTAATTTATTTCAGGAGAAATCAAAATTTTATTCCACGCATACCGATAACATTTAATTTTTCGTTAGAAATCACACCTTTATAAATTCAGACTTAGTTTCATAGAAATCGATGGTTATTGGATGAACGACCACTATTCGCGACCCGATTGGCCGCGTTATTAGGCCAGTAAAGACTAAATTATATTTATTGATATAAATGAGACTTAAATGATTTGATTGCTGGGAACGAGGTTGATCCTGATTCGCGCCTAATATAATCTAAATAAGCTCAGTAGGGTGCCGCAGTGGATTGGTCCACAGATAAAAATTGGTTTCACTTTATACGTTTACAATATATATATATATATATATATATATATATATATATATATATATATATATATATATATGCTTATCATAGATCAGTGGTCTGAAAACTTTGTCTACTTACGGAACTCTTAGAACTGTAAACTTTCCTTAGAACTTTTTCGGGGAACGACATCCCACCATTAGAAAAATATATCTAATGGTATCATATTGTATCATATTTTGTATTAAAAAATGTTAAAATTAGATAAATGTAATTTAATTATTAATAACATTAACTCCAATTATTGTATTTAGTTGTTGTCCTAGCTGTCGACCACTACTATGTTATCCGCATTTAATTTGTTTCGATATTTTATTTTACGTCGCGAGGGATATATTTAGCTTAAATACGTCGTTCGGAATGGCGTTAAAATGTATATAAATGTGTGAGAAATTTCCGAATGAGTCTAAAGTAAAAATTTAGGAACTCCCAGATTTTGAAGACAACTGCCTTAAGTTTATTGAAGCAATAAACGCCCTTATACATAAACTTCTGTTATACACACAAGTTTCTAAACGGCCGCTAATGCCACCGGAACAATACGAGGCCGCGGCGGGGGGGGGGGTTCAGCAAAAACGGGAATCCTCCTCAAAAATCGAAAAAACTCACCCAGGAAATCAGTTAAATCCCACACCCGAAATGTAAATTCCTCGGCCGCATCTTTCTACCTGATTGGCTCCCATACGCTTTAGGAAGGAAAAATATTTTTCCGCGGTAACAGAAAATAAACAACCGGCGCGGACACAGACACTGGGCGGCACAAAAGCACCAGCCCCAGTATAAACACGGGAACACACGCTCGGAGGGCAAAGGCTCTCCTGAATTCTGAAAATATTTGCGAGGGGCCACTTTTTAAAGGGCCCACCCCCCTTCGGTCCCCCTTTCGCTTGTTTTTCTTCCCCCGTCGGGTTTGGAGCGGTCCTCCTCCTCCTCCTCCTCCTCCTCCTCCTCCTTAACCTACCGCCACTTTTTGCCTCTTCCCACTCTTTTTCTTGCGACCCTATTTTATGTATGTCCTGTAAAAGGATCACTTGAAAAAAGAAGTGGTCGGGGGTGGAAATTGTATTCGGTCCTTTTGTAAGCGGGATGGAAATTGTGATTTGCGACTTACAGAGGTAAAAAAATACATGACGGCGATAATTTGACAGAGCTTTAATTAATTTATATTCATACAATCCTTCGTACTATATCAATTTCGATCACTATACTACTAGAAAATAAATCAAATCCACTCGAGTTTCCTCCAACTCTTTCCTTAATAAAAGCAACTACTGTATTTGACATGTTTTTCTGTAGGCTAATGATGAGATTAATGCTATAATTAATGCACATTCAGTCTCATAACTCAACTTAGGTGCGCCTGATTTTTACGTCCTTACCGAGTAAAGCAGTAATACCAAAGAAAATTCGATTTCAACTTCCACCAGTATCATGTCACTGAATGCGCATGCATTCGATGTGGTTAAGTATCAATAAAATATATTCTATTTAAATATATTTTAAGCATATCTCAATATACAACTTAATAACATATACCTTGACATCGGTTCGTATTTACTTTGTAGGCGTACTTGCTGTACTTGTTCCTATCATCATAAATATGGAAAATTGAATAAATCATATTGTACGGGATAGGCCGTAATCTACGAATTTAGCGACTGTACACGATCTATCGAGTAAATAGTCGGCCCGCAGGCCGGCAAGGCCGATCCAGTTCGGCTTACGTCCGTCACAGTCATTAATTCAATTATCGTCCTGGCAAATTATCAATTGACGCGGGCCCGTGCCAACACACATACCCAATACGGACATTGCGCATACCGTTATGTGTCAGATTCCAAGTGAAACATTGTAGGCGAAAGCTAATTGGACATTCAATTTCTTGAAGGGGGTGGGGAGCCACTACGATAGTGTCACAATTTAATTTGAATAAAAGGTTCAAGGTGGGAAATAATTCGATCTTAATTATTTCATATACCGGTCTTGAATGAACAATTTTTCTCGTGTTTCAGGAGACCGACAACTGTTCCATCCGAGGTGGGATACCGTCGGGTTGGGATCAAAATGTAAGTATCAATTTTCAATATTTTTTTTATATCCAAACCCTTCCTGGTATATTGTATAACAGATTTACGATGTTTACGTAAAATAAAAATTTAAATAAAAAATAAAATTTACGCCTTTATTGTTTTACGCCTCTAAATGCCTCGAATCGTGAGTAATGTTATTTATTTTCGACTAACTCAGACATTTTTGCAATATTCAGTCGGGCCTACTTATAAGCCAACATCAGTATCATGGATGCTAAGAGTCAGTTCTAAAACCGGTCTAAAAATGGAACGAAAAAAGGAGGTGGGAAAGTAAAAAATTACAGGTCTCATATGCGAAGGATATTCTTCGGTTATTACAAAAATATTAAAGCCCGTAAATGTACACCGGCTGGGATCATCGACGTTTTCAAATTAACCGGAGCCACGGTTCCATTTGGGCCCGGATCGGAATTGAAAATGACTCGCATTATCCGAGGCCATTATAAATTTAGTTGACAACTGAAATGCGACTTTCCCATCTCGGCTGGTAAGGCGGACGGATCCACTGTAAATTTCATTGTTGACGCTTTGTGCCAACGGTGAACTGTTTGAGGGGTTGGGGGTTCAAAACTCCAAGGGACCCGTTCCGAATTGTTAATAGGGTTCTCCGCCCGTCCCAATTCATCTAGTTATCCCCGGTTCAAATACAGTTACGGGATAATCGTATTTTTTATCAAAATTCACGGCAGATCCTCTTGCCGCGAACTCCGCAGTGGAAAAATCACTTTAATAATTTAACTTTAAGTTATTCAGAATATTGGGGTTGCCACTGCGAAATTATCAATATATAATTATAGAATGCACGATTGTTAAATGAGGACATCTCTCTCGTCTCATTAGGGATCTCTAGGGACATTAACCACCCGATTTCCCTTAGTCAACGTTTTACTCGACTTTTTGTAGCGTAATCAGAAATTTGTCCTGAGCATTTAAATTCGGAACTACCGGTAATGAAGACTTTTAATGTACTAAAAAATACCTTCTCGCAAAGTTGAGACAGAGTTACCCTTACCTGTTAGGATTTTACGTCCAATTTTTCTGACATAATTCACTCCGCTAACAAAATAATGATAATATGCCGTTCATATTCCGGGTTTTTAAAATGGGATCGCGGAAAACCGAGACGCACACGCGTCCAGAATATGCTTTTGTATTGCAGAGTAAACACTTTTCCAATTTAGTCCCTTATTTCCCTTTTATCCCGCTCTTTATAGTTTCCTTAATAGCATGCCCGGGGCCAATTTCTCTCGTGGTTCCACCTGTCGAATTGTTTGAGTCGTATTTTACCTGTTGATTTTATTTTATGGTCTGCTCCTACACGACTCAAAAGATTCGATCTTAAACCGTAAATTAGGTCTGTTAAGCGGACTATAGCGGATATCGAAATTGACAAAAAAATCTACAAAGCCTCATTGAAACCGAAGTGGATCCTACTGCATAGAACTATCCACCGAGATATCCGACATTGCTTGCATCCAGGGATTTCAATCTAAAGTCCTTCGAACCTTACTACTCCCCATTTGATGGATTGTAAAAAAAATCCCGGTTCCTAAAACATTATTCCCATTTCACCCCCTAATTCTCTCGTTGAATCCTTTCTTTCCTCTGTTACCCGTTCATCCCGACGACGGTTAAGACGCCACCGGCCCAGAGATGTTCCGCAGTTTCAATACGCGTCAAAAGTTCCATAATTGGTTGGCTTCTTTGTGGGCAGAAAGAAATAATATTTCGAGGCGGCAAATTTTAAGAGTACCGATAAATTATCCGGTCGGAAATCATGCCCGGGTCGGGGGGGAGGGGGCTTTTCCCGTCGCAAATAGGATTTCGGATTAAATATTTGAATCGTGTCGGTTTGGTAGGCGCAGGCCGCGAACGGGTCGAAGAATTATAGCGCGTATAAATCTGCATCGGGCCCGCCGATAATACGCCCCAACAGTCAGATTTATGCGTTCGAGCAGGAAGAAAAAAAAACATAAATAATAAATATACATCTTCACTCACGTCAAGCTAATTAGAGGAAGCTGATAAGCGGAGGTTGACTTCACCCTGAGCACTTCCGAGTGAAAACCAAACAAAAGTCGAAGGAAAATTTAATTTCATGTCCAATATTTAAAATGTCGCAATTTTTCATATAAAAATATGCAGGACTATACAGTTCATTTCTAGCTTTTTGCAATTGAATTTATGTAAGTCCGTGTACAAATTGTTCCTTACCCTTGACCTACTAGCGTTTATTGGAATTACGCCGCTTAGTCCTTGGGAAGGTGTCGGAACTGAGGACTAAATTATTCAGAGGGATTTGTTACGAGCCGGCATAAGCTACTGAATTAATTTATGTTTCCAACAAATATACTGTTCTGCTCGCAAGTAAGCAGTGGTCGCTGTTAATCCGGTCTCTAAACTGGCCAGCAACTTCAGTACAATTCGGGCCAGCGGAATACGCGATTCTGACTTAGACAAAAACTAAGAAGAAAATTGAAAGAGTGATGACATAACTTCAATTAGTCATAGCTGATGTCACGAAATATATCTAGGGGGTGTCATTAATTTTAATTACAGTTAGTTAACTTTAATCCCAATAATTGTCAGGCAATGCCAGTGTAGAATGTCATGAAATTGAAGCAGGGAAAAGTGTAACCGGGTGATTTATTCCATCCACATGTTTCGTATCGCGTTTCAGTGTGACCCGTATTTCGAAGAAAACGCGACATATTTAAGACTTTACATTCAGAGTACGAAGTGCTATAAACTGCGCAGTCATTGCATGATTAGAGGCTCTCGGTTTTTCCTTCTCGATTAAATCGGGACTGATGTAAAATATGCTTTGAAGGTATTTTTATCGCAGCCGCTCCATGGCAATAGTGTGGCCCCGTGCTGCTATATATCTCGTAATAAATGAAATAATACTTCTTATATCTTTTTTGCAGGTATCAAATAAAACCGTTTCCTTCAGCGGTGCTCATGAGTTTTTCCTTAACACGCATACATTTACATATTGCATTAGATATACTAAATTATATGATACATAAATTAAATACTAGTTTAGAATACCTGTTTTGTAGTCTGCCAGATGAGACAGAAACAAACTAAATCTATGGTAAATTAAGTACCTTACTATATAGGGTAAACGTGATCATTAAATACACAGAATTGTCACGAGAGAATTCTTACGAACTCTGAATGATAAATTATTATTAATTCGATTTTTTTTCAAAATAATAAGCTGCATACGCCTCAAATTTCTGTTCGGAGTGTGATCATAAAAATATTCAAAAGAAGAATCAAATTCAAATTTTTTTCTAGTTTAACATACCTGTTTTGCGGTCTGCGAGGAGTTGGAATACCGTAGGTTTATTCGTATATTTGGAAGTCAGAACCTACAACAGTACAAGTGACAGTGACAGTGCAGTGAGGATGCCCGAAAAACATCCAAAGTGACTAAGACCGCTACTGAAGATGGCGAGCAGCCGAAACCGGCCTTGCAAAAGACCAAACCGGCGAGACGAGACAGAAACATCATGAACCTACAATTTTTTTGTGTTGTGAGGGCGCTGAAAAGCCACGCTGAAAAATTGGAATTACAGCGTGTCGGAAAAGTCAACCAAAACCGATTACGTTGGTGCCTCAAGTGTCGTATATTTTGCACGGACCTGTAGTTGCCTGTTGATCGGACGGCATGAGAAGTTTGCCAAATTACTGTAATTATTGTAATTGTTTCGTCGTTCGCGTAACAATGTTTAGGGATAATAAAATGTTGCGCTTGAGGGGGTTCGTGATCGCGTGACTGTAATAAATATGCGGACCAGCGATAAAATACTGCAATCGTCCGAGGGACCGTTACTGATTTCGATACTTCATTTTAATATAATGTACGCTGCTGCTTCGGAAATCAAAGCCAATAAATTACATACCGTCCAGGAATAAACCCTAAAGTTAATTTGGTTTAAACGGAATCAATGATATTTACACGCCATTGTAATATATTAACTGCATTCGATTACGTTAATTATCAACACTCTCACTCAAAACAATCCGCTGTGAAGCAGAACAAAGGTGAATTCATTCTGAAATGTGATTCGGTAATATAATCTCTTTAGTTTAGAATACCTGATTTTGTGGTCTGCGAGGGGTTGGAATACCGTGGATTTCGTGTGTTTCTCTGTCTCCCCTCGCCGGTTCGGTCTTTTGCCAGACCGATTTCGGCTGCTCGCCATCTTCAGTAGCGGAAGTCATCTTCAGTATATTCGGAAGTCGGAACCTAATAGTTGTGACCAGTCGTGTGATCGAATATATATTTGACCGATAATCCGACAAAAAAATTGACCGGATTAACAGAATACCTCCCAACTCAAGCGAGACAAACAAAATCCCCCCAAAACACAATAACAATCCGATTAAACAGACAACCACCACAGTACAAGTGACAGTGGCAGTGCAGTGAGGATCCCCAAAAAACATCCAACAGTGACTAACACCGCTACTGAAGATGGCGAGCGGCCGAAATCGGTCTAGCAAATGACCGAACCAGCGAGATGAGACAGAAACACACGAAACCTACGATAATCTCTTTAGTTTACAATAAAATAGTATTATAGATAGTGGATATGCTATTATTTAGTTTAGTTAGAAACACTGATCTAATTGAATTGTCCAAAGTTTTTCTAAACTCGTTTAAGATAATTATCGGGGAGTCCACGAGGGTTCTGAATACCAAGTCTGCGACTGGAGATGGAGTATCGGAAGAACGACGTTATCTTAAGATCTGCTCTAATTTCCGGCGTAGATTTTATGGCGGCATCTGAACCCGTAATTGCCGATAGTTAATATTCCGGGGACATAGATGGAATTTTTTTTATGGTTGCGTGGGAGGGGGGCCGCGGATTCCCTCGTGTAGTGCCAAATCCGGAATCGGGTCGGGTTAATTATATTCCATCGTCGGGGCGTCCGGGCGTTTTAATGGGGACGACGCCCAGCGTGCCAAAATACTGAGCCGCCTCCCGCTCATCCACCAGTCACTGTCAGACATGGCGTTGATACGGGGCCCTGATATATACAGAACCGTAATTCCGTTAATTCTCCTCAATGAACTCTCAAATATAGGAAAACGCGGCATTATCGATGGGACTTATACAAAATCCGGAGGATGAACTGCGAGAAAAACATCGATGGTTTCAACTGTGGTCGGGTCTACGTTGCCAAAAATAAATAAGGTGAGTGAGACTGTTCAGAATCGAGTGATATATTCTGTGTTCATTATTCTTTTGGGGGTGTACTCGACGATCAATTAATTATCGCGGCGGGCGTGTAGAGGCGAACAGTTTGTCGAATTGCAATTACATTGATTTCTTTAAATCAAATATTGGAGAAAAGAAATGTCCACCCGTAATTGGCTCGGTTCAGGCACTTCAGGTACCAAAGGTATTTTTTTCAGAATACTTCAGAACCCCGAAATCTGTCGCACAACCGCAGTTATTGATCGTACCAATTGAACATAATTTGTACTAGAAATTACTTTACTTTAATGTCGATATCTCATCAACCGCAAAATCGATATTTGTGCAGTCAGTTGGGTGAATAGTGATTTGAATAAATCGTTGTAATAGAATCCAGCGGCTTTGGTGTCGGTCTAAATCGGCCGCAGCGACATTACTTTAAATTCGTTTGTTGATTTACACCAAATGTGCAGGCTCGATCAAAGCACGTTTAATTTACCCTAATAATAGAAAATACGAAGTATTTCCGAACTAAATTCCGTACGAAAACAACGAAACAGAGCGTATTTTATATACCCTTTTCGCGGTATTTGATTATAATACAGTTATTTCCACACACAAAATAAGAATTCATGCACAAAATAAAAATGATATTGTGATCATTAACATCTTCATTGTTTAAAAAACAACGTTTTCCAACGTCAGTAGCGGATAATTAATTCGTTACTATATCAGTGAACTAATACCGCTGCCCTATCTCACAGTCTATAGTCTTAAACACAATTTCCATGATAATAGTTTAGATCACCGCTGCCTTATCTATGACTTACACGAACTTAATGGCGATATACTAGCATAAATTAGTGGTGTATCTCCGGCATTTATTTACGTTAGTATAATTCATGTATATTAATGAAGAGCTACGTTATTATTCAACTCTTAGGCAAAACGTTTCAAATTAATTGCACAGAGTACTACAAAAAATTAAAATTAAAATAGGTTCCCCGGTTCTATTTACGCTATAAATGGAAATAAATGAAGGGCCTATCTAGTCCACTGTATATTGCCTCTTTGGCTCATCAACCCTAAAAGTTCCCCGGCTTTAAAATTGGTTCATTAAGCTCGAAAAATTGTCCTTAATATCTCCCTTTCCTCTTTTAATAATTTGCTCTCGGGCGCGATGGGCCCAAAGTCCACTCTCATAAATGCGATACAACGCCACTAAATTTATAGTGAGGGATAAACTCGCACATTGCCCACATCCGAGGTCCGTTTCATTTATATTAATAAACCCCTTCGTATTTACAGTTCAGTTGACTGGACGAGTGATACAAGTTTCATGTTCGAGTCGATTCGTCTTATTGTCGAATAAATATAAAAATTATGTAGGAGCATTTTATGTTCGTAGTTTTACTCGATCTTCTGTCTCCTCTCGTTGGTGTGGTCCTTCGCCGTAGAAAAATAGGAAAGTCGGTCTTTTAACTACGAAAGATCGATGCTTAGTCGGGAAAAAAACGAGATACGAATACCAAAAAAAGGCACAAACCCAAACAGGAGTAGAAATGTGTACTTTGAACAAACACTAAATTCCCTTAAATGATTTTCGAATTTATATAATACCGTCGAGAATTGTCCATTCTGGTTGCGAATTGCTGAAATTCATGTCGCGGACGGCACGAGGAAGACGGGTACCACTTAGCCGTGGTTCGTGGTACACACACACGCTCACACACACACACACACACACACACACACGATTACTTTGTCCAAAATCGAATTTCCAGGCCCAGGAGTTCCGGGCGCCTCCCCTATATTGAATTAGGGCGCCGATTTTTTGAGCAAATTTCCCTCCTTCACACCCACCCTGAGACAGAAAACAGGTCGGACCTGTAGCAGTCAGAAAACACACCTCATGATAGACCTGTTCAAATCAGTAATTTATTCTAAAATATTCCTATTAAGACTGTAATAAATTACGAGATAAAGGAGTGATATTACTTGAACAGTTGGAGGGCAATGCATGAGCCGAATAGCAGTGGTGTACTTCTATATTTGATAAGGTGAATAGTTATTTTACAAGATTTGAGAAAAAATACATTTAGGTCCGGGATGATAAAATCGGAAACTCGCCGGGTGAAGTTTATCTCCTAAAAGTGAAAATTGTGTTCAAAAACAGAAAAAAATTCTGTACAAAACAATGATGAAACTATTTTTTTAGTTTTGAAAACTGTATTCGAGTCGACGAATATTTAAAACAGGAGTAAATAACGTCTATCAGCCAAAACCCGGGCCGGGTCATGTACCGTTTATTGAAATTGACTGCGCTACATTTTTAGATTAATATTCCTTAAACTGGAACAGTATATAGGGGATATGATGGGGCCGCTACGAGGCTAAGAAAAGCAGTTAATAATTCAGACACGTAGGCGACACCTCGAGTAAATGTTAACATTCCCCCCCCCCACGCCATCAGAACCCTGTTTGGTTCAAAATTAAGCTTTCATGCGAAGTTTACCATTTACCAATACGGCCGGCGCGCATCGAATGTTATTAAAGTTCAAAGTTATACAAGGCGACGGTGTAGCCTTGTGTAAGCTGTTACATTTAAATTAATCCCGAATGCCCTTCCGATAGCGCCCTTCGGATAGGCGGTCACGCCACTTCTTAATTAGTTTCCGTCCAACGTTATATTATCTATATCCGAAGGTGTACTAGATAATGTACTGATATTTCACATTGGTTTGTGTTAATACTCAAACATTACCGTTGTTTGGAATAACAAGTCTAATCTCTCGTCGTTAACAAGGGAATGTTCCTCTGGTTTATATTAAAGGTTTAACATGTTAGTTAAATGATTAAAACCTCGACTTTATTGTTATTTTACAATATACCCGTGTCGTGTAGCGCATTCGTGGCAATCAATAAATATTAATTTATTTTGAAACAAATTTAACAGCCAACAGGTACTTTGGTACAGGTTTATTTCGCAGTTGTTAAAATCGGGCTCAACCTGTGTAGACAAAGGGAAACGTGGACGCTAAATACACTCCAATTGCATAGCGCCGATGGTCTGTATCTCTTTGAGAAAGATTTTGAATAATGCAATATTATAATGAAATTGCGAAACGTGACAATGGATAATCGGTTGTATGACTACAATGGAATACGGGTATAATATAATAGGGGCTAAGGTATTAAATTCATATAATATTTAGATTGAAATAACGATAATATCTGATTATATTATAATATGATATAATTCAATAGAACATTCACAATGTAATAAAAACAATCAATCATACGTATAAATTTAATACATTATGTAATAATATTTTGAAATTTTGTATGTTGTGATGCGTCCTCGCGTTTAACTTACGTCCACTAAAGTTTCTAAAGTATAAAATATTGGAAAAGAAGACAGAGGTTTTAACCCGGTCCCATAAGTTTTTCATGGAACACTGTTAGGTGTGCAGAGAATATTCTTCCTTATTATTCGGGTTAATATCATAAATCGTAATATCAAAGCCCGGCACGATTTAATTAAGTCTGAGATCATTTTGAATAATCCTGAAAAATGGGGTCGGCGTTTCGGTACGGCGAATAAACCTGGTCTAAATCTATGCAATTTTATCGGCCGAACTGGGATAATCCCGTTGTCTGAGGATCATTAACAACCGGTCTGGCGCCTCTCTTCCCTCATTAGCGTGAGAGATAGACACAGTAACAGACCCGCATAAAAGTTCAGCCACCTGTCTTAGTCAACATGTTAGAGTTGGTCTCTGAAAGTTTCCCTCCCGATACCTGCCGGCGACATCAACCATAAGTTCTGAGCTAATTTATTTTTATTGCGCCCGAATCATCGCGTTTAAAGTACCCTGTATACCCTAAATTGAAGACATGTGGTGGGACAAACATCGGAAAAAAAAAAATCCGGAGGAATTCTAGTTATTCAATAGCAGAGCGGGGATTTCCGCCGTTTTTCCCGAACCTCCAACTATTTTTTCGATTAAATTTTAAACATTTTAAAATAATTAGACCGATAACACTCGGTAGCTTGATGTAGTTGAGGCACTAACCGATTCGGTGTTTTGCCCACATTGGGTTAAAATGGAAGGTGGCTTGAGGGATAGTATAACTCCATAAAGTTAGGCGGCCCGTTGTATTGAGGGGTAGTATAACTCGGAAACGCGAGGCTCTCCGTGTATTGAGGGATGGTACAACTTGAAAACGGATTTTCTCTCTACCTACACGACGGTTTATTTTTTGTTATCTTTTAATAACCGAGACAGGTCGGAGGAACAAGCGGGGTCGGAGAAACTAATTTCAGTGGGGTTAAAAGGGAAGAAAAAGGGAAAACGTTCTGTAGGGAATGACGGTAGAGTAGAGGAGAGAGAGGTAGGCGGCGGAGAATGACAGTAAAAAAGGAATGAACACAAGGTTGGGAAAGAAGAGAAAAATCGAGACACCGAGGGAAGATTATTAAGGTTTTTGTTTTGAGAAGCAATCTGCATAACAACGGGTCTTCAGTAGGGGGGTGGCGGAGACCCATCCTAATCTGGCAACTTAAAATTTAGCGCTTAATATAAAAATTCCGTCCGGGTGCCCGCCTATTTAATCGGTCCCACTCAGAACGCCTATATTTGAATTTTGTATTTCCTCCACCTTCTGTACATAAAGGAAGAAAAGGGGTTATACCGCGTAGTGTTTTCTTTCGGCAGTCGGATAATTCAATTTTCCGTGAAGGTTAGACGTGAATTTTAAACTAGAAGCGTGGAGCGATAAAGATTATTTCTAAAACTGGAAAGTTTGATATTCACCTGGGGAACAATAACGACGGAGTACGTGTCTTGAATATACAAATATACATTATATACGTCTGACTTTCAGCAATTGTTAAAATACACGGGGAAGATAACGTCATCAATATACATCCCCTATCCTTCTATTATGTAAGTAAAAATAGATACATAAAGATACATACAAAATTGAGGCTAAAATTTATTTCATAAATTTTCATGTTTTCGAGGGCTTATTTTGACAAACATTATCCGCTCATAACACATTATTACGTTACTGTTTATTCGACTCCTGTTGTCTGTCTATATTCTCTACGAAAAAATATCTATAGAAAAATATATATTCATGCGAGATTGGCTCCGTCCGCTATGAACGGTAAGTATTCTCCGAGCGATAATATCGGAATATTTCGAAGTGATTGAACGTTTATTGAAACGGTCTTATACCTCGAGGAAGAATGTGGCATTCCCGAAATGCATATTTCAAGGAAATGCATTTCCGGAGTACTACGGTATTTTTTATTTATTTCGTGGGGCAAAATTGGGGGTTACATGTTACGCGCCCCAAAAGTAATATTTATTTTTCTATGTCAATGAACATATCAAATTGATAATTGAAAACGTGCCAATGATCGTCACAGTCTAATTCGAAACCTTTTAGAATGAAATTTAATTAAAGACAACGATTAAATGGAAATAAAACCATTTTCTGACGTTAGCTTGACTTCCCCTTGTACTTACCATGTACATTTTATGAATCGTAGCAAATAACGCGTAAAATTTTTATGTTCTTTTAACATCCCTATATAAATTCAGAATGTATGGACGATTCTATGTGGAGAATGACTGGGCAATTTGTTCTGATTTGAATTTGATCCGGCCAGATAATGTACACAATGGGCGCTCTGTTGTTTCATTAGTCAATTTAATTCAGATAAACGCGCTCATTTCCTAGTGCCCTTAATTAACTGCAACTATAATTATTCTAGTAATGAATACCAGAAAGGGCAATTATTTTACACAACGGTTCGGAATCATAGATTTGAAAATTCAAATACTATTTTCAGCTCTAATTCCCTACTTGGGTAAGTATATCACGAATAGAATATTGCGTGTTGGTTTTTATCGAAAATGTTACCCAACGAAAACTGCATTCTATTTCATTTCTATCAGGGTTATATTCTTTATTTGTTCGTGCGGTAAATAGATTAAATTTGCAATTGATTGAAATGTTATAAATACACACAGTTACGGAAATCGTCCGCAGAAAAACATTGGAAATAACTCTATTATGTGTTATTGATATTTCTCTAAATAAATAACAAAATACGGATTAACTTATTTAAAATTTAAACATATTTTGCTATAATAAAATAAAATGAAAAATTTCATAGCTATTAATTCACATTCGGCAAATATTGCAACATTTGATTAACCATAAAATGGTCAATACTGGAACAACTTGGCTGTAGATCTGGTATATTACTTTCTTACTAAACTGGCTAGAAGTTACTTCAAGCGAAGGAACTTAATCTTAAGCTGTTGTTTTGGGGGTGGCTTCATAAATCCTGGCTGTTCAAACCCAGTTCAGGGAGGAAGTAGGGTGTTGTTTAGGTGGTAGGAAGGCCCCCGTCTATTTCTCGCAATTCTCTAAAATCAGGCCGGTTGAGTTAAGGGCGTGACCCGCGGGACCAATACAGGACCCCAAACAGGATACCCGGGAGGTCTACTCGCCCGACAACGGGCATATATTTCTACCTCAAATTACGATTTCCAAACAAGAGGCAGGGGAAATTCTGGCCTTAGCCGGAGAGATATATAGGAATTAATATTTATTTCATTATTGCAGTAAATGTGTTAATTGAATTGTGAAATATATATATTTCTGTTGGTCTGCAATATACTGAGACCGAGAAGACAGCTTAAGATGTTTAACATACCTGTTTTGTGGTCTGCGAGGGGTTGGAATATCGTAGGTTTGTGGTGTTTCTGTCTCCTCTCGCCGGTTTGGTCTTTCGCTAGACCGGTTTCGGCCGCTCGCCATCTTCAGTAGCGGTGTTAGTCACTGTCGGCACTTTGAACGTTTTTCGCGCATCCTCACTGCACTGTCACTGTGTCACTTGTACTGTGGTGTTTGTTAGTGTCTCGCGTGTATATATTTGGAATTATCGTATATTTGGAAGTCACAATCTAATAGTTGTGATCAGTTGAGTGATCAAATATATATATATTTGACGGATAATCCGGCAAAAACTAAAGCCGATTAAAAATCCCTCCCAACTCAAACAAGACAAACAAAATCCCCCAAAAAACAATAACAAGACACGCATATATACAGACGACAAACTGATAAACACCGCGGTACAAGTGACAGTGACAGTGCAGTGTGGATGCCCGAAAACTGCCAACAGTGACTGACACCGCTACTGAAGACGGCGAGCGGCCGAAACCGGTCTAGGAAAAGACCAAATCACCGATAGGAGACAGAAACACCACAAACTTAAGGTACAGCCTAAGATGTTTTCGAACGCCTAAAATCAACTGATCCTACTACAGCAAGAAAGTAATATAGTGTGAACGAGACAAAATAAATTTATATCTATTGCGTAAAAAGCTTCGAAAAGCCGCTTTTAAAACGGCTTGGAAAATTGCAGATTTATTAGGCCCCGTTATCAGCCGCTTGTTTTCGAACCTGCGTTAAAATAAATATTGGGTAAAAGTTTCGGTGTTTTTTTAGATTCGTAATAATAAAAATACTTTCGGTTTTGTTTTTTTTAATTAACGTGAAAATCAAAATAGTTTTTATCGACTGGACACATTGCCGTCTGCTAGTTACGTATATAGTTGATTTGAACTTTTACGGGGGGGCGGCGGGGGCGGCTTCCACTTCCGGTGAATGCGAAATAAGGTCGCGGCTCCGGGGTGAAGTTAACGCGAGGCGGCTGGAGTGCAGCGCTTCAAGTTCTGATACGCCTCGTGTTATCCGTTTGTTACAACTCGACATGGCGTGTAGGGGATGGGGAGGGATGAGTGCGAAGGTCGCGCCCCCACAACTTGTCCAAACTCGGCTATCCCTCCAGCCCTCATCCCCAAAGCAGCCCCGGAGGCAAACAAACCGCTACAGGACAAGTCGAAAATATTCCCTAACACCCCCAGCGACAATGCTAAAACTTACCGGCGATTATATATTATAAATTGCTCATAAAATTATGAGACAAATTACTGACGTGTGATAAAATGGTAGGTAAACTTAACCCTATCGGAAATTGGCGCATCCGCTACGGGCCAACTTCATCAGCGATTGGGTAACATCGTTTTTTTGTAACTTTATTTATTGTACAATCAACTATATGCCAGTTATAGCTACAATTGCGGTTTGTTCGATTAGTTTCACTCGATAAAGACGCCATCCAGTGATGGTACTTTTTACCTGTATCCGGCCTACAGGGGGGGTAAAAGAGGAAAGGGACTGAACGAGTGGATTTGGATGTGGAGAGAGGCGGGAATGGAATTTAAGGAAGCGTGATTTTGCGACTTCGTCGACTGTTGGGGTATGTTGAAGTCATTATGGATTGTTCGGTTAGAAACATACCGGGGGAGCATTGAGGATAACGACGTAAGAGGATGGCCGAAGAACGCTATAAGTAAATTGTATAACAGCTCCTATCCGGGGATAATTCACTCGCAACCACCCGAGCGTATGATGAGACTGTAGCGCAAAGTGGACAAATTAGTTCGGTAATTAATGTGTCCCGAACAATTACTACATAACGAATAAATAATTAACAAATATTATATATAATGATGAAAGTATATACGGGGTAAACACCTAGAATTCGGGACGGTGCTTCGTTCTGGACTTGAGCTGAAGAGAGCATTCAATCAGCCGGCTGAAAAAAGCTTACGAGGCGACAACGAGTAAGGGATTCAGCTGTGTTTCTTTCGACAACGTCCCAACCGAGTTGGACAGCGGTGGATTTTCTTCAATATTTGAGGGCCACGGGGGAGGAGGCAAGCCGAGTAACCCCATTTTGTTAACGAAATCCCGAGACGTAGGGGAGGAGTTGGTTCCACCCTTCACCCCACACCCGAAATCAGATTACGCGGCTGTCTCCACACCTGAACACCTGGCTACCTATCACCTACCACTGGCGAACTGTCTTCTGACTTAACCAACGATTCGATTCCTCTAGTCTAGAGCGAATTCCCGAATTTCGTACGAACAACGCGGTATTTTTTGCATCATATATCTCAGGCAAGCTGGATCATTAAACCCGTTGACGAAAACAATATATTATAGTTTGGACTACCTGTTTTCTGGTCTGCGAGGGGTTGGAATACCGTAGATTTCGCGTGTTTCTGTCTCATCTCGCCGGTTTGGTCTTTCGCCAGACCGGTTTCGGCCGCTCGCCATCTCCAGTAGCGGTGTTAGTCACTGTCGGCACTTTGGACGTTTTTCGGGCATCCTCACTGCACTGTCACTGTCACTTCTACTGTGGCGCTTGTACCGAAAATGTTTTCAGCTGTCGACTTAAATTATCCCCAACCGGTATTTCTCTCATAATCTAGGCATTTAAATGTTTTGGCGTCCACATCAGGATATTAACGAAAATAATACACATAAACATATGGTAATAATTTTAATTGATAAAATAAATTATAACCATTATAATTATAAAACAAATATAACGAATAATACAATAATATTAATAATTTTAAGACAACACAAAATAAAGCATTTAGTGCGGTGGACAGTACCCGAGTTTGCTCTAAAAAGAACTTTTAAAAAAATATCACTGGAAATTGAATTCAGACATTAATTTTTCGACATTTTACACTCCAGAAATAATGTTTTGTTGGAACAACTAAGCTTAACGACTAAAAAATTGAAATTTCCTCTAAACACAAACGAATTGCCCCACAAAATTCCATCCATTTGTCGAATCAAATGAACTCAGGTTTATTTTACCTAACTCGGCTTTCGAAAAACAGCCGCGATTAGTTCGTCCCTACGAGACCTCCTTTTTTATGTAAGAAGACAAAAAACGGACGTCATTCATCCCCCGTCCATTTTCCACGTCCGTCGCGAATTCAAACGACCGAAATTATTTATTGAAACAATTCGCCGGAAGTGGAACCGAAGGGCCGTAGGGCGGAGACGACAGGTGTTAAATGAGTGGAATTTCCGGAAGGTCAGAGCCGTACCCGCGTAAATAATCGCCTTTGAATTAACCGAATAAAACCCTGGAACAAATCTCTCGTGCAGACCGGGGGGTCTCTTTTCCGCCCCGATTAACCTTTGGCTTAAATTGTATCCTTTTTTTTTCGTCCTAACAGTCCTTTTCAAACTTGAGCTTTTGTCCGTAGAAGCATTATCGGGGGCCACTGATTTAGCGGTAGACAACGTTTTGGATGTAAATTGTGTACATAGTTCAATTTAACCGTAATGAATTTAGGGAATATAAACAAACTGAGTACGGAAGTGGAAAACACTCCATTTTCTCTCTTCTGATATTCACTTCTGTTATTATATAATATCCCGAATTTTCTAATAAAACTGTTTAAAATAACTCACGATCTTTCGGACTCGTCTGTGAAGTTGGTCCGTGGGACGGGAAAATATAAATGAAATAACGATGAAAACAACATATTCGTAACGCCGAACAGAACAATATAAGAAACTGAGAATAACACGTACGATCGTGACGACCGGAAAACTTCGCCAGACAGTCGGACAGAAAAACGACAGTTCTGACAGTATGCTTTATTTAATATATGACACGAGCCGCTTATGGATTGGTAAAAGTTATATGGATGCACCTCGGGGACCTAAAGTGTACCTTCAATTTCATACGGCTTTCCTGAAAGAAAATCGAAGGCATAAATAACTCTGTCATTCCTAATACATGCTTTAAATGAAATTGGCTCGGGCTTTGTAGGCCTTGCTGGATAGTGAGGAACTCACGTGGCCGTTTCCTCTTGAGGCAGGAATGTCGAAATATCTGTCGAAATATAAAGATTGGAATGATGGGACGGTTTTAGTTGAAGAATTTTTATCGGGACGCTGCAAATTCATGAACGAACGGGTTTTTGCGGCTGGAAACATAAGTTTGGGACGATCCGTAATCGGCCGCATTTTGGGAATTGCCCCAAATGGGCTCCGGTCACCGCGCTCGTTAATGACCCGTGGGACGATTTAAATTTTTCAAGCTTAACCGCGGGACCGAACTATATCGGAGGCGGCCCCCATAGGGCCTCCCTGGGGGCGGCGGCGTGGCTCAAAATGTGGCCCGAGTTATGGCCCTCCCGAGTCTTGTACTTATTACAGGCCCTACTTTTTAGCCCTGTGCCTCTGTACCGCATTAACCGCGCCTCTACCCGGCTTTATATCTGTTGTAATAAACCGAATCGAGCGAGAAAACGACAAGACGAAATCGCACGTTTTCCTTAAGGAATAAATTAAAATGAATTATGGAACGGTTGCACGGAAAACAATCTAAGAAACGGAGGAATTAAAAGCCGTGCTTTCGGCTTTGAGATAGGTGAAGTGTAGTGGTTTATTTATATAGAACGATAGTCGGAACAGACCGATATAATTCTTTTCGAGTGGTTGACAAGCGCGATCAATGAAAAGTTTTTTTTGCTTATTAGTACAAGTGCAATCGGGCCCAGATTTCGTGAATTCGTGAAAAAATATGATGATATATTAAACATACATAATTTATTTAAGTTAAGGTAAGGTGGACAAATATTAATATGCATCGTCCTATATACCTCTCTGCCGTATTTTGAGTGAATATATTACTTTGTACTTATGAAATGGTACCTGTCGTCCTGTCATTAAACATTTGATTTACTTTATACGAAGTTACGTATTTCAGTTTAATTGGACCCTTTAGTGTTCTTATATCGGCGACATTGAACTGTTTTGAGTGTAGGTCAAACAATTTGAGTAATGAACACCGTGACTATTACACGAGGACATTTTAAAGGGGAAAGCGGAGTCATAAATATCTCTCATCTCGGGCCGTTTATATTCCCCGGGTGCATTATGTGAATGAAATTCACCGACTCATGATTGAAATTCTCTTGGCACGTAGCATGCAAGTCGGGTATAGATCTAACTGGATTTATACCTGGAAAAGGAAAATCGTACATTTAATCATTCACTCTAGGCTATACATATATATCATGTAACTGGTAAATAGAATAGCAGTTCAAGGAAATAACACAAAATATTATTTACCCTATGAATTAGATTGCTGCAATACCTGAGAAATTTGACTAGGTCTTAACTGAAGTCTTATGTTCCTATTTCTCTGTTGATGTGCTCAATGCATGCTAATCTACACAGAATTGTTTACTTATACGTTCTCCGAGTTTATGATTTTAACTATTATTTTGCATTCACGTTTGGCAGAGCAAGTATATCTGAAAAAAACACGTTGAGGAGACACGATCTAGATCTTTTAAAATGGAAAACCTAATACAAAAATTGTTTCTTTCAATTAAAGTGTATTTTTTAGACTTACAGCAAAACATAAATGAATTTAAATTCGAAATAATTCTACATTAACGCTTTAAACGAAATTTAATTGGAAAATTTACATTTTCGAACTACCCCTTTCCGATTACAAATTGTGTACTTCAACAAGGCGATAACTTAAGTTCGGTCAAGTGCTTTGTTCTTGATCCTGTTCACTGTTATAACAGTTTATAAGCGTTCTGTGATGTGCGGGCTTACATTTGCTAGTGCTTGGGCCCAATTTAGAACGGGGCCTTTCAAAGGGCGGTCATATCTCGACCCACTTTCCAATACCATACCGGCCGGGCTATATTGGCCCCCCGCCGGTTATGCGAATTGCCCATTATAAATTCAAATTCAATCAATATATGCAAATAAATATGGGAATATCATCCTGTTGATTGTTTGCAGCAACCGGGGACGCCAGGACAAACACGCTGTTTTCGATTAATTTATGTTAATTTAAATTCGGCGCGCTCCCATTGTAGAAACGCCGAGAAATAATGAAAAATGGGCAATACACTAGAAAAATCTATTTTTATTTTACCCTGAATACTTTTTTTATTAACATCTTTATTTTGCACAATCAACCTGAATGTTATCAGTACAAGCGCTGATATTTATTTTTTTCCACGTGTATTTCGTGATAAAAGATGGCACTTTTCACACAAGAACAATTCTAGTCTAAGGGCTAAGAAGACCTCTGGGCAAGCGGCGTTTAAGCCGACGCGAGGGGGGAATGGATGGGTAAGAGAGGAGAGGGACTGAACGAGTTGATTGGGATGAGGAGAAAGGCGGGAGTGGAACTTCGGGAACCGGGACTTTGCGACTTCGTCGACTGTCGGTATGTTGAGGTCATGGTGGATTGTGCGGTTAGAAACATACCGGGGAGCATTAACGATGGTAAGAAGGACTTTTGACTGAAATGACTGGATGCGAGCGATTTCGGGTGTCTTGGTTGAACCCCATAGCACTAAGGTCAATTTTTTAGTAATGGCCTTAAGAGTCCAAATTTTCTGTTTAAGTCGATTCTTTTGAGTCGTGTATGGGGATTCCACGTGAGTCGTTTGTCCAGATGGAGCCCAAGATAGTGTGGTATGTCATTGGTATGTCATTAAAATTCATTCCCATAACTATAAACTATTATATTAAATTGTGCTCCAATGGATCCGATTCTTAATTGTAAAACGAGTTTAATGAACTTTCCATTTGGTGGCTGGCTGGTGTGCGGGATGTTTATCATTCCGGCAACGGAAAAAAAGGCGGCCGCACTTAAATGATAACTGGGCTCCAGTAGTGATTAGACCGCAACTCGGTTCGGGTCTCGTTTAATATTATTCACGTAATTACGTGCCCGTACACCGCCCGGTCGGCGGCTACGGAATAGATGAAGAATTGTGCTGATATTACGCGTTATAAAGTGCGCGGACATATTCGGCGATTGAGGACTTAAAATTCGAATTGATCCCTCCCGTGTAGAGAGCTTCCATCGCGTGCTCCGGAGCCCCCTACTCGGTGAGTACGATCCAATTTCCTAATTAGTAACTCGGATATTTCAATGAGTCATATTATAAATTTAACGAATTTAGCTGGAAAATTGACTGAATTTAACGACCGAGTGATCGCAACAAAAGCGGAACTATAATACTTTCGGTAATTCCGTAATTAATACATGTTTCAACAAATATTGGAGTTTCGCCGTCCAGAACTTGAATTATTATTCCTAACTCTAACACTGTGGTAAGAAACTCTGTTAGCAGGGCCTCCGCTATACCTGGATTTTGAAACCACTTGAGCGAGCCCCGCCGCAAAAGTTTTTGCCCTTCATTTCCGGGCCTGCTTCCGACGTTTCGGTACTGGCTCCGTCGTCAGGGTCCAAGTACATCGACTTGTTGCGTTAAGCGATCCCACCGGAAGTTGGTTAGTGATAAGCGTGATTGATTATTTTCGCAAAAATTCGAGGAACCAATTAATATTGCATTCCTCCGAAATTGAAAGTCATAAACATTAATGTAAACACTTAGAGTAAACATAAATGGACTCAATTCTACTAATTAATTCGGATATAAGGAATAGTCACTGTCGTTCTGTTCGAAGTAAGAAGCCAAGATTCAGTTCTCTTTTTGGGCGAATTCACATATTTAAAAAATATTTGCATTGAAGAAAGAGCTTGAATTTGTAATTAACTGTTAAAGCAGCTGGGTCCGATTCCAATAATTGACCACATTCCAGCCACCTAATAGATTCATACTTCTACATACTAAACCAATACTTTACTACATTATCCTGAAACTAACACTACTGAACAATTATGACTGGACGTTTTAACACGTTTGTATACGTTATTACGAACACTAGGTTTTGAAAAAATCGCATTCCCGCCGTTGTATATTTCCTTCTCGATAAAAAATAAAAACGGTAGTTCATTCGTCGCGAAAATATCACTGAGTAATTGGTTAAAGGGGGAAGTCGAGCTTACCGGTCGAATACGTACCAGAATTTATTGTTAACGCCCCTAATCAAAGCCTAGTTTTACCCCGGCGGAGGGCAAATAAACTGCAAGGGCTACGCTGGAACACGTCGGTTTTTATTCAGAAACCAATTCGTTCTAACTGGAAGCCGTTATGATTGCCCCCCCCCACCCCTGCACGCCAATACCGGAGGTGCCTCTCTAAACGAGTTTTAATTTGCATTCAAATTCGTTACCACAGGAATTCTGTGTATAATTTTCCCCCGGCCAGAGGATGAAATCGATAGGCGACTTGTTATTCAGTCCTAAGAACTCCGGGTTGATGGTTTGAAAATTGATCAGAACGAGGAGAATTGTAAGGGCAATTACGAACGACGAGAAATTTGTTCATAACACATAGGAAATATAATTGTCAATTATTTATGTCGTTGAAAACATAAACTGCAAATAGTCGAAGATACCTGTTTTGTGGTCTGCGAAGGGGTTGGAATAGCCCTAAACCTGCCTAACAGCAGCCGAAACCGATCTAAAAAAAAGACCAAACCAGCGAAAGGAGACAGAAACAGACGAAATCTGCGATAAATTGCAAACTTTGTCCCGCTTCTTTCTTGGTTTTGAAACAAAGATTAACATTCATATTATAACTGAATTTTCTTCACAAAACAGTTTAGCGAGCTCCCCTCTCGACTCTCCGATTTGTATCGGTAAATACTGTAAATTTATTGACCCTGATACACGATTATTTCGTGTTTAATCATCGTGTATAAATTCGAAGCCGACTTCGAGACCAACAACCCGCCTACCAGATTCATAGTGGCCAATAATATAGTGGCCCTTAACCTTCTACTATTGAGTTTTTAACACGTTTACATTTATATTCTGACAAGCGGACATTATATTGAAAAGTGGGTTAGAAGAGTTTTCCTTGTCGGTATTGATACCTTTAAAAATTTACCCCTCCGTAGAATATTTCTTTGCCCTCTACGATATATATTTTAGCCCCTAGTCAGAGATGTTTATTTCGTGCGCAATCGAACAGACGTATAATTCGACCCCGGCTTGTGAATAGAAGGGCAGTTCCTCGTTGGCATCGGACGTCCAGAATGAAACGCGTTGATGAATCACCTCAGGGGGCCACTTCATCAAGGCTTATACGACCGGGACGAGTTGCCTAACGTCCGGGACACGTAAAATCGACAGCGCTATACGGAAGCCGCTACACGGAAACTACTGCACGGAAGCTGCTACACGTAAGCCGAGTGGTACACGGTTGGTGGACTGGTTTGGCGGCCCCATCATCGCCGCGTTGTAGATGGCCACTGTATCCCTGCCCCATATAGATTTTCAATTTGTTCAATGTAGCGGACAGTAAGGAGCTCCGAGATACAACAAACCCCCTACCCCCCGCCCCACCGTCACGAACAGAACCGTTTATTCAGACTTACGACCCGGTCGTTCGTACCTCCTCTTCGGAGTTAGTAGACTGGACGTTTACTAGGTATACGCGCTAGAAGAGATAGCGCGCGGGAATTTATATTTCAGGCCAAATAGCGTTACTTTTATCGTATCAATGGAGCGGACAAAATTCATTGATACGGTGTAAATATATACAAATAAAGTTAATGTCTTATAGTTGAAAATATTGGTATGGCAACTAAATAATTGCGGATTTTTGTTGCAAATGCTTTGATGTGTCCCATTTTAGTTACTCTGATATCTCTCGTACTGATATTTCGTCGTCATCGACTTCAACTGAGACTCCTGGCATTTCAGCGAAAAATTTTGGCAAACTGCTCTTGACACTGACAAGTGTCAAGGCTTCGTCACCCGTCGTCGTCGCGGAACATAAATTTTTGCGAGCTCGCGACGCATTTTTTACGAAAATGGAAACGCAAAATATGGCGATAATTTTCGATTGATTTCGAACGAACAGATCGGGGAAAGTTTGCTACTGAATATTTCCGAAGATATAAACATGCAACGCCGCCATCTGCGAAATCCGCAATGACTTAGTTGCCGACCCAATGGTGAAGATACCAACTATATCCGGTACCGAAAATTTATACGGCAAATCAGGACATCTGTAAATATTTTAAGTAGCTTTTCGTCATTTATGAATTTATGATATACTAGTATACTTTATAGTTAATGTTTATAGCTGAACATAAAGTGTACACCTAGGACACACTGACAGCTCGAATAACTGCCAGATGTTCTTGGCGGCTCAATTTCGGTAAAAATAACATTCGGGGATCGTCCAGGGAACGCGCAGTGCAGCAATTGAACTGGGAGTGAATCATGGTGGCTGGGCGGAAAGGGGATTGGAGGATAGATTCGAGGCTGAATGTTATTATCAGAGGGAAGAGAGGGAGGGGAAGTGTAAAACAGGAACTGTATATGCGCTGTTCGGGCTGGCGGGGGACACTACCCAACTTCCTTTCCGCGCTACCACCGCTTATCGTCTGCCCTTGACAGTAAAGTTTCCCAAAGATACGGATTAAAATTTAACGTCACGGCTTCCTACAAAAGGATTGGACGAGATAACCAGCCACCCAGCAGAATGGATAAGGATATTTGAAATTTAAAAATATTTTCTTCCAAGTACAAATACATTTGAAAATTGCGATTGAATAATTACAACGCTGTATCAGACAATAGAAATATTTTACAGTTGTAAATAGTAAAAATACTAATTTTGCTAATAATATTCGGCTAAACGGAAATGGGCTATTTGTAGATTTAGGACTTGAATTAGTTTTTTTCAAACATTGATATCAGGTACTGAAATCTTCAAAAACTATGAAAAAGTATTTGCAAATCGTTTTATTATAGTGAAAGGATTCGTAATTTCTTTATTTCAGGTATAAACTTTGTCCTATCCCGAATTGTGAAATTCGTTTAATTCAATCTATACTAGTAAGTCGACATTACACTATGCGATTTATATCCGAAATGTATTTCTATACTGTGGAAATTTAAAAAATCTTTAGACATATTGACATTTTCGGAATATCCGGCTGTAATTACCGGGAAGAGTGGATTCAAAATTGGACATAGTGTTTGCGAATATTTTAATCGAATCGGTTGGGAATATAAAACTAGAAATGATTGAAGTCGGATAACGTTGAAAGTGACATTTTTAAATATTAACACAATGCGCACGGGTGGTTGAACCGAAGTGGGGGGGGGGACGGTTTACTCGAGAGGAAACATTCAAAAGGGACAAAAGGAGTTGGGCGGACATTTGGTTAATACATGAAGACATGGGCCAGTGGCTCCACAGTAATAAAACTACCCAGCGAGGAAATAAAAAAAAGGAACTCGAGTCCTCCGACTCAACTTTTATAAATTTATGCCGCTATTAAAAAGTTTTCCGGGTGGGGGCCGGAAAAGGGTTGTGCTTTTGAATTTCGGGGCCGCATAAACCCCGTTCCCGAGGATCCGGATTTTCAGTACAGAAGCGGCCACTTCGACGTACGTTTTCGGTCGATTGTCTGAATTTTATTAATTGCTGAGAAAAACTCGGAAAGACTCGATAGTGTTCGGCCAAAGTCATAATTCGAAGTAAACATGCGCAATATTAAATATTTTCGAACATCTCTTTTGCGGTATGCGAGGGTTTGGAATACTGTAAGTGACGTATGTAAGGTGGCTTACGTCCTAACTATATTAACTGTTGATGATTTCGAGCGCGAAGAATAAAATTTGAATTATTTACAATTAGAATTAACAATCGTGATATTAAATTAAAACACTTAAAGAAAACAGATATACCATTTCCAATAAAAAATGTCTAGTATATGATTTGGAACCTATCCAATGTAGAATATGTTAATATTTGGCATATCACATAAATTACTTGGACAATATTTTATTTATTCAATTAAAAAGTGATCGAAAAATCCCTTTTAATCTCGAAATAACAACGAATTTCAACCAACCAATGAACTCGTACGTAATAAATATCTATCACATAATATATGTTAATTAGTTCTGTTGGAAAATTTATGAAACATTGTTAGCAAAACTATTTTTTTCTCTTCGGTTGATAATGGCGAAAAGGATGTAATGAAATATTGGCGGTTGGACGGTTGACAGTTGATTAAATCCCATTTAAACTCCACGGGGCTAATACTAAACCAGCACAACAGGTAAATGTTGAACTTAGTATTAAAGGCGCCGGCCTCTAGAGCTTCCCTCTAAATTCCTTTTAACGAAGTACTTTTAAGTAATAAAGACAATATTCTGCGAACAAGCGTCTCATCTTCATCGATTAAATAAATAATGACTGTTTCTAAAATGCATATACACATTAATTACACTACAGTATTTATATTACATTCTTATTATAATAATTGTTTCGCAATTTCTACAAAGTTCTTTGACAGGGCAATTTAGATTCATAAATATTACATAATAATACATAATAGTGGTGAAGGTTTGGCCCTTCTAGAATTTTATATTTTTATTGATTTCTCGCAAGATCAAAATTGCGCGTTTTTCTAGAATAATTTGAAATAACTTTATCTTTAAATAATATATAGAAATAAATACTTTAAAAGTAGAGGATCTAAACTTTCTATTATTAAATCAGGAGCAGTGCTCGTTCGATTTCAGATGGTCAATACAGACTTCTTCCCCCCATTGTTGCCCTCTTGCCCCACTTGTATGGTAGCCCGGATGTAACAGCTAATCTTAGTTTCGAGTTAAATCCCGCCCCCACCCCCTGATTCACAATAGAAATTCGGACCAAATAACCGGCAAGAGATATAGGACCTTGAGGGATTATCCTTGAAACGAATCTATTCTCAAATTAGACAATAAGGAAATAGTAAAATTGTCGCTTCCAATAGGGTGAATTCGTCAATATATTGATTATATAGCATCATCAAACAAATTTCATTTATAATGGAGGATTTATTTATTCAATATCGGTTACTGCAATGGTCCACTCACTAATTTTACTTTCATAGACTGGTACAGTTGAACACTTCTTGCTCGATTTTCCGGATTTTCTGTTTACTGTTTGTGCGCTACAGGAGTCGTCGTCATTTTCAGCACAGTGTTTCTCAGTACATGATAATACTTAAACGTAAAGTTTGAATACGACGTCATTTTCTACGATTCCTAGGCGACACTAATAGATAATCGATAATATTATCGTTAAATTATCAGAACCTTAATACGCTTCAATCATTCTGAAGCGCAATAAAACATTAAGTTAATGACGGACTGCGGGAACAGTGAATTGCGGTAGATTTATTTTTCCCGGTTTTTAGCGTATCGGTTTTTATTTTTTGTAATTTTTACCAGCGACCCATTTAAGACTGAATAAAGGGGCGCGGTCGTCCCTTTCAAATAAATCTTGCCGACCCCGGGGAGTTATATAAAAGACAATGGCCGCAAAGCTCTACTTCATTATTAAGCTTTTTCGATTGTGTTTTGTAAATATTTAATTGAATTCGCCCGAATGGGAACAATACATTATTGTTGTATCTAATCAAAACTGAACTACGTTTTGAAAAATGTTTTAAGTTCATTGGACGAACCCGAAATGAATTCCATTAGCTAAATTTCGAATGCTTTATTTCGTATCGATTGGGCTATATTTTTATGCGTTAAAAACCGGGGCATTTATTTGAGGTATTTAATTTTAATGAAGTAAATTGTGCGTTCAAAACTATCAATACGATAGGACACTCTCCTTTTAATATTACCTTTATGATCACAGTATTCAATTTTTGCAATAGTATCGAACTAAATATTTGAAATAAGAAATCCATCCTTCCAATAATCCCCATAACCGACTCAAAAGAATCGACTTAAACAGAAAATTTGAACTTTTAAGACCATTACTAAAACGGACATCAAAATTGACCTTAAGTAACAAGTCGAAAAATCCCGGTTCCTGAAGTTCCACTTCCGCCTTTCTCCTCATCCTAATCAACCGATAATAATTTACTGACAGGGCGCTATAATGCAGAATAATTAGGGTACACTGGGTACACCTTTTATGATTTATTAAAAATTGATAAATTGGTTTCATTTAATTTTTCAGGGAGGCGACTACAACGACACACTGAACGGTGAGCGGGCCGCCGATGAAGTGGACACGCTTACCACACTCTCCCTCCTATTTACCGGTGGGTAATTTAATAGAAATTAATTATTTAAATAAAGTCCGTTGCACCAACCTTCGTCGCCTATTCACAAGCGGCAACAGAGACGACGAGCGGGGATGACAAATAAAAAAGGAAAAATCGCGAAAAACCCATTACGAAATAATCTACTATTCCTTTAAATTCTCTCTCCGAGTTAGTTTTCGACGAGGAATCGCCTTTATAAATACTTGATATTAAAATGAAAATTGTTCGCCGTCGGCAATACGGCCTTTTGAATATTAAAGTAGAAACTAGACGTTAACCGGAATCGGAGAATTTAAATTTTTTCAAACTCTCTTTACCAAAGCCTTTAATATGTCATTTCAAAGGTTTCAAAGTAACCACGATACTGACATGTTTATTAATATTGATCGTGTGGTTAAAAGTAGGGATAATTTCGGCAATTGAAAACCTGGTTTCTCGGAAAGAGGACCAGCTGAGATTCGATCAGAAAATTATATCTATTTTTACAAATAAGGTGCTAAAATTTAAAATAAGACAAAACGTGTAATTCAGACTTTAATTCAAGCTCATTGAATGTTGATATTCGACGAAAATAAACGTAAACGAACAATTGATTTTACATCTCGTGTTCAAAAAAGAGAGATCCTAAGCAGAGAAGCATCCGTACGCTATCTCTGGGAGGCGCCAAGAAACATTATATGAATCGAGCCTAAATCTTGATATATATATATATATATATATATATATATATATATATATATATATAAAGGTCTCAGGAAGCGGGAAACTTTATAACACTGCAGACAACGGCGTTAACTTGTTGAGAAGTGGGCGAGTCGTAAAAGCCGAAATGAAATTACTAAGCACTCAGAGGAGAGAAGTATACACTTAACCAGTTTACAGGACGGACTTCGCGATATTCACGGCTCGCCTACGCTTCGTACGGCCGACAAATACAATTGGAATTACTTCAGATATTTCATTTCGATAACGAGTAATATTACTGTGTTATATTATTGTGTGACAGTTGTAATCATAGAAATTTTGTTTGTCTATAACATTCAGTTATGGCGTTGTAATGGCAACGCTCAATAATAACCTCCATTTTGGCCATTCCGACATTTGCTATATATATATATAAGAAGAAAGTTTAAATTACTCTTTACATATTTAATAAAAAATTGAACATATGAACACGCGGCAAACTTTTTTGATGAGGGAATGGTCAAGAAATTCCTCCTGTTTGAAAAAATATGAAATACAGTAATTTTTTTTTTAACGATATTTAATAGTTAATACATGATCGTATAATTCAAACGTTTTTTTTTACAAAATCATGCCGTCGACTTATAACGAAATCGCTGAAATATTCGGACACTCAGAGAAGTATAACACAAAAGTTTCATGTGGAAGCGAGCAAGCCACGTAATAAATCAGTAATATATTGAAGAATGAATTATTTACATGACTCTAGAATTTTTACCTCAAACATTTGACAGAAATTTAAATTCTAACCCTGTTGACATAAAACAATTAATGTTTTTTTAACGCATCAACTTAATTTACGTTATTGGTGTAATGCTATTCGATGCACAGGTGATCATCTCATTTAGCGAGATTTTATCGTCGAACTCCGGTATTGACTCGTAACGTTCAGGTACTTAGCCGTATCTCTGGGCCCTCGTAAAACTAGACGGGCTTTCGCCGCCCCGCCCCGCCCCTAATGTCCTCAGATAATATTCACCGCGCTTCACTTTAATTCGGCAACAGTAAATAAGAAAAGTTATACGTCCGATATTTCAGGCAACTATCGGCAACTTCAGGAGTTCATCCGTTGAAGGGGAAATTTTAAACTATCGATTGAACTGTCAGTCTAATTACTCTTCCAATAGAAACTGCGTCGACCCCTTAACCTACGATTTACGTTCGAGTGTTTTGGGCCGAAAACGTAAACAAGCCTTGGAGCCCTTCGCACGACTTGTGGCGTAATAGGCCTATCGATCCAATCGTAAATATTACGGGCATCGCTCGTGTGGCGTAGGACGAATCTCTTCTACTGAAGAATATCTGTGCCGAAACCGAATTATAGAGAACGAGGCGAATTATCTTCCGGAGATGCTTCAATATTAAGACCGTCAAAACCTTGTAGAGTTTGCCAAAAAAAAAAAATAAAAAACGTAGAGAAACAACGTGGGAGTGTAAGGAGTGCAAAGTTCCTTTGCACCTACAAGAATCCTTCGAATTATATCGCACCATTGAGGATTATTAATTTTGTATCACTGATATTTGTATAAATAAACTTTTTGTACTACTTGCATCTGCCACAATTATTGCATCGGGCTGTAATCACTCATCAAATATTCCATAAATATTTATAATTTTTAGAGGGCGCCCCCGCTAATATTTATATTTGACCCGATCATCGTACTACGGGTTAAGGGGTTAATTCCTAAATATAATTTTAAAAAACCGATGTACTCCGTTTAATCTGGTGATTGGATATATGTATGTGGAAATAATACATTATAATTTAACTTCACCCAAAGGGAGCGATTAGTTACAATGTTTTTAATATGAATAGCTCAGTTAAGAACACAGGAAAGTATAGTTAATGACGATTCGTTAGTAATAAAAGAGGCTAATCAATTTTATTCTTTACACAAATCTATTGAGGCTTTAATTCAGACTTTATCGCGAACAAAAATATTGCGGTAATTGTAAAAAATTCCGAAGTAAATATAGTCGCGACTTTATTAGGTTTTAAAAAATGTAAAATTCTCTATACGCGCCCGATTTGCATGTAAATCACTATTCATAAATGTTGGGTGGGGGCGTGAAAATCTGGTAGCGCTTTATGAACACCGCCACTGTGGCCGGCAACAATTTGCCGACCAATTTCAATACCAAAGGACTTTGTTACAAAGATCCGCTGAGAAATTTTTCAGGCATGTTACCCTGCCTGCACTTTACTTCAATTTAGTGAAATATCGTCTAAATTAATCCGTTATAATTGATATGATTTTAAAATAAATAAAGGGCGCGAAAAATAGTCGTTTTTAAAGTAGCATTAAACAGGATTCTGTAATTCTTTTGCTGAGTCAAATTTTCAAATATACGAGTTCAAATATATCGGTCAAATATATATTCGATCACACAACTGGTCGCACTATTAGGTTCTGACTTCCAAATATACATTGAGTGCACTTGCACCGATAAACTAGCGCCCCCTGAGGGTGGTGCGGAAATGTACTTAACTAAAGTTCGTTGGGTGCACTTGCACCGATAAGGAGGAGGTTCCTTAGTAGGATCCCCCAAGAACAGAATAACAACAGACGCATATAGACACAGACAACCACCACAGTACAAGTGACAGTGACAGTGACAGTGAGGATGCCCAAAAAACATCCAAAATGCCAAAAGTTACTAACACCGCTACTGGAGATGGCGAGCAACCGAAACCGGTCTAGCAAAAGACCAAATCGGCGAGAGGAGACAGAAATACGTGAAATCTACGGTATTCCAACCCCTCGCAGACCACAAAACAGGTCTTTTAAACTAATACGAGCTATTGTCTCTTGCCATTTCTATCGGCTATTCTATTTACAGTTTAACTTCTGCGCTATGATTTTTTAATGATGAACTGACGACCGGTTTGCAGGCGTGTTCCTGTCCCTGCTAATATTCCTCTCGATAGCCGGCAACATCCTGGTGTGCGTGGCGATCTACACCGACCGAGGTTTGAGGCGAATCGGCAACCTGTTCCTGGCTTCGCTGGCGATAGCCGACCTCTTCGTCGCCGCCCTGGTCATGACCTTCGCCGTCGTCAACGACCTGTTGGGCTACTGGCTGTTCGGACCCCAGTTCTGCGACACCTGGATCGCCTTCGACGTCATGTGCTCCACCGCCTCCATACTCAACCTATGCGCCATCTCCATGGACAGATATATACATATAAAGGATCCTCTAAGGTATCGGATTTTGATTTTGAAATTTTTATTACGACAATAGTTATCGGGTAATATGTCTGTACTGAAATAGTCGCGGTTATAAAAATTAAAAGGCGCGTCTCGGGACTGTTCAGGTACAGTAGGTGGGTGACGAGGAGGGTAGCGGTGGGGACGATAGCGGCGATCTGGTTGCTCGCTGCTCTTATTTCTTTCGTGCCGATTTCGCTCGGTCTCCACAGACCGCCCCAGCCCCTGGTGTTCCACCAGGGCGACACCGCCTACCCGACCTGCGCCCTCGACCTCACTCCCACATACGCCGTCGTCTCCTCCTGCATCAGTTTCTACGTGCCCTGCGTCGTGATGCTGGGCATCTACGCCCGCCTCTACTGCTACGCCCAGAAGCACGTGAAGAACATCCGGGCGGTGACGAGGCCGCTGACCTCGCCCTCGCTCCCGCCCGTCCACCACAACTCCTCCCCCTACCACGTCTCCGACCACAAGGCGGCCATCACCGTCGGCGTCATCATGGGCACCTTCCTCCTCTGCTGGGTCCCATTCTTCTGCGTCAACATAGTCGCCGCCTTCTGCAAGACTTGCATCCCCGGAATGGCCTTCAAGATACTCACCTGGCTGGGATACTCCAATTCCGCCTTCAACCCGATCATCTATTCGATCTTCAACACCGAATTCCGCGACGCCTTCAGGAGGATTCTGACGGCCCATTACCCGGTCTGCTCTTGCGGCGCCTACAGCACGGTGACGATCACCCTGGGCGAGGCCAGGCCCAGGAAGAGCGACAGTTCGTTGACGCACGCCGTCAAGCAGAACGGCAAGAAACAGGATTTCAACAGCCCGAGGTCTTCTATCGGCTCGGTGAGGCAGATGCGCGTCAACTCCACCGATAAGGTGATTGTCTGACAATGAAGAGATCTCAGCGATATGACGCTCCACCGAACCCACTGTCAGATTTACTTCACCGCGTTAGTATCGATGTTACTACTTACTTCGTGTCCCTCCAAACGTCTAGCAATACACACTGACCCCTCTCCTATTAATTAGTTGATAGACGAATCCCTGTAAATAACTGTCGACTTTTAAAAAACTACTCGAGCCGATTCTCACGGCTCGGTGAAACCAGTTGCGAATACTCATGATTGTTCCTTACATTTTAATTAAATAGGCTAAAATGACTTAAGTATCGATGATTGAATATTGGTATAATACAAAACGGTTATATTAATGTGGTAGAGAGTATATGATAGAATATATGTTTGTAAATGAATGTTTTATATAAACGTGTAAATTAAGGTAGGCGATATTTTCGTGAAAGCATATATGGATATTCGTATAAAGGTATATATTTATTTCGCGTAATTTTGCTGTGTACAACACTAAGCGATTCCTTCGTGTACTGTAAATATTTTAAACTCTTAAAGTCAAAATTTTGTACCAAAGATCTATCCGCGTAGGATTTTCGTTAAAAATCGTAAATATTTTATTGTAACGTAGACTATTCTTCTGCACCTATTTTAAATGTATTACAATATTCGTAGTATAAGTTGTCTAATTAATATTTATGTGTGATAATGAATCGTTACCAATGCACTATTCTTTCTATCGGTGTTGTATGGGAAAATGAAAGATGATTAAAAAATTTAGTGTCATGTTTCCCATTCATTGTGATACAATATAAATGCACATTATAACCTTGATGTAAATATTATAATTATACTTTATTTGTACATTATAAACTTATGTATTATATGATGAATTGACTACGTATTGAAAATAACTATATGCAATAAGTTCCAGCAAATCAATAACTGGAGCAGAACTTGGAACTTTAGCAGTAAATTGATTTATAGAAATTAGAGAAATAGAAACATAGTTGTTTCCTGTTGTTTCTAAGTATAAGCTTAACTATATTTTAATATTTTTGTTATTTTTTTGTTGGATAATATTTTTGTGTCATTGCATTTATTCAGATGTTAAACAAATATTTGTGTCAAAAATTAAAATTATATGAAATTTCTTCTCACAAGGAAACATAAATAATTTTAAAAATGTCTTGTCTCATTTCAACCCAGACAGCAAAGAACTCAATTTCAAGAACGAAATAATGCATATAATTAAAATGGAACAAATCACAATACTCTTTATTCAAAAAATAATAAAAAAACTTTCAAAGTCACCCAGTGATATGCTATGATTAATACTAATTTCAAAATGGATAAACATGAAACACTAATAATGATAAATACTCACTCGTGGAAAGCATTTTCTGTAGGCATTGTCACTTAACTATTATTACAGGTGATAAGGGGAACAAAAACTGATCCAAGGGATTGCAGTTAAAATTATTTCTTCTGTATTTTTAATACTCACATTTTTATTTGTACATTCCTAAGTTCCAAAGGTTCTTACTAAT
This sequence comes from Lethocerus indicus, assembly GCA_019843655.1. Lineage (NCBI taxonomy): Eukaryota > Metazoa > Arthropoda > Insecta > Hemiptera > Belostomatidae > Lethocerus > Lethocerus indicus. The sequence continues at coordinate 31,730,535 of JACDQD010000004.1, read as the reverse complement.
TCACAATAATCCACATCAATAACATGATGTACCTCATAAAGCATGTTCCGTAAGACCTTCAATGTTTCTTTTATTTTAAGCCATATATCAAATTTTCATAGTTTCTCCAACTCATATAAGATTTATGAATTAGATTTATAAATTAATGGTTTAAAACCAAATTACAGAGTTTACAAAAACGAGTTAAAAGGGGAATACAAAAATAGGAGTACAGTTATACAACTAACAACAATTACATGTTATATATATATATATATATATATATATATATATATATATATATATATATATTTTTATATTAATTATAATTACTAAGATGCCAGAATTCGTCTATAAAGAATGATATCATCACAACTCAGAGGTACATTAATACCTCCAGTTCTCCTCCAACTTGGTTCCATATCTGCCCATGATCTATTCTTTCGTGGAATGGCAAGCTTAGTTAATAATTCATTAGCCAGATGCGGCACTACTGGCAACAGTCCAATTCCACAGATCCTAAGTGACTCCATGGTCAAATGCAAAACACAGTTCAGATGTTTACTCAGTTCTTTATTCTTTCTAAGTTCCCACGGTTTAGATGCTTCAAAAAATTTGTTTGCTTCATGCAGAGTTGATATAATGGCTGCAATTCCTCGGTAGAAATTGAAGTCCGAATAATGCATTTTAACTTCATCTTAAAAAAATATATATATTAATTAAATTACTTGCAATTTCAGTAAGGTAAGGTCATAACAATTATTAGAATTACATTTAATACCAATGAATATCCGCAGATGGCTTTAAGGAAACAAATATAATATACCTGATAATCTATCTAAGCCGGAGACCAAATCAGCACCCAGTGTCTTACAATACATATCAAAGTCCTCCTGAACAAAAGAAGGAAACATCTGTTGTTTATTGACAGTTCTACCGCAACAACGATTCAACAGATTTCCCAGAGTGTCAGCCAGTTCAGAATTCACGATCCTCATTATTTTCACATCACTAAAATCTGCAGATGGCAAAGACAAATTGAAATAATTACAACAATGTAACCGTAAATTGACATTCTTTAAATTTACAGTACCAACTTTATAACAATGTACTGCATTTAAAATCAGTGATCATATACTAAACACAAATTGATTTTCAATAACTTCATCAATTTAGCACTTAATTAGAGCAAATTTATTTTTAATGACTACAGTTCATTGCTGCTAGTGGTCCCAGTGGTTCTGAGGCAAACACTCAACCCACTGAGCCATCGCAGACACCATTCTTTATATATAAAAAAATCTCGAGAATTCAACAAACTCACTACTGTCACTTGGTAAGGTGGCTTCGCGTAACAAAAAATATCGCAGCCCGGAGGAAGTATACTGTTGTGCGCATGTGACGGGGCATACGACATTCCCCGAGATTTCGACATTTTTTCACCGTCGACTGTCCAGTGGGAGTGGACGACTAACCGAGATGGAGGCTCGAGACCGGCAGCTATGAGGAATGCTGGCCAATACGCACCATGAAATCTAAACAGAGAAAATAAATTATTATAATCACAATTGGGGCCTCTCCTGTATCAGAATTTTGACAGAGACTTGAGTTCATATTCCCACTATTTATACATGCGTAAATACATGTACATATATTTCTTTATTTTCTTACTTGATTGTATAAAAAAAAAATCACCCACTTAAGAATATCCTTTCCGATGAGTTGAACATCGGGTGGCCACTTTTTGAGCTTCGGATAATCAGCAGCAGTCAGGTAACTGACGAGTGCGTCGAACCAAACGTAGATGGTCTGGTCACAATTGTCGGGAACTGGTACGCCCCAATGAACTCTGCTCTCCGGCCGGGAGACAGAAACATCCTGCGACATGAGACCTTCATTCAACCAGGTCATTAACAACTTCTTAAAGTTACTAGGCTCGACAACATTTCCTGAAATAAAAATATAAAAATTGTCCATTGGAAAATGTCGGCTTAAAATTCAATTTTTAAAACTGCGACAAACAATTTATAAAATACATCTGCAGGAAACATTCTTTGTCTAATTTATTTACAAAATGAAAATAAACTTCCTTATATGGCACATTATTTTTCTTTGTGCATTCGAATCAAAATAATTGATTTATTGTATAAAATAATATAATTTGATTTCTTGAGGCAATTTTTGAGAAACAGATGTACAAAACTTGTATTGCACTCAGTAAATGAAATTAAACAAAATAAATAAAGTAAAAAAATTATTAAATTTCATATTATAAAAATTAAACGATAAAACCACAGTTCATGTTCCCAGGGGTTTTCCCACTTCTACATCCTGTTTCAATATTCCGTATTCCCAATTAATTCCCCCCTACAAACAATAAGGGAAGCGGGGAAGAAGCTGAAAAGCCGGAATTGAAATATATACAAAAAATAACCATAATATTAGTTATATTTTGTATAGCCTAACCGGGCCTGAGTGCATTGACTGGGAATCAGGCAAAGTTATTATTCAGATCAGTGATTGGGTCAATATAACTTGTTGAACCCACAGTTACCAGAGTTTAACCAATGGAGAACATCATCTTTGAAATGTGACAAATGAAATTTGAAGTTTTCTTCTTCGACCCAATGCACCGGCCTTCCCGATTCTGCACTGACAGTTACTGTTTCGCCATTTTCCTTAATTGTTTTCAATTGATTTTCTGTAAGGAAAGATTCATCCGCATCACAGTACCAGCCGGAATAACTCCCTGAAGATATGTGCCCCTTATTATAAAGGACTTTCTGCCATCAAAAAAAAAACATTAATTAGTTTCAGATACGGTAGAAATAACTATAGGGATGATTGCAGTGAATTTAATAATCTCACCCAAAACTGCTGTACTGTATCTGTATGCCTTATTTTCGAAGTACGAATAAACTCTGTGTAATTGATGTCACACTGTTTGAACATGTCGACGTATTCTAGAGAAATGTGCCTGCAATATTCCGGCAACTTCATGCTCGCCGCTATGGCGGCCTGCTGTACTTTGGTACCGTGCTCGTCTGTACCCGTACTGAAGATTGTGGACTTGCAACCGAGCATATGCCTGAACCTATTAGAGGCGTCGGCCAACAGGGCCGTGTGCAAGTGCCCGATGTGAGGGTCTAGAACCAGAGAAAACAACTCGAATTAACTAATATAAGAAATAAATTGATTCAACCATTAACATATATAAAATACAATCAGTGAAAAAGTGGGTTGAGACCATAGGAGTAGTAGAATTAGTTGTATTTCTGTATGGTAAGATCAGGTACAAACAGGAGTTCAAGACCTGTAAGTACAGTGATGTTTGGGGACATAGATGTGTTGGTTATTTTCCTTAAAATTTTTAGTGTACGGTTTGAATTTTATTACTGTCTGATGCTTTGGCAATACCCCACAGTTCAAATCCGTCTAATGTTTTAATTATCTACGGTTATATTGCCAAATTGGTTCTGGCAATTTGAGACTAAAGCCTAAGTATACAATACAATAGCACAGGCTTAAAGGATTTATTCTACTTACAGGCATTCACGTAGAATATTGGCGTCGTAATGAAATAGTCGCATTTTCTTTGTTTGTGGACAATTTGCCTCGTTTTTGGTGTCAATATTAGCTGTTTCAACAACTTCATATTGAGCCTCTACTCCCGTATAGCCAGGTGCCGGTATAACCTGCTCAGTGTTACCTTCCCTGGCTTACAATATACACACGAATCTTTTCCAAGTTTCAATTCTTTTCCACTCGAATTTTTATAATGACGCACGAAGAGGTTCGATCCGAATTGCCGTCTAGTTTTATTATTGAAACGGAACTGAATTTGAAGAAAAAAACCAATAGTGATCAATTCAAGTGAGCAGTGACTGTCACGCCAATGACTGTTGCATATGTTGTGAGTCCCCTTAACAGTAGCACAGTTCTGATCTTTGAACTTTATCTCTAGAGCTCTTCCCGCTTAATTAACAATTCGCTCGACACAGCATTATTAGACTGCCGTAGCAATGTTGGCCCAACTCCCGAAGCAACTTCTGAAATTGGCAAGTTATTCCATAACCGTTATCCAATAAATTATCTTCACCGGTGTTACGTAATGGGCGAATCTTATAATTTTGTGTAATTTATATCCTTTTCTGAATTTTTCAGGCGAGACCGGCGCTCACAGCTCGCAAAACTGTACAGAATCCTCAAATTGTATCATCGCTATCGACGAGGTTTTACTGTGACTGTGAGTTATTTTCTTTCTAATTTGCACCTTTTCTGTTCAGGTTTTCCTGAAGTTGAAGTGAACGATCCTTTAATTTAAATACAATTACGTCATTCTTTTTTTCTTTTCATTAGCAACACAGGAAATATAGTGAGCAGAAATTGTACCTTAGTTGTATGCGGAATTTAAAAATTTTTCATAAAGAAGATGGCAGATATTTTATTTGCAGTTATTTATTTCTTCTTATTTGTAATTGTTCAAATCGGTGATATGATAGTATCAGCCAGTACGATAAGATTAATCATCACATTAATATTTTATCCATTGCTGATAATACAACGATTTTAATTATATTTTTTTAATCCTAGATGTCGGCCCCAAAGTTCAGAAGCCGGCACCTAATTTTGAAGGGACTGCAGTAATAAAAGGAGACTTCAAACAACTCAAACTATCTGATTTCGCTGGGAAGTACCTGTACTTGTTTTTCTATCCATTAGATTTGTAAGTATTTTCACTAAGAGTACTGAAAGAACTGTTACTTTTTTTCTCATTTTTTCAATAGTTAATATTTGTGGTATAATATTTTTGTTACAGTACTTTTGTCTGTCCAACGGAAATTATCGCATTTAGTGATCGTATAGAGGAATTCAATAAGATCAATACAAGTGTTGTGGGAGTTTCTTGTGACTCCCATTTCAGCCATCTAGCATGGGTTAATACTCCTAGGAAGGTATAATATATGTAACATAGTTATTTCTAATAGTGTGTAAATGATTTATTAACCTATCAAGTATTTTTATTTAATTTAAATATTAAAGATTAAAAATAATTCATTAAACATATTGTAATTTCTACAGCTTACATATAATAATATTTTATAATTATTTTTTAATCTTTATATTGAATCAAAGTAGGATTATTTATAATACAGTACTGTTTTATTAATATATTTTGTCTTTAAACAACATTCTCTCGATAATTAATAGAATAATAAGGACAATTAGTCCTTATTTATAAATTAATATATTTATCTGTTATTCAAAAATATGTATTTGAAAGTAATATTCATTTTATAAATATATCTGGTGGGAAACTCATGTACAGATTTTTAGATGCTAAGAAAAAGTATATATTCAATTAATTATGAAGTAATATTTTGAATTTATAGATTGATCTACAAAACAAAATTGATAGTTATTTATACACAGCCATTGTTTATTTGTGATTTTAAATTTATTTTTTTGTTTATATATTTAGTCTAATATGTTGTTTTTCTTTTAATTTAAGACTGGAGGATTAGGACATTTGAACTATCCACTACTCTCAGATTTCAACAAAACAATAGCTCGTGATTATAATGTTCTTCTAGAGAAGGACGGAGTTCCTTTGAGGGGATCCTTTATTATTGATCCAGAGGTAAAATATTATTTCATTTTTTAAAAATTATATTAAAAAAAATTGATCCAATATTTTTTATTGATTATCAGACATCATAATGAATGGAATCTAGAAAGATTTTTTATTATCAATAAATATGTCATTTGTGTAACAGTAATTCACTTCTTATTTCTAATCATATTACATACTATAATTTATCTAAACATTATTTTTTATTATATTTTTGCCCTATTATTATCACCATCACAGTTATTGTGGGTTCTACAATAATCACTTTATTAAGATATTAAATATATAGTATATACAGCTATTTATGTAAGAAACAATGACTGATTTATTTTGAGAGTAGTGTTATATGTATGTTTCTACATTGTATATAGTAAGAAATATAAAATTATGATAATATATATTAGTGTACATAAATTGAAATTAAGAAGTGAATTAATCTTATATAAATTATTATGTTATGGTCATATATCATGACATTTCATAATTGTAGTAATATTTATTTTAGTTAACCTTAATTAATTTACCATAAATACAGTGTGTTTACAGTACACACAGAGCACGACTCTATCAACAGAGTTGATTTTTTTGCAGTACAAATTGTAGAACGAATTGTTTCAATACAAGTGCAAGAAAAAACAAATTTAGAAAAATATATTCCATAATTACCTTAACTGAGGAATTAAAAGAATATTAAAAAACTGTAACAGTATTCTTATAAAGGATATATAAGAAAAATTCTTAAATATAACAAAATGATGTTAGTGCCTAATTGAATAATAATAATAAATTTATTTTTTTTATATAGGGTGTTATTCGCCAAATTACAATTAATGATTTACCAGTTGGAAGGTCTGTTGATGAGGTCCTTCGTCTTGTTAAGGCTTTCCAGTTTGTTGACAAGCATGGTGAAGGTAAATAAAAATCATGGTTTTAATTAATTTATTTAAAAATATACTATTTACAATATTTTAATGGTTTACATTCTGCCAAATTAATGTAATCTCTCGTCCGTATTTAAATTCTAGTGTGTCCTGCCAACTGGAATCCAGAGAGTCCAACAATCAAACCAACACCTACAGGCTCTCAGGAATATTTCTCCAAAGTGAACAAATAAAACTTTAAGGCAAAATAGGCAACATAATATGTAGGTTGAATGTTTGGAACAAGATTCTGCTTTTCAACATTATTTGAACCCGTTACTCGGGTAGGATGTCAAGGGGCAAGGAATGTGTGAATTTGAAAATGATGCATGCAGTTGTATGATTTTTGCAGACACTTTTAATAAACTAGTGTCAAATGTTAACCAGTACCAATGTCTCAATGTTCTCCTACATTATTGTGAAAGAGTTTGTTGCACCATGACAAATAATTAGCTGTTATATTGTACTATTTCCATAAAACCTGTTGAGTATTGTTTAAAGCAAGTCGCTCAAATGACTCGATATATTTGTTAACTTTGTTGAATTTCTAGTTTAACGGATTGTTTTAAGGTATGTTTTCAGTATGTGCTTCACGCACAATAAAATCTCACAAGTATTAAAAATACTGTTCGTATTATTTATTGTTTATTTAATTGAATCGGTCATGTTACGCATGCATTGTTATCAAATTTTACTGTATTTTTGATAAAGTATAACCATCGTTAAAATGCAATAAAAAATTTATAATATTTTGTCTTATTTTTCTTTAAATGTCTGACTTCCCACTATCATCGCAGTTTTCAGATTTTCATAGTATGTATTCGTCTTAAAATATTTAAAGTATAAAAATTAAATTATTAAATGCATATTTTCTACATAACGTCAGGCGTGAGCACCACATGTTTGTCACTTTTTGTGTGTGCCTCTTGAGGGGTCCATTTTCTTAATGGCTAGCCCAAAGAATTAATTCTTTTTTAACAGTGTAGGAAGAGAAATATTCTTTTAAAATGTTCATCGATACAAATTGTTATTATAGGGCTGTATTCGGGCTGCAATAAATATCTCCTGAAGGCCTTAATCCGGTAGGGTGAACCTATTGATCGCCAGTTTCTTCGGCCGGTATTAGATCATAAATCAGTTGGCAACGAAAGTTCGGGTACTTTGGCAGGAGGGGGGGGCCCTTTTCGGTGCGTGCATTTTGTTTTGGGTCAATCGAGAAGACCGTTTGTAACATGTGGTACACAGATGCCTCGGGTCAGCTATACCCGAAATTTTGCTTCCTGTGCCACTACCTGCTCTTCCACATGTGAAGATGTTTCACGGTTTATCCTCGACGGAATTTAACAATTTCGTAAACCTCTACAGTTGTAGTCATCGTCTACCAATCGTAAATTCAATTTGTGCCCAGGAAATTCAGAATCGTTTCCATTTTATTTATTTTTATACAGTCAAAGATGTCACTATTTTCCAACGCTTAGACCTCATTTCTTTCTTCGTACTGGAAAAGTCCAACAATTCTATCAACACCATGAATATCTTCATTCGCTCTGGCGTTACCAACGTGATATAATGGGTTGTCCGGAAAGTTCGTACCGATTTTGAAGGAAAATTGAAACGCGACACGTTTAAATTTCGGTACACATTTATTAACTTATATAGGCGCCATTCTGTTCCGCAGCCTTTCTCCGTCTTTCGTGCAACTTGAAAATTCCGTCCTTCAGGAACCTCTCGGGTTTTCTAAATGCGTTTTTATCCCGACCGAAGAGTTGAAATTTTTTCCATTAAGGGAATTTTGCCTTTTCGGAAAAGGTGAAGCGTTAAATGCCTACAATGCGCTTTGTTCGCTGGCATATTCTAAGGCGTATAAAACCGAGAAAAATTAACTTATCGTAACCGAACTTTTTCCCAAATATGCCCGAAGTCCTTACTTTTAGAATATGTATGCGCGTCATTAGTTTTCAATCATTCCGATCAATTCAGACCTGTCCTGAAATCGAAAATCGGCACGAACTTTCCGGACAACCCGTTATTTTGGCTAATATTTTTTTCAAAAGGGCGGATATATATGTTTATAGAGATTTCGTAATTTCGTATTTCGATAAGTACCGCCGGACACTGCTAACTAATTGTAGAAGCATTCCTAGTGATTATCGGTAACTACGCTACGCGGACTATACGAGCGGACTAAGATAAGAAAGTTTTAATGGCCTGATATTTGTGACACATTAAATCGGAAATCTTCGAGTAAAAATAATGAAATGTGTAGCATACAAATAACAGAGTGGGCGTGTAATTCTGTCAGGGGACAATCCTGAAGGAGTCACGAGCCTTGAAGGGGGGAGGGCGGTAGGGTGGGGGGGGCTTGCACGATTAAAGTACGAGTTGGGGAGTATGCACATATCTAAGATTGAATGGGTTCACGAACAGCGACCGCGGGAGGTCGTCCGCTACGACGATTCTATTAATTCCATCGTTCCATGACCGAGGACGAAACCAGATGTATTCTATAATGGCAACCTTGGGCGCTCCCAGCGTGTCATGCGCCCGACTTGACATTATCGTGGACGTTTTATGCGTTCGGCTCGCTCGCAAATCGGAAGAACAAAGCCCGATTATGTTGTAACATAATCACTTTCAATATCTGAAACGCCCAATTTCAAAACAACTGACGGGAATATAATTCCTCCTTTAAAGGCGGTTTATCGCTATGAAAATAAAACTTTATAAATTCTATAAATAGGTGCGCCCATCGTGAACCCAATACTGTGGCTTTTACTGTCGATCCAGTCAGTTCCCACGAACTCTTGTCGTTAACGCTCTTCCTCTTCAGAGGTTTAAGATAACCGGGATCATCGCACCCTCCGATATTTTAGCCTTTGACAGGCCGATTAGTGAGTGCTTTACGTCGGCGATCCCCGCGTTTTGAATTATTCATCCACTAGCGCATCTCTCCGTACGCACTGTAGCGCTGTAGCAATTTTATTATCAAAATACGATTATGTAGACGGCGCATTTCCTGAATATTATATCAAAGACACAGCGTTACTAAATCGTCTGTAAATAACTATATGCGATAAATTAATTGGGGAAATTTTTTCGATGGGAACGAAGATACACTTTATTGGAATTCAATCGGATGATTCACATGACCCCAGTGAGGTAATGGACGCGCCGGTGAATTCTGATGGAGTGACAGAATGGAAGAAGTTCGCGTAACTAATAACTAAGCTTCGTAACATTAATTTATTATTATTTTCATTGGACTTCATTGTCGTCTAACTGAAATAGAGTTCTCGTTTCAGTATTTTATTTAACGTTTTGTTCTTTGGGCCAAATTTCTGTTTTTTTCCCGGCCACAAAAAGGAACCGCCGAAACCATGACAGATAATGCAGATGTGATATTACCGATATTAACAATCGATACGGTCTGTTATTTTCGGGGCCGAATTCTGACCACTTCACGTCCAGTTCTGGAAGACTGAAACATTTCTCCTTATGAAAGTTGGAATGCGGGCCATCGAACCTATTCTTAATCCCGATCTGTTGCTTTAAGTTATAAAGAAACCGAAGTTATCTGAAATATAACCTTATATATATGTGTGAGTGGCGCAAGCTTAAAAATAAACACACACACACATCAAAGGATTTTAATGCGTTGTGGAAATCTTCCATCCTGCCATAGAAAGCCTAGAAACGTTACAGCGGTACGATATAAATCACTGGCGAAAGAATTCCATCACTCCGAATAGGAAACTGCAAGTTTCGTTCCAACCCGGGCAATAAGTGAGATTCTTGAAAATGAAAATAAAGGAAAGTACAGTATTTAAACAACTCGCTAGATGGAAAAATGACGCTGTTTATTTCCCAATATATTTTTACACTAGATTATGGGACTCAAGAGTCATAAAAGGGAGGCACGTTACGGTTTAATATTTGATTGACGTCCCAACCCCCTTATAAGCCCCCATCCCGCCCCCCCTACACTTACAGTTCCACTCTTTATGACTCGAGTAAAGCGCACATGTGCACCCCTACGGGGCGACAATATTTATGGGGTGTTCGACGACGCATCCCCGGGGTTTATGATCCCCCCCCCCTGGGGTTTAATTCAACCCCGGTTCGGACGGACTTTTTCGGCTCCGTTAATATTTCGGCACTTGGACCCCTTGTAAGACGAACGGGGGTTGATATCTGTCCGATAAGACACTGCGGTGAAATAGAGCACATGTAAAGGACCTATTAAGTGTGTTGAAGCACTTCTTGACTATTTAGGAAGCTCAACACAATGTCTCAACTTTACTTCGCTTATTGTTCTAATTCTAAGAGACTGGGAGTTATGATTGTAAATTGATCTATACTATTCCGGTTTGTTACTCGTCGTATTCCATTCAATGACAACCTCCGCTCGAATATTTGGGAAAAAGGTTAGCAATTCTTCTTTATTCCAACATAGAATGGATTTCACTACATTTAAAGTAAAAGAACCATTAGAACATTAGCTTGTTAAATAATTATAGTTCGGTACAGTTAAATATAATTTTATGTTTTACTACCAGTATAGAAATTAATGAACGTCTACAATTTACCAAACAGTAGCATATTAAATTTTTTTGCCTAATGTTATAATTAATTCTAGAACTACAAACCCCAATAAAATTGTAAATGTAAATAGGTTGTAAGGTTTGTATATACCCTAGCAAAATAGCGCATTGTAATCTGTCTTCGCGGCCTTTAATCTGAGCGAAATTGCATCAGCGTTAATCGGAAATCGAAGCGCGGATGCGTTAAACACGGATTATTTTAAAACTGTGACTCACGACGCCCGTCTGAAATGTTGTTACAATTGAATACAATTACATCACCGGCTCTGTCTATTTCAGAACTAAAACGCAGATTCGTCGGTGAAATTCGTCCAGGGCCGCTCATTAATCCTAATTTCCGAGTTTATTAAGGACATATATCTAAACAAGAAGGATTTTCAATGTGGCAATCCGGGCAAGACTTTCTTATACGGATGTTAATCCTGAGATTTGTACTGCAAGATTCGAAATTTAACATCATATATGTAATTTTTGAGTGCGTACAGTTAATGTTGCCGCAGGGTTGTACCTGTGATGTTTAATATCATAAAAGACAGTTTATCATAAAGTTTTATGATCTTAACATCAAAATTTACTGTCTACAGTCTCGCGTATGACTTAATTGCGCCTGGAAGAACGTTTTCTTCTGAATCAGATCCGGTACTAAATTATCGCTATTACACAATAACGTTTAAATTTAATATTTATCTACAATCTAGAAGATAGATAGTGAAAAGATTTATGAATTAGTGCCGCATGAATGGGGCCTGCATCGTATTAAGGGTATTAGGAAGATTACATCTTGTTCTCGTTTGCACTGGTGATTACATCGTGTTGCGATGCGTTGGAACGATTTAAAAATGTGTCCAATTAATTATATTTAAAAAAAAAAGAAAAAGAAAGAGAGATACCGGCCAATCCGGGCTACTGTATTTTCTGTCGCATAATTTTCAGAACACACCACTATCAAGATGCCGTAAAAGTCAATTATCGAAATGGTTTTCAATGTATTGGATCATCGATGGGCCCCCCAGGGGGGGGGGGGGGCTGACTTTAATAGCCCAGTTTAATTGGATCTGGCGATAATTATGGTGGTGATAGAATTTTTTCTTTCGGAACAACTGCCTCCGCCCATTAATTTTTTGCCGGTATTTACGCAGGTATATTGTCCGGGTAATTTATCGCGCGTGGAGGACCATCTGCCGGTGTTCCATCTCCGTCTGATTTTTCATACCAATCTTTTATTCTCGCGTTGGGATTGCTTAAAAGAAAATCATCGAATAACAAATCTAAAACCGTATCGTGTCGCGCCTGCATAAAACATCTTTCGAATATTACTTTTAAGGACCTTTCTTCAGACCGAATCCTGAATCGTTTGAATTTCTGTACCCTACGGGTTATTCGATCTGAATTATCAATGTTCCCGTCAGTCGGTATCTGTTAGTTGCAGACGGACAACTATTGCTAGAAAATAGGCTAAATCCATTTCAAGAGCACATCTTCCCTACACGTTTTTTTTTCAGTTTTCAGGAATCGGGATAAATATAAAAGCCGGTATGACGTCGGTTTGTGTACACGAACGGGATAAACTTTCACCGGGTGATGCGGCGCCGTATATTTAGATCCGGAATAAATTACCGGACGAGTGATGTACACCGATCCGTCCGCGGTGCGTAGCCGGAGGCAGCATTTAAAAAACCCACGCATCAACACAATTAATCGAACGTCAATCCAAACGAAGGGTTTAAACCATGGCGCGGTTAGAAACGATTCGACAGCTGCGAACTGCCATTTTCCCTTATCGGGTTTTCACTTCAGTGAAAGCGACATTTCCTCGCGCCGAATAGGTTTAAAACTTATATTGTTGTACAATTGCCCGGCTCGTTCGACCTATTTCCAGTACGGTGTAGAGAAACTGCAGAGAGGTTCGCCTTGGGGGCCGAATAGACCGAGTTGGTACAGCGTAGACGCTGTCAGCTGTCATTGCGGTCGCTGCTCGGGTTTCAGTAATTCAATACGTAGCCAGAAGACAGTAGCACGTCCAGTAAACCGAATAGCTTTTTCACCGTCTCTGTACTTTAAATTCTCTTCGGAATTTGGAGGGAAATTTCCGTTCAATCTACTTTCACTAAAATAAAAATCTTTGGACGAAATCCGTCTATAGACTGTTCGAATAATGAAGTTGGAAAGAAGTACCGTCAAATTGTGTAACGGGGAAAAAGAGATGCCATGAATTACGTACACGAACACGGAAAAGCAGCGTCTCCTTATCAGCAATAAACTTATTTTTAATAGTTTTTTTTAAATCCAGCATTCTCGCTACAATTTTAGGCCTTTAAGTTTAAGTCCACGAGGTTTAGGAATGCCATTAACTTCCGTTCTACAATTTCTGATTTGATCTTCTTTCGGTTCTAATGTGATGAGATCAGTTTCTGCTTTTCACTCAGTATGTCAGTGGTAGTTTGTTTTGGGAACTGGTTTTTTTTTAGGTAGTATCCTTCCAATTTTCCTGCCTCACGTCATATCTCGATCTAATTATTGTTACTCTGCAATCGGAAACCCACTCTCATCTCCAATTAACAATAAAAACATTAAACATTTCCCACTAGTTACCAGATCGGTTATAGGATACAGTCGGTGCTGCAAAGGCGCCATTATACCGAGCGACCTTACCGGTAAACAAAGCGAGAGGAAACGTTCTATGTCTACCTTAATCGATTTTAGCCATTACCAACTCATTTAATATCAAATTAACCCCACCGACGATGCCGATGCCGGGCCGTCCTCGAGAGGCCCCACTTCCTCCGAACGCCATTAGAGATAAGTATAATTGAGGGGGAGGAGCCGGCTGGTGCGAACATTATTTATTTGCCCCCCAAAAACCAGACAAGAGCGGCAACAACGGGTATCAGTATTAATAACGGGCTACCCTTTTTTAATTGAATCATTCCGCGGACGTCTCCGTCGACGTCCCGGAGAAGCAGACAGAAGCCAGGAAGCCGGATTGTTGTCGCCAGACCCACCAATTGTTAACGGCCTCATAATATGACTCACCCGTTAAATCTTCTGAGCTCATTCTCCCATTATTAGCATTCATATTTTATCGCAAGGCGCATCGGGCAGTTTCACCTAAAGTCTGACTAACTGCGACTGGTAAAAGATTCCCGGAGATGTATACAAGGACGGCTGTAGATTAAATATTATCTCGCGGTGAAAACGAATCATAATTGATCATTTGACATCATTAAAATGGCTGTATTTTTCAATAAAAAATAAGATTCGCGTGGAGCTAACAGGAAACTTCAAAATTCCTAAGTACAGGAAGGGCGGGAACGTTAATTAAAATTATTAACTCGTCTCACGCTATACCGAATTCCGCTTATCGCCGTCGTCGGTAATTTTTAATACATTAAATTAACTCACTTGTTCGGCTTCTCATTCTGTTATTAAAACAGTGGGACTCTAATGCACGAGCACTTCGTCACTTCATCGGAAAGGGGATATAATGTTATAGTTTCACGGAGAACAGTGGTCATAATCTCTTTTCTGACGATCTCCACCGCCGCGGCTGTCCAACCCACGCTGTCACAATACGCTAAGTGCATTGTGGCGTGTTAATGTCGAGACCTTTGCCTCGCGACCGCCGCACAAACGGAGCGGACGACCCCGCTAAGAACCAGTCGTAGATCTATCGGGAGTAGTGAGCTTTCAAAATTTCCGCGAGAAGACGTACGAGGTCGCGGTGGGCGTCCCGTGACACGTTTGGAAATTGAAACCGATCCAAGAGTTGAGTCATGAGCCCGTTGAGGTCGTCCGACCATCTGGAGCTACCGTGTATATATATATAGTATCCGGCATTTCCAGGCGTACGGCTCGCAATTTTCGAAACTACCCGGAGGTGGCTCCTCCCGCCCCACAGAATTATTGGATCGAATAGAATAGCCTCGCTTACCGGCCGAGTCGCCATTATATAAATTGCCGACGGGTGAATAAGAAAACGCCCCGTATCATAATCGCTTCAGTGTCCTATCCCCGAGGAGTAAAAATGTTGTTTAAAATCCGTTATTCCGCGCACGCCGGCCGAGGATTACTTACCGCCGTATGCGTTTTCATTACACAGCCACATAGTGAACCGGAGAAAATGCCTGTCGTATAATTTTCTCCACCACCCGAAGGAAATGCACACGTGCGATAGATTAAGCGCCCGGGATAACTCAATTACGGCCCCCGTCAGAAGTTTCCGAGAAAATTGAATTCGAAAACCCATTTCTTTCTATTCTTGTCCTGCCTTGTAATAGTCCTCGTCTAAGTCTTTTAGGGGGGGGCAAAAACCTTTGGCGGAAATTGCGAAAAAATTCGGTTCACAAAATGCCAAAGGGGAACTCGATACGCGTACGCGACCTTCGCGGTAAATGGAAGGGCGGTGAAATTTGTTTTCCTAGCCTTTAACCTCGGGCTGAAAATTAACTGTCGCCCTGGAAATAATTTTCAGTAGAAAGAAAAAAAAAACGGCGACATTAACGTCCGCGGATATTTACTTTTTCCCTATGCGCTAATTAATGGGACGTTGTCACGCGGCTACTTTCCCCCCGTAAAGGATTCTTTTACTGTTCTACTCCTTTTTTTTTTTGGTTTATTGAGCGATGCACGCGAGAACCGCTAGCGGTGGAGGGACTAAAAGTACTCTTACATGAAATATGCAGTCGGCCTAATGAGAAACGTTATGGATACACTGGACGACCGGTCGGCTCGGATTTAACAAGAGACGTTTCTCACAACCTGTTTACCGGCCCCAACATGTTAAAGTCGAGTAATTCAAATGTTTGCTGAAAAAAAAATTCATAAATACACTGAGCGTACCGTTGAAGACAGTACGTACATATTTAATACACGTTTCTTTGATATATAAAAAACTCGTTAGGTACCTAAAATTCACACTCTCGGGTGCAATAGACCGAATTTACCGATAAGGGTAACGTTTTCTCAAAATAAGATTGGACAAATGAATAATTTGAAAAGTCAAAATATGGATAGGTATCGAACGCGGTACACTAACGCAGCAGCGGCCCTTATAAGCATCGCGCTTACGAATAAGCCCTTCAAATGTCACTAAACTCTAGAGCAAAGAAAGGTCACGTTGTAAAAAAAAAAGGAGTGACATAGTTAAAGTAACCAAACATTATTTTTGAGAGTACAACGTAAATTGCCCTTTTTTTGGTTTCTATCTATGAAAACGATACGAAGAAATAACCTCTATCTTTTTTAGAAAATCGAAAGAAATATCTATAATTCACTCGTTACGCCCTATTATTTTCCAGTCCAAAATATTCAATTGGTTCAATCAAAGGGTTTTACAGTAGTGAAAAAATAAATTGTAATTTCAGTTTTTTCTAATAGAAGTTTATCCCTTTATCTGTCGATTTATTGCGACATTGCCTTGCACAACTTTCAATTGAGAGGTGCAGCTTTAGTTAGGTTTACATTATTTTTTTCTCAATAAGAGTCGACATTTTTTTCTACAATATTTCAAACTAAATAACGTTCGGTTGAATGTATTGTTGGTCCGAGTACTTGGTATTCTCCGTGCAGAGAGAGCGAGACGGTGGAGAAGACGAAGGCGAAGGATTGCCTGGCCCTTGTTTGGTGATTGTTGATGGGGATCTCCTCCTTATGCAAATGGGGCGTGCTTTTGTCAGCCGGGACGTTATTGTTGTTTCAATATGAGTAATTACACGTTACGCGAGGCTAAATACGGCGACCGGGACCAGATACGTTGCGTGGCCGGCTGAAAGGATCGTCGGCCGTAACAGCCGAAGAGAGAAACCTCTGATTGTGCCACTGACGCACGGTAGTAACGCAGTAGTAACAGTGCAGTGAATTCGAGTGGTTTGCAACTGAGTGTGTTAGCGCGAGTGATCGACGTGTGTGTAGCTCAAGTCTTAAGAATTAAGTACGTAAATTTAGTAAGGCCCCTGGTCCATTTTGTCTATCGATTTCGACTCAATATGTATATTCATAGAAAAATGAAGTTTTTGTAATTCTTCTCTTGAAAAAAATAGCCGGGAACAAGTCCGCTCTTAACAAGTGAGAAGTGTAACAATTGTTCGTCATTCTCGGACCGGGAAGGTCCGATTTTCCGCCCTGTGATAACGCCGTGACGCAGTTTGATAATAAATTTGAACTGAGGTCTGGACGCGGAAGTACAACTGCAAAAGGAAGAGGTTCGCTTCCTGCGGTAACTCGAACGGGAGGAACGAATCATCTGACTATTTCTCCGAAAGTGTGAATTGTCAATTAACGCACTTAGAATACCGGCCCGTGAGGTCTTGGCATACAGTCTCAATTCGGAATTATGTAAATTAGTGAGTGTTACAGCAACGGCCAAATGACACTGGCAAACTTGCTGGGCAAATGGTTCACTGGGCGGAGGATCGAAAGGATGAATGAGGACGGATACCGACAGATATATTTAATTTTATTGCTAATAATTAAAACGTACGGATATAGCATTGACGACTAAAAATTCGTGACCGCTAAATCTTAAATAAAATATTCAATTTCCTCATACACGTACCGAACATCATATTCGGTCGAATTTTGAAGCGGCCGCTAGAGGTGTAGGCAAGAGGCTGCACTGCTTATTGTACTTAGTGCAGATATAGCGTTTTAGATTACATCGAAACTGAGATAACGGCCCTTCCGCTTGTAACATTTTAATTTATCTTATCCTAGCTAAGAAGCTGGCCTAGAAATTTTGGAAAAACCGCACTTATCGTACACTTAGTATGATAGTCCTCACACAATTACCCCGTACTAAAAATAAATCCCGAAAAATACTTTTAATTTTGCTCTTTTCATTTTCCAGTTTATCATTTTTCCAATGTTTTTTTCCGAATATAGAATTTAATTTCCTTATATTTTGAACGTCTTCACATTTTCTCCATTACTGTACGCGTTAGAGCAAGTAAGAGTTTCTACCCTGTTGTTCGCCTTGACCAGCTGCTAAAGGTTCTTTTTCTCGTGCAATATTGTATTCTGCATGACTGAAAGTCGGCTGTGTTTTAAGATCAGTCAAAATAACATAAAACCGGCGGGTTTTATAGTTGCCTGTCAATTGCGAGATGAACAATGGCCAAAAACGGACAAGTAACGTATCTCGCACGACGTTCAGGAGCGCGAAAAATGCTTTACCTGCCCAATCACAGTTTCCAACACACATTTCTACGCTATGCTCCCAGGTATGCTTCTAATCAAACCGTTCATCCACGTCCTAGACGCCGTACCCACAGTCGACGAATTTATAAAATCCCTGTTCACGAAGTAGACACGTCGGTGGGGGGAGTTGAGAATTTCCGATAAAGGCCATTAAGATAGGAAATGACGGCGTGATTTTCTCCCTACCTAATGAGGGCAGGAGCAGGAGTACCATCGATTACATTCGCTGGATATAAGTAATAGAAAAATTGTGGTTGCGATTTAAAATTTATAAAAAATAGAGAATCCTCGGCCTCTTAGAAGCGATTAAAAATTCAGCGAGTGCACCCACAACAAATATGGTCGATTGCACAATGTATAAGAAGAAAAAAAATTCAACTTGTTTTAGATATTGGTCGGTTGTATTCACGACAATTGGTCTCGACCAAAAATTGTTACCGCTTTTTAAAAATACAATTCCGGCAATATTGACTTACAGTAGGGGTTGGGAAGGGGAGGGGGGGAGGGGTTAGGACAGAGGTTTAGGGTTAATTATAGGGCGTTGATGGTGGTAGAGGGGGCGAGGGGAGCTAGGCTCGGCCTCTCCGTCCCCCCCCAAGAGTCAGTTAACTACGAAGCCTCTTCCAGTCATGATCCGGTAGTCCCGCCGAACATATTACACAGGTCGCTTCAGAGTCCGAAAATTACGACCCTCCCCCGTTAACTTTGTTGACTGGCGGGGCCGGCCCCGTAGAGCGACAATCGAAAACTGAGCCAAGCTTTGTAACAATTTAATTTTTGTTTTTCGTTTTTTTTTTTGGGGGTGTTTTTGTTTTAACCGGCGCCGAAATAATAATGTACTCGCGCGTACTCGTGTGTGCTCTGGTCGCGTGTTTCGCCGCCGGCCCTACCCTCGGCTACAACCTGGATATCGAACACCGGCTGAGGTACATTAGCCCGCACCAGGATTCGATGTTCGGCTTCAGCGTGGCCGCCCACAGGGAGTCAAATATCGGATGGTGAGTTCTCTATCAGTCGAATTCGATTACGATGCGACGATTATTATATCCCACGCCAGTGGCATAAACGAGGGTTGAACGAGCAGTATACGTTTATCAGGGAAATATTAGGGGTACCCAAAAGTAATCAAGATTTTGACTCTGGAATTCATTTTATTTTGCTAAAAAAGAAACTTATTAATCTACTATATATTCACCGATATTATCGACAACTCTCTGCCACTTTTCCGGCAAATTTTGCCGTGTAATTGATTACTCTTGGGTAAGCCCTAATATAAGAATTTTTTCGTAGCATTCAATCAGTGGTACTGGGTGTATGTGACCGGAGCCCCTCCGTCGACTAGGCTGTCTTTACAGCTGAAGTAATTCTACTGTCAAGACTGAAAAGTCAAAACCTTATGACCAATTGTGGACATTTGTGCAAATTTCAATTAAATTTCATACTGGCAACAAGTAAAAATGAAGCGGGTCCGACAGAGTGAAGAATCTCTATAGCGCAATAGTTTTCTTCTTTATTAATATGGAAATAGAAGAACAAATGACTTGCAGTTCTATGACGCTATATCCGATCGCCTCCAGCCGATCGAATTTCCGTTTATCTCTTCTATTTTGGTCACGTCGCTTTATTCTCTTTTAGCGCAACGCGCGCCATGCAACAAATTCTGCGAACGCATTTTTTTCTTCACATTTACGTAAATGCGCAACCGATCCGATTTGGCTTTTCTGCGTTTACGTCTCCAGACGCGTAGTGTTACGTAGCGTATTTTTAGTGCGTTATATTGCACTCGCTTTATTCCACTACAAAGAGCGGACTGATAAGAGGAGAAACGATAACAATACATATTGCCTTTCCGAGGAGTCGGTTTCAATCCTTGTTAGTACCGCATTTAATTGTAGTGGAGTTTCTAATTTTTCTTCTCCGTCACGTAATAAAACCGTGACTTTAGTTGGTTTTTAATGATATTGAATTATTAATTCATTTCAATAGAATACATGCGTGCACTTTTTTAGCGAATTTTCGCTCGGCTAAACAGAATTTAATGCCGATTCGTTTATGTTTAGGTCAGCGGATAATCGCGACGATGGCTACGCAGTTTCAGTATTTCCGTTTTCAAAATTGATTTATTCATTATCTTATTATTATAATACTCCGATCGCCGATATTTAAATACTGCGAATACCGATCCTTACCAAAAATGAATAGAGCCCCCCCCCCGGGCCATAAAAAAATGAATATTTGGTTGACGAATTTTACTGAAATTTTCAATCTGGAGGACAGCCGCCGATTCGATATAACCAAAATTTCAGCGCCTGACCTCCTTACAGAAGGTTTTGGCGTAGGTGAGTGGTTCACCCACAGGTCTAACTTCAGCTTGCGCCCGAAAATATCTTGCGAAATCGGTTTTTAATCGTTCTCCTTCTTGGCGCTTTTTCAGAAAATTCATTTAAACATCGAGATCTTTGGGTTCGTGATGTTTCTGTCTCCTCTCGCTGGTTAGGTCTTTTGCTAGACCGGTTTCGGCTGCTCGCCATCTTCAGTAGCGCTGTGTTAGTCACCGTTAGCACTTTGGATGTTTTTCAGGGGGCATCCTCACTGCACTGTCACTTTCACATGTACTGTGGTGGTTGTCTGTTTGTCGTGTGTATATATGTGTTTTGTTGAAGTGCTTTTTTTGGGGATGTTTGTTTTATTTGGTTTGGGAGGGATTAAGTGAGACAGTGCAGTAGTGAGGATGCCCCCTGAAAAACATCCAAAGTGCTAACAGCGACTAACACAGCGCTACTGAAGATGGCGAGCGGCCGAAACCGGTCTAGCAAAAGACCTAACCGCAGCGAGAGGAGACAGAAACATCACGAACCCACGGTATTCCAACCCCTCGCAGACCACAAAACAGGTATATCAAATCGAGATCTTTGTTGGGCTTATTCGGCGACAGGTGGGATAGGAATTTTTCAGTGTTTAATTGTTAAACATACTAAATTTCCTTTTACGGGAACATGGGAGACTCGTAAGAGCGAGTTAACCTTTTCCGCGTTCGGATTCCGCTGAAAAGCGATAGGTCTGTTCATTCGCACAAGGACAGTCATTATCTCTTATTTGGTTCTTCTGTTGAGATCTTACACCTCCCCCCACCATATTACTCTCTATGACTCGGCTTGCACAATTGCACAAGATCACTCATATCAGATTGCCTAGATCAGTAGATTTCGTCCGACTTACAATTAGTTTTTCTCTATCGTTCCATGTACTCTCTCCCCTCTATCTTCTTTCCTTCAAATTTTGGTTCCTTTCGATTCAATTATTGGTACACGCTGTCGGTAGTGTCGTTCGGTCGTTAATGGTGTATTGCGCAGATACATTATCGAATACACGTTGTCAATTGCCTGAGTATAACTGAAAAGAGTATAAAGAATGATGAATCGCAATTTATTAACAAAAGTATACACCTCGATGTGTTGCAAAATTGTAGGAATTACAAAGCGAACTGTAAGTAAAAGCAGGAATATACGACATAGTGTATTTTGAATATTAAAAATATGTAATAGCGCATACGCAGACGACATTTATTGAAGGTATTTTCTGTAATCCGTAGGCATCGATATCCGGCTTGCTCCTGAGTTAGTAGTAATAGGGATCATTTATAAGTATCGTGAAATAAAATATTTTTGATTCGCAGAAATTCTTTTCTAAATTCATCGTATATTTTCATGCCAGTGTTCGACTAGTCCCGCTTTAAATAAATAAGCGGAATTATGTATATATTATATTTATACATACACGCGATGACATATTATGCATGTATTGTATAATATTATGTACACTCCCTCCGATGTTTATCTCTTTTTAGTGTATACCTTATTACCTCCCCATTCGGCTAATTAATTGGTCCAATCGACGGATCTCCAGTTAATAACATTGGGCGGAGCTTCTTTCTCTTTGGACATTCTTTCTGATTTGAAAATGTCGCACGGCCACAAAAGTGCAACAACTTTATTTCCGTTTTGGTTCAGTCTCTTTCAGTGTCAAAAGCGGTAGAACATTATCGTATTAAATTGCCTCCAGCGTTTCACTAAGCGTAGGTAGTTGGGGGAAGATAATCGTATAGAGTAGATTGATGGGATCAGTTAACAAAGTGCAAACAGCCGATTGGTAATTCAACTGTGGCTGCAGGCCACGTCACGCAGCACGTAGCGGGAAATCGCAGTTCTTAGTTGTAATCACCGGCCCAGAGAGAGCGTATTATCCACTGTGTGGGGATAGCGACGCCTTCATTAATTTATAGTTATTCCTCCTAAGGAATGATTTCGCAGATTTTTTTTCTAATACAAGGATTAAATGGAGTGCCTTATAAGTGTCCAAATGTAACACCATAAATCCCTCTTTATAATAATAAAAAAATTTTCACATACGCACAAACGTTTTTGTCTCTCTCATAATCCATGTCCTTGATTTATATAAGGTTTTTTAAATTCTAAACGATGTTGATAAAAATTTATGGTCGTTTAATGCACTCTTCGATGAAGTAATGATGTATATCGATTTATACTGAGATATCGCGTTGAACGCTACTTCGGCGTACTTGAAATTCTTGATCTTTATTAAAAGTTTCAGTTTTTATAATATTCGGTTGACAACTAAGTAATTGCGGAATTCACCGACAAGTGGCGTTCATATTTTTAAGTACGCCAAACATCTTTGCACAGATAAGCCGTAGATGGTTTTGAATGCGCGTATAAAAGATACATTCGGCTTTTCTGCAATGTCCCTCGTTGAACTATGGCGATCTGAGTCAATAACGGCCTTTATTCGGTCATCATCGACCTCCACTTGGACGTCCAGAGCGCTCCTCGTCTTTTAATGAAAAATTCCCCGAACGGAATTTTGCGTTCTTTTAAGGCTTCATCACCGTACACAGCGTACATCTTTTTATGAGCCCGCGAGGCTGGCATTTCAGAATGTTTCAGAAAGGACCAAATAATAACGTATCGAAGAATCTTATCTGTGCAAAGATGTTGACGTACTTAAAAATATGTACAACGCCACTTGTCGGTGAATTCCGCAATTACTTAGTTGCCAACCCAATAGAAACATCGAGTTTTGTATTGATTTCAGATATAATTATTATTGAATAAGAATCGTACAGTATTACAGGTGAAGATCGGCGATTTGCAATCAGTATGCATTAATGGTTCTGGATGTAATTTAATATTCTCTAAAATTATTCGATATATTTGTATATTTACTATACCTTCCTGTGAGTTATTCAAATTAAGAGGTAATAATTAATTAAACTGTGGCTATAAATACTATCAGCATGTGCTTCATCGGAATACTATTAGCCCTGGATTATTCTGTCTCCTCTCTGCTATATTTCGGCAACACAAATAAAAAAACACTGTCCTCAGTTTTTTCTGAACCATAGTTATGGTATTGTCCGAATCAATTTGGCCATTGTTGTATACTATTGTGAACTATTTTAGATACATATCGAATTTATCTTTGAGCAAAGCGCACTATATAAATTTTGAGTTATATAATTTATGCAATCCTGTTAAACAACCACCGCGCTATCAAATTTGGACTACTACTGACGGATATATTACTAACCGAATTATATTAGGGGTACCCAAAAGTAATCAACATATTGACTTTGGAATTCATTTTATTTTGCTAAAAAAGAAACTTTAATTATTGATCTACTATATATTCACCAATATTATCAACAACTCTCTGCCCATTCCCCTCTTGAGGAACTCCTAAAGACCAAAATACACCTTATCAAATTGTTGATTACTTTTGGGTGCACCTAATGCTTAGACATTAAGCGAAGCGTGAAAATGGTCTATAATAGTATAGAATTGGGGATTGTGGACCGTTGTAACACGAACCGGCGCTGGGCACAGAGGTTAAGTTCGAGGACAAAAGTAAAATGACAGCTGATAATGCCTGCTTCTATATTTAACACGCGCGTCAACCAGTGAAACGCTTTCGGCCTATTTATTTTTAACAACGATGTACAATATTTATTCAAATCGATTCATTTATATACGCGTTCCATAAATGCACTTCAATTGTCGTGTGATGTTGCCACCGGTAAAATGATTAGTCCAACCATAAATAGAGGTTTTCTATGCCGCATGGTATTAACAGTAATAACCACTTCCCATATGTATATACACTGACTGGGGAAATAATAAAAAGTATAGTTTCTCTTTTTATTTTAGTCAATAATAACATTTTCTTAAAAGTATATTCAGTGACAGGTCGTTTTGATAACACAAATGTACTTTCGACGAAATATCCACTCATCGATGGTACATCCGCTCCAGCCCATACTAGAAAGGGAGGAAATCACGTAGCCATTTCCTCTATATAAGGACCTTATATATAAGGACAATTGTGGGAATGCAGCTAATTGAAATTAACATTAGTGTTAACAATTCTGCGAAGGATGATTGATTGCAGTGATTGAATTTTGTAGGACTCGATTCCGTGGAGTAATTTCTACGTCTTAACATACAGTTATAAGTTAATACTTTCTTCTTAGTTGTGATCTGTTGTCGAGGAATTTCAGTAGCACTTTGTAAAGAGGTTTTGTGTCTGTTAGTTTTGAGTCTTTTATGTTCTTCAAGTACCGCACTTGATTTTCCCAGGCCCCCCCCCATACCCACTAAACCGTAAATTTGGACTCCTAAGACCCTCTTTTGAAAAGGACATCAAAACTTACAAAGGACAACAAACTGACAATATACAAATCCGTATTAAAACCGACACGGACTTACGGAATAGAGCTATGGGGGGTTCCGCCAAGAAATACAACATCGCCCGAATCCAGAGATTCCGGTCAAAAGTCCTTCGCACCGTCCTTAATGCTCCCCGGTATGTTTCTAACCCTCAACATACCAACAGTCGACGAAATTCTAAATCTCGGTTCCTGAAGTTCCACACCCCGCCATTCTCCTCGTCTTAACCCACTCGTTCAGTGCCTTTCCTCTCTTACCCATCCATTATCCCTCCCCCGCGTCGGCTTAAACGCCACTGCCCTAGAGATTTTCTTAGTCCGAAGCTGTAAGCTGCTCATGTGACAAAAGTGCCGTCATTGGGCGGCCTCTGTTATTCACGTGGAAAAAAAACATTCAACATCTGTACCAATAACTATATGTAGTTGATTGTACAAAAAAATAAAAGGTTAAAAAAATCATTCCTCAATTTCCAGGACTGGCTTTCTGATGAGGGGGAGATGTTCTTGTGGGGTCAACGAAAACCTGTTGATAAATTTTCCAAATTCCCACAAATTGTACAGAGTTCAAATACTCCGTTTTTCTCGGTCCGGCTGTCAAAAGACCCCACTATGGTTGTTGTTGTGGTGGCGGTGGTGCGGTGGTGCGGTGGTGGTGGCGGTGGTGGGGGCACGGTACAAGTGATCCAACGGCTAGCTGCTGGCGGGCTCATTCAGTCCACTATAAAGTCTCAGCCCGTTACCATGGCTTGCGGCCAGCTTTCCACTTAACTTCACCTTCAAACAAACCACGCATCCGCTAAAGCCCCCACGCCCCCACGACAACTACGCAAACAAACAATTTATCCAACAAACCAGTCTCTCACGCTCAACCCCACAGACCGGTACTGCCGGCAGGTCTTAACCCTCGAACGATTCGATCGAACTATATCCAGCAGGGTGTAGGAAATAGAAAAAAGTTTCTGCCGTAACTAAACACGCGGAAATGCGTTGGTATACTGCGGCCGGTTGTTTGTGCGTTCTGTTCTTGTGTTCGGCCGTCGTCGATTTCGCAGCTTGTTACAATGTGGACGTCAGGAATCATCTCAAGTATCAGAACAACAGGGGTACGATGTTCGGATTCAGCGTCGCCGCTCACAGAGAGTTCGGTGTGGGATGGTGAGTTCTATTTTGCTGCAACGTTCGATTAAAACGCACAATTGGGTTGCACAATAATTACTTATACAATATTATTACGGACGCGATTTGACAAGAAATGCAGATATCCGGACACACGGTTCGTTAAATTCATTTAACAAAATACTATTAGATTGTTATTGAGCGGGAGTACCATCATTGGGTGGCTTCTCCTTCGAGAGTTAAGTGAGTGAGTGACAAGTGAGAGCAGTATCACTAGATACAATATAAAAAAAAATTGTAGTCGTGACTGTAACAATAAAAGAGAAAAAAAAAAAAAGATTGTTATTGTCGTTCCGTATGCTAATAATTAATGTAATTACACCGTCGAATTAGAAATCTACGAGCAACAACTAGTGCACTGAACTACTAACGTATTTGAAATAAGTTGTGTGAATTAAATCGTGAAAAATTGTAGGAATGAAAAAATTATCAATGTAAAAATCACTGACAACATTAACATTAGCATTAATAAAGCTCTGCGGTCAATCCCAGCTGTTTATTTCGGAAACTGAATTCTGCGTTTGAATTATTTTTTTAAAAATGTATTTATATAGGGCAAGGGACTGAAATTTATTTGCGAAACGACTCGTCTTTAGGAGACAACTTTCGTGCAGGGACTCACTGTATAAAAACAGTCCCATTGAGGAGGATGGTCCAGCGTGGCGGGAGCACGTTGCCCGTGACGTACTTTTTTTCAGATGCTTATCGCCTGGGCATGTTTGAATGAACGTTATTGTCCGCCCTTCTATCTTATAATCTCCCGGTTACAAGAACATGCATATTCATGTCCATTTTCAATGTTATCCATCGTACATTTCAGTTGATTTTAAATGAGTAGAAAAGGTGCTTCCCGTAATCGTTACCGATTATCGTTACGTTGCAATGGTATATTCAATCGTTAAAACTTATTATTGTTCAACCAATTATATAACAAATGCCGTTAATTTGGGCTCATAGATATACTCTCGGTCTTAGGACGTAAAATGTATATATTTCTACTGTCTTAGTCTTATCACGAATATCTTACAACCGCAGTTGGTAAAAAATATCTGCTAACATAAAAATCAATATTCGCCGTTCATATTCAATTCCTCGGGTTCAATTTAAGTATGTATCAGAGATGCCTAACTCTCGAACACATTTTAAATTATTATATCATATGCCCCCGTACTTCTTCGATTCAGTTGTCGATTCGTGAGCTATCATTGTACAAGTGGAAATTATACGAAATTTGGTTGCATGTTTTTCCCTTTTTCATGCGCATTCTCTTCCCAATTTTAAACCGCCTATATTTTTAGACATCCGTGCCGCGTTGCCGCGATGCATATTTCTCCTTTTCTATTTCCATTGCCGGTTAATTCGTTGATTACACATCGGCTTGGTCGAAGGTCGCCCTCTGCTGTTGCCGTTCACCTTGCAGTTGGCGAAACTAGCGCACGCCGTTATCCAGTTGTTTTCGCCGACGTATTATCCCGTATTGTTTAATTCTGACTGTCTGTTTCGATTGGTGTTGCGAACAGCCTTTTCAGAGAGGAAACGCAGCTATAGCAGCGCAGACGTTGTTCGGGGAAAAAAGCTGGATGTCGCCTCCACCGCCTCGAGGGGCGTGCACTATGCACGTGTGCCCGCCGCCCTAACAAGCTACAAATGCTCCCCTGGACGTCTTCTCAAAGCTAACCGGATACCTAACGTTAATAGACTCTATAGAGATAAATAAAGCACTACCTACCGAACTTGAGTTCGGTACAATTATGTACTGCCTACACGCTTTCCTATACATAGTTTGGAATACCTGTTTTTGTGGTCTGCGAGGTATTCCTATACCATTATTTTTCCGCTACGACTGTTGGGAGAAAGACATTTCAGTTAAGAGGACTATTCCTCTCGGTGGATGCTCCGTACATAGATCGTCGTTAGCTCCTCTATCACTGACCGGATGCTATTAGAGATAGGTACGCTCGGCCGGGGTGAAACGACGATTTTGTGGGCGTCCAAAGTTTCGTCTTACTTGCGCCAGTTTTTAAATATTTATGAAATTTAGGAGAGTGCCGTATTTGGCACAAATTCTTTGCGATAGCCGGGGCCGGAAAACCGGATAGAAAAAGGAAACTTGTTAGATTGCTTCGGGAAACCCGCGATTGTACATCGTAGAGAAATGGATAGTTCGTCTTCGGATAAAGTACGAGATGTGTTGCATTCTTGGCCAAGTTTTTTTTATATACACACATACCGACCGCAGCTTTATTTATAACCGCGTTTGCAGGTTTGAGCCAAGTGCGTTTTTGCACTTGGAGCGATAGCGCGTTGGAAGATGAAACAAGCAGTTCGGTACGCGCTTTGTGGTTTCGGACGGCCGAAAAATCTGAACCGGTACGAGTTTCGCGAAAAGTATTTGGGTTAGGTGGATGGGACGGTGGGGAACTTTTTTTGGAACGCGGGTAATAAAATCTCTCAAATTTTGTCCGATAATACGGAACAGGTTAGAAAACGTGAATACGAGCTAATATGCTAAATACGGCCCGTTTTTTAATGTTTATCACGCGCGACATTTATTCGAATCTATTGCCATATTTAAATTGGTCACGACTGAACTCTGCAGCAGGTATATCTGAAACTGTTTCCTATTATTTCCATCCGATGGGAAGAGAAGCGGAATTTCTGTTAAACTCGCTGTTGCCGCCAGCAGTTGTTTGCTGCAACATAATTTATGGCGTTTTGTTTTTTTGAAAACAAACCTTGCGCTTCCTCCCAAGTGTCTGCCACACTCGCCGCTGCTGTGGATCTTTCGAACCGACTAAATTTAGCTAAATATTTGTTACGTCACCGTGACGCTCACAATACATCTTGGTGTATTCACCGCTCTATATATCTTTTCTAGGACTTTCCTTCGTGCGCTCTCTCTCTCTCTCTCTCTCTCTCTCTCTCATCTCATTTCAGTATTTCACAGCTCAATCTGTGACGGAAGCTCTGACGGTTGCGGATTACCGCCTGCCCCCTCCCTACATCCTATTCTTCATTTCCTAGGGGGAAAAAAAGATTCTCGAGACGAGAGGATACCCCTCGGGTACCGCGATTAGTACCAGGCGATATGCCCAAATTGGGTATGACAACATACAGTTGTCTGCAATCTCTGTTAACTCCCTCCCCGGTAAGTCTTTTATTCTTAACATATAAACCATTTAATGTTTCCTCCCCGCCAGTATAATGCCCAACGATTATTTCCTTTTGGATTTGGCTCCGGTCCGCTCGGATTCATGAATAATTCAGTCCTGTATGAATAAGACTTCACGGGATTACCATTAAATCCGTATAATGTGGCAAAATTGTCCGACGTACGGAATAATTCGAAGAGTCGACTTGGAATTGGCCTTTCGGCGGGTTCGGACGCGGCCGGCATCTGAACGTCACTTGCTTTGTGCGCGTTTGGGCATCGCCAGTCCTAAATCGCAATCACTCGGAATAGCTGAACGCCATCCAAAATATTTTTTAACCGAGCGCTGCACCTCGCTTTTGATAGGGCCAAGGCCGAGGCCGACCTGTGTCTCGGACGAGGTGAATGTCAAGACATTTATTTATATTTAACCCGAACCGAAAGCCAGATGCATTTTAGGAAATTTTATATTAGTTATATAAAAACTTACGTTCGTGTATTCTGAATTATTGAATGGAAAAGTAACTGTTTTGATTTCATTCTTGTTCTAGAATCGTTAGATTCTTCACCGGACGCGCTGATTCATTCAACCGGAAGTTGTTCGATAACAAATACGACATTGAAAATAGTTCTTTTCTTATCTTCTCTATTCCCTGTCGCGTATCCGACGGGATAAACAATTTGGAGAGGTACAATTTTGTAGAAAGATACTTTGCCGACTGTAAAATCTTTCACGAAAAATCTGTTACGCTTCAAAGAAACATACACGTTTGTACAAGATGAACGAAAAAAAGCTTTTTCAATAGTTTAGAATACCTGTTTTTGTGGTATGCGAGGGGTTTCTATATTCTCTCGCTGGTTTGGTCTTTTGCTGGACCGGTTTCGGCTGCCCGCCATCTTCAGTAGCGGTGTTATTCGTGTTGCCACTTCACCGTTGGGTGCACTTGCACCGATAAACTAGCGCCCCCCTGAGGGCGGTGCGGAAATGTACTTAACAAAAAATAATTAAACAAATTCAACTCTAGTTTACAGACACGAAAAGTTGAGTTCAAAAACATTAGCCGAATGTTTTAGGCGGTTGGCGCCTAGAATTGGTGACGCGGTCTGCTCATGGTTCGCCCATCTGGCGACCGTCGCCAGAAGATGAGATAACAACAGGACTAAATTGTAGGTTTTTTCTTTAAGACATTGTTCCGTATTTGATCGAATTCGAACGCAAATTTCCTAGCACCATCGCAGTCTACAATTCCGTAGGACGGAATCCATCAATTCGTTTTGAGCTCGTCTAAAAATAGATTGCAAGTGATTTTTTTGTTCCTCTCTCATTAGGTGCCCGACTTGCACATGTGCATTTTTCTCAACCCCAACCCGCCCCCGCCGCCCTTTCGGCGACCGTGAACAGATTCGCGAATCGATTGTTCTTATGTAGATACGTCTTGGGAGAAAAAATTCGCACGTTCCCATGATACAGCCAGCGCGTACAGTACGGTACGAAGTCGGAGCGAGCATGCGTCTGGCAATTAATTTCTGGCCTGCCTAAAAATAGTCGAGAATGATTTTTTTTTCGTCCTTGTTAACGCTCTCCGGCACATGTGCACGTTTCTCTTAACGCCCGTTTACGACCGCTAACGAAGTCGCTGTCCAGAACACTGTGTAGTCACTGGGAGGAACTTTGCCTTTGATCCAATATGATCATAGATCGGAAGCAATCAAGTTAATATGTCGTTCGTCGGATTTCTCCTCGTGGAACGCCGATACGGTAAAAAATAGTGTGCTATAGTAAGGTGAACTGTCGTGTTGGACGGACCCGAAGATGTGGCGCGTAACTGAAACCCGAGTCTTCGGTCGCCGGTCGACCGACTCGAGACCGCCGCCACACGCGTTTTTTCTCCTTCTTTTACTGTACACAATTTCCGCTAGTCCGGTAACTTATATTAATATAGGGGACGTTGAAAGGTTGAACGGATAATACGATTTGGCTAAACGTTAAATGGTGATTGTGTTCCTCATCGCCGATTCATTTCCATGTCTTCTAGGTTGGAGAGAAGAAATTATTCCTTTATAATTATACCGTTACTGGAAAAATTCCATTGTTACGACGTTCCTTTAACTTCTTACACAGGCGTGCTATAAAGAATTTTCCACTAACTGTTGGTTCTTTATCCGCGATCTTTACTACCACCGAATGGAAGGGCCCGCACAGTTTCTGTAGTGAAAACCCCAGTAAATAAATTGTTTCAGGAGGGTAATTCGACCGGGGGACGAAATAGGGATGAGAAGTTCGCCAAACGAACGGTAATTGAATTGGTTTTTTTTTATGGAGTTGCAAAGAGCCAATGGTGCTACTGAAACCAGTTAATTGCGTATGCGGCTTCGGTCTGTACGGCCGAGCATTGTGCCAGCGCTAACTGCTCCTCCCGCTGACCCAGTTCGGAACTCTTCGATTCGCTGTCGGAACGACCCGAGATACTGACCGAGGTCGGACGGTGCGAATAAGCCGCAAGGTTTACCACTTTTGAACGAGTTTAAAGACCTTTCAAGTTACCGGTTCAGACGCGATTTCGCGACAAAACTTCGTCCACCGGTAATGCCGAACAATTGGTACTTGGTAAAGCTTCCTAAATCGAGAGGAATATTAATATTACTAGTACAATTACCATTATCTGTAATTTCATTATATACTATTATTTATAGTATTAGTAAATCATAACTTATTTATATCATTTATACTATTGCCCTTTCCATATTTCCCAAGTAGCCTAGATCGAACTAACCAGTGCTGAAATAAAATCAAAGCGTTATACCCATTTTGACATTAACGTAATCATTATGTTATAACCCGAAAAATTGCCCCGGCGATTCCACGACATATTATCTCCCATTTCGCTCCATAATCGGACTACTGGACCGCACCGCCGAATCGGATAATATCAGAGGACTTGGCGTGCGGTTTTTCGATTCGCGCACCACCCGCTTTCGGTCGGCCACGTAATAATAAGATATCGGAT
Organism: Lethocerus indicus; assembly: GCA_019843655.1. Taxonomy (NCBI): domain Eukaryota; kingdom Metazoa; phylum Arthropoda; class Insecta; order Hemiptera; family Belostomatidae; genus Lethocerus; species Lethocerus indicus. The sequence goes on along the minus strand of JACDQD010000004.1, from coordinate 31,698,132 downwards.
ACATTTCAATGGGGTTTTTCTTAACCGCCGGTCGTAATGTATTCACGCCGCACACGCACAGATTTCCGCCCCCCCTCCGGGTGGTAATCCTCCGGATGTCCTTTTCGGCCGGTCAAAATTTTAATTCGGACCTACGGCCGCGAGAGGAGAATTCGAAAACAACCATTATTCGCCTATATTTCATCCGAGTTCGAAAAATATTAATGCGGTATATTACTCGGGCAAGAATAAATAAAAGTGGTCTCAGATTAATATTACTCGACGAATATTAATATATTATATAACTAATGAAAACAGCATCACAAATCCGATCAGTCGCAACAATAGGAGAATAGTATAAAGAATATTTAAAACTTTCAAATAATTCAATTCAATTGAATCTTAATTTTCAATAAATCGACTTATCTAGAAATGCATTAGCGGCGTCGATAAAAAACTAAATAAAAAAATTGAATGGTTTAATTTGACCTATGAGGCCAGAGGGTCCTAATTACTGACGACAGTATGATGCGCAGAGTTTATCAATATTATAAAATTATTTTTACATCAGTTTAAATAATGAATGATTTGGGTTTAAGTTTATTCTAACGATAATCCGCTGTAACAGTTGTTACTTACTGCGATGATTGGCAGGCAGCTCGGTTGGTAGTTTTCACTCGAAGCGACACTCCTTCTCGGGCTTAGAGGGTCACGTCTCAATTGACCTTAATGGCTATTTAAACGCTCGCTAATAAGACTTGTAAACTGTCGTTTAATGCGGAGAATAACAATACTGTAGGGGGGGGGGGCCGAGTTACTGCCGGTATAAGGTAGAGGCGATGTGGTTAGCGTCCGGACTGAATTTTCAAATCGGACTCAGCCCAAACAACCGGTCTGTAAACGGTGAACGGGAGGATTGAAAACAGATACATCCCGACCGGGAAGATTCCTCGAGTTCGGACGTCCCTCTGTTTATCAGGGCGCCTTAAAAAATGGTCCCGGGACGGATCTCTGCCACTCAGAATATAAGCGAGTGAGTCAATTAGGTGCAGTGTAGACTATCAGAAGGCGGTTTGGATTTGTGTGACTTTACAGAATGAAATGATAGCTTTTAATGCCCCAAAAGCAAGCTGTTAGTTTTGGAACTATTCTTGTGGGACTCTGAGACTGAGAGGGAGGGAGGGAGTGTTAGGGGGCGGTGTATATCGCTCATCAGCAGGTCGGGCACGCGCCCACGAGATATTCCCGGCTTCCGGCTCCCTAAACGCTGTCTCCAGTAATTCCAACAGCTTCCCGCTTCCTTCCAGAGGCTCGAGCGCCGATTGGTTTTCGACGCCGTCCGGTCCCCGCCGAGCGTTTCACCGCTTTGGCCCCCCGCTCGTGCTCCCGCGTCACCCTTTGTTCACCGCCCGATTTTAATGTTTCCGGATCCGTCGGCCTATCGCAATTAGCTCTAGCTCTCTTTGTATTTAAAACACTGAACGAATGTAATAGGGCGCGCATATCAACGCTGTTTTGCTGATAGAAACGAGAGAAGCGGCGTGCGATTATTCTGCACTCCTTTGCCATTCTCGCGTTACCCGCGGGATAAGATAATGATGACGGAGTAATAGAGCAGGTGAGGCGTTATGAAATACGACTGGGCAAAATGTTAAAAAATTCCGTTCACTCCGCCGTGTATTTCGAATGGAATTTTATCGACAGTGTCGAGTAGGCAGGCGATCGGTGTCGTGTAGGGCCAAACAAGGACAGGAGCGGCCAAAAATCGCGCGGCCCGAGATATACAAAACCCACGCCGGTCCGCCCACAAATGTCTTCAACCTGTGAGGCAGTTCACTGAATATCTATACCTTACGTCCCTATTATTTTAGCAACTGACGTCTGTCTCGGGTACTTTCGGCACCAAACAGTAGTAAAATTAAATGAGCGAAACTTTCCCATCGGATTAGCTCAATTTTCGGTCCATATACCTGGACCTGTCATAAGATCGATTTTCGGTCTTACGACCTGTTTTGCTCCCTTGATAGTAAAATTGTCGACCGCACTTTGTCTACGCGGTAATTAGAGATTCCGTTCTTGGTAAGGGACAGGGGCGCCGCCGGGACCGAAGATTGATGCGCCAACCCCCTTCCACAATTACACGACTTCCGGTCTCGTCTGTGAACGGTTCTTGTCTGAGGGGGGTTGGGTGGGGGTTGACACGCACACCTCGGCGCGCCCGCACGCGCGCAGCACGCACCGTCAGCACGCACCCCGCTGTCTCTAAGACACAAAAAGACAGCTGTGTCGTTCTGATTTTGAGATAGTGCAGAGAGATACAGACAGGCGGCGGCGGCTCCTTTTCCCCCCGCCGTTATTTACTCCTCTATTTACATTGGAGTTAACTTCTGTATAAACAGCGTCCTCCGACGCCGTCTTCCGTTCTGAAGGACGGCCTCACGCTCCTATCGGACGCGGATGATTCAGTTACGATCTGGGAAATCGTTTTTCCGGTCAATTCATGCCGTCTCCATTTAAAAAATTTCCCTTTGGTCCATGATCTATTGGGTCGGCAACTAAATAATTGCGGATTCTTCTCATCTTTGGGTGTGTGCACCCTTATGCCGTGCATTTTTTGGTACGCACGACGAATAGTTGAGGCATGTAATAAACATTTCAGAATGTAAACGTGCGTAAAAATACAAGCGACGAAACGCAATGATTTAGTTGCCGACCCAATATATTCTGTCTTGATGATCGACAGCCCCAGTGTCTAATTCCAATACATTCGTTGTAATGATCGGAGATTATAGTGAAGAATACTGCGTCATTAACTACGTATCCGCGATTGCATATCAGTTGCGATATTTCAAAATGTTTTGAACGAAAGAATTCTGAATATCTTCAAGGGGTTTCTCCTGTCTGAAGCGTTTTCAAAAGTAAGGCTTCTAAGCGGTTCGGCCATTCTAATTGCTTTACAAATGGGTGGGGTAGATAAAGTCAATCTGTTTACGCGCCTAACGGTTCTCAGGTGTTCTGTTTCGTACACACGTGTATACGTAGATATCCTGTAAAAAGTTTAGTAAATACCATTGCCCATGATGTCCAGGGTATTAAATGATCCATTGCTCTTCCACATAGATACATTTCGGTTCAAAATCTAAATTTTATGACAAGGCGATTTGTTTTTTTTAACTGTTTTGCTGTATTTTGACCTGAAAACCCGTTATTTTTCATATTTTTAATTTTTAAGAATGTCGAAGTGATTCAAAAGGAGGACACAGTGGTGAGAATTGCACAACATTAAGAATTCTAACGACACAAAACTTGTTACTGTCTGAGAAGCGCGATGTGGGCATTCGTTGCCGTTAGCCCCTCGAATTCCTCGCGCGAAATTCACACTCTTGGAACAACGTATTTAGTGTTCCGCCGTAATGGCCGGTTTCTATGAATCTAAATGGCAGTTCATCAGTGGGAGACTGGACCGAAATTCGGGGCCACCGTCTGTTGGCAAACGTAATATTTCTCCGGCCGATGACGGGCCATACTCAGCACGCATTTTTCTCTACGTTTTCCTTAAAAACAGTCAAGAATTTAGTTATTCTACAGTCTACGATTTCATGAATATAGAACATGCATTAATACAGGCGAGATATTTAACTTACAGAAAGGAAATAACCGCTACGAGCCATACTGCGCGGTATTTCGGCCATAGCTGATAAGAAACGCCGCGTATCAGATAGCGAGGAAAAAATAGATGCAATGAAAATTCGAAGAATCTGAAAAAGTAATGAAGAAGAACTGTATTGAGTTCGTTGTAAACGCAATGAAATAGTCCAATAAAGTGTTGAGATAAGCGGGCTCGTCGACACCAATGTTATAATCTACACGCCGTTGGGCAGACTTCATTTGCCACTTGAGACGGGTTTAGACTGCAGAATGGTCACGTGCTGCAGTAAGAACTTAGTCTATACTCTTTTTTTATCCTTAAACGGATTGACTAAAGCAAGAACGTCCTTACTCAAGGATCAATTTGGATCTAATCCACTAGAGGGAGGATTTTCGTATTATCCTTGTGATCTCCTCTCCTCTGTGCCTGGGATATACTCAGGCTTGTCCTTTCTAAGCTTCGTAAGCCGGAACGGTTTCGGCTTCGCACCATCTTAACAAAAAAATAACCGCAGTAACTGTGCAGTGACAATGTACTGTCGGTGGCAAAAACTTGTCTAGTACAAGACAAAGTAAATTCTAAAATAGGCACCCTCGTCTAGCAACATAAGCCGAAGTATTTCTTGTGGGTAATTTACCTGGATTAAATATTGATATGAGCTTTAATTTTTAATCCTTCTATTTCTGAATGTATACTATAATTAATTCGGCAGTTTCACTGAATAGGGCGATGATATTGGGTAGTAAACACATCGTATTCGATCATCTCGTTTCATCCGTTCCATACAAGACCATAGTCGAACAATGGGTTGTCAGGTTTGGATGTTAAGGTCGCATGAGCCCGAGGGTTGCTTTTTTTCCCCCGGGACCGAACTCTGTTTTCAATTTGGCGTTTCGTTTCGGCTCGACTCCCCTCCGAAAGCGGGCACCTAAACCTAAACCGCCCCGCCCCCCCCATCACCCTTTGACTTATCCGAAGGGTGCCTTTGTCGGCGGGATAAGTTTCGACCTTTTGTTTGCCGCCCTGTCAAAATCTTTCATTCAACACTGGTGCGGCCGCCCACGCACCTTCGCCCCTTTCATTCGCCCACAAATTTCATCTTATCAATCGGGGGATTAATACGTCTTATCGAATTTCAGATTATCCGAAGCTCACTTACCCCGCTCGTGAAATAGCTAGAGCTCGTCTAACACTGTACATGTTTGCTGTGACGTCACGGTATTCCAAAAATAAACACGTTTCTTTGCCTCTCCGTTAACTGTTTAGTAACTTGTGTCTGTTAGTAGCTTCGGATTTGTGGGAAGCTATTCCGGGAAGACCGGCTACTAATCTTAAATTAAAATATTTCGGATTTTTTAAAAATAAGTTCAGACTCATTCAATAGCCCCAATTCATATATAACAAACTAGTCTCTTTTATGTACTAGCAATAATTATTAGCGATTATATCCGTGTTGTAGTTGATTAACTTTTTTTATAGATAATTCGTATAATGATACGAATGTTCGTAATTCGCAAATGCTGCCGCGATAATTGGAAATAAAAGTTGCTTGTCGGATATTGTAAAATACCGTACTGTTTCCTCCTACCAGTAGAAGTGAGCTATGTTAATTTTAGCAGGGTGAAACAGCACCCCCCTATTTATTCGAACAAGAAAACGGCTTTAAGATCGTACAAACGCGCCAATATGAATTTGTTAACTGGTTAATAATAATTTCAATATGTAATATGCGCTTATATTTATAAATTGCGCGTCTCAGTTCACAGATTACGCGCATATTATGTAAAATATAATAAGGTGGGATATATTTCGCCGTAGCTGATTCAATGTCGGTCGGTGTGTATATATATATATCTATATATAGCCTTCACCTTTCTCGGTGGAGAATTATTCCGATTGGGCGTGGATAATTTAATGATGCCCGCCGCCCGCCACATCGTACATTTTCATTATTATTCTACGAGAATTCCGCCGGCGAAATCGTCCGGCCCTGTTATTCAGCCGAGCCCGCATTGTGCGGAAGAAAAGTCGGAATAAAACCGACCGAGGAATCAAGGGCGGGAATAGTCCGGACGCTATTTGCAAGGGTCGGGTCCAGAATTGGCCGGCCGGAATCCGAATCCCACGGGAAGAAGTGCCAGTCCCGACGGGACAAAAAGTCCGACTTTCCGTGTACCTCGTGCGCTTCTCACTTCGTTAACGGTCCCCGGCGGACGTCCGTCCGGGAGAATGTACGTCTCTAATGGCCGTCACAACGTGAAAGTCAACCGGGTTTTTACCGTATTTTTTTCTTATAACCGAAGTATATAATGGAAATTTTCTTTCGGCTGGATTGAGCCCCGAGGGGATAATTTTATTTGAGTAAAATCAGGATCAAAATAACGAGTCGGCGTCGCGCCATTTAATTCCCTCGTTTAACCTAACCCGGGCCGGAAATCTCCGGATTGAGTGGTCTGTTTTGAGATTAATTTACTCTCTGTCGGCGCGTATCTTAATTCAACCGTTACGGTTTCCTTTCGCGTAATCGCGCTGATGTCACCGGTTATTTGAGACTAGCTGGGAAGTTAATTTAAATTATTTTTTCCATTTACCTTATCTGCGCACTGAGTGATAAGCATTTGAATAGGGTCTTGATAAATAACGCTTTCCTGAAATCTCGGACTCTGTTCCTCCGCGAAGAAGCGACGCTTTAAACGCACTCCGAGAGGATTGAACCGTTTCGTGGACGGTTCCGCGAACCGGCTTCTCGGCGATCGTGGAGATATTTTCTTGACTTTTAAATGCGTTCAAAGTTCACCCTACGGCCGGTCGGCAATTTCTAATAATGTTACCAATTTAAACTAATACCGGGTGTGTAATGAAGGCCTAATGATAGAGAGGGCCGGCTAATAGGATCACAAGGTGTTCACCGCCCTCGAAGGAATCGCACCGCCTTCCTTGAACTTTGTTAACCCGAACATTAGCCCGCTTTCTCTTTAATGCGATATCTCCCCCTACTAACTGGGCTACGGAATTCGATAAGAATCTAAAATATCTCCCGTTTGAAATCCCGTCTTTACGACTTTATGACCGCAGATCTCTTTGGCACAGACCAGTATCTCCGCCACCAATCTCTATACAATTCATATTTTTATTCGATACATTTCCTTCTATAATTCGATCGATTTAGAAAATGTATCCGACTTCGTTTAAATTATAAGTTCAAACATCGGCGTCCGCGAGTCACCGCTAAGACGCGCAGTACAATGCCCCATTAATAATTCAACGAGCCCAATATCAATTAAGCGCCTTATGGCATCCAATATCCGCTCGATGTGGGCAATTATTAGATTGGCGGTTGCAATACAATTAGGAAATTTGGCGGGCCTGCGCACCCCCTGATTAGAGGGCGCCCCCCTCACCACCGCCCCAATAAGGCATGGCGGATATCCACCGCCGGATAATCTTTACAATTAATCTTTGACAGTGTAATCGTTATTATCTCCTCGGGGAGATCTTAAATCGGCGAATGGCTCTCTGAACGGCCCGTTGTTAACAGAAGATCACCGGGGGAAATTGCCGCCCAGATTGAAGGCTCAACCGCTCCTCAGTGTTGCTCAAGAGTTGGTCATTTGTCGGGCCGCCAGTGACCGCTTTCAAGGGAGAAATCAATGAAAGGCAACTATTTTATTAAAATGACTTATTGACCAACACATTCTCTTATAAAGCAAACCGGTATAAACGAAATGACCGACAACAGATTAAATTGTTACAACTGTATTTTTAAAACGTATCGGGTGTCCAACTGCTACAAAAACCTTCAATCGATGATCCCTAGTAAAATCGGCTTCCTTCGGTATAATTCCTTCCATTCCAGACTATCCTATGGTCGAGTCTTTGATTCGATAGTTCTCCTGGCACTTAACCCCTCCTGATAATCGATTTTCTCTATCGATAAAATGCGTAATTTACTGATCCAAAGGTTATACAGTTATTTCGTAGCTCCTGACCAATATAAAATTTTACGTAACTCCCGCCCTAACCTAAATATACCACATAAAACGGAAGATTTGTATCTCGCACCGAATATTCCCCCCCCCCCGCTTATCTTGTGCGATCGCGTCTCATTAAAACTGACGGCGACGCCGCCCACGTTTCGGGCGCCCGTCTGCCGTATTTATGGAGGTTATTAAACATTTTTCCGAGTTTTAAACTGCCTTTAACGACACTGACGATTAAAATTCCCACTGTCCGACAAGCTCTCCCCCCCCCAACATCTCCCCCGCCACTTTGAGATCGTTAATAAACAGTGTTTATTACAGCCCTTTTAAGCCTTTTATAACTCGTGTGAAATATCTGTCGACCAATTGTCAACTTGCTTCAAAGCCCCGAATTGACGAGTCTACAAAATCTGTTTGTTATTTATTGGGAGTCGAATTATTAAAAAACATTTTGATCTCCTGCACTTAGAGACTCCAATCATGTCTAGTGTTATACTGCTTAAGTGTTATGAAATATGAAATTAATTATTCTCGTTCTCGTACAACTTCGGAACAGTTTAAAGAATATTTAAAGCTGGAAACAAATATAAATGAATGGGTACACATTCTGATCTATAGCCAAGTTGCAAGCATTTAAGATACGTATTAAAAATCTATAAAAATTGAAATAGAAGTTGATTCGAAAATGTATTTCATTTTCCCTATACCAGTAGGAGATTTTGTATGTTAGTTATATGAAAAGAAAACAGAAGTATCCTTGTTAAACCAAAAAAATTGGATGCTATTCAAAAACATTACGTCCCATTTGATTCCCAGAGACATTGTTCCAACCTTTCCTGAGGGAAGGTTGTAGTGAATCACCTTTATATTTGTATGTCGGTTGTACTATTTTAGTTTATGACTAAGAGGCCTTATTGCTGCAGGCAATCGGATTTGAGATGGGTGTCGGCTTTTAAAACGGATCACCGAAATAGAAAACCATTTCAGAATTTTTTTGTAATTTCGTCTATAATTAGAAAGTGGGGACCCCGCTAGCTGGAATCGTGCGTGTCCCCGGAACTGACCAACGTTCTAACTTTACGATCTTGGATCTCGCCGCTACTTTTTTCTCTGACTCATTCCGTTTTCCTCCCGATATTTATTAAAACGGTTTATTTCTAATACAGTTATTATTCAATTTGTTATTCGATAAATTATTTAAACCGTTAATGATGATGGAGTATTTTAGTGTGGACACTGAAATTGTATAAAACTAGCCAAAATTGATGATGAGTGAAATCACAGCAGGTTGGTAGATGTGGTAAGACTTTTTAAGAAATTCTGCAAGTTTCAACGTCAGCTTAGTTGCAAAATAATAAATGGATCCACACTCTTACACATCGATAGATTTTCCATTGTTGTAAATTATTCGTATAACAACCAAAGAAGCCGGACAACCTTCGTCCGTGATTCTTGTACAATAAAATAAATAAAACTGAATGAACTCCAGGTTGGCAATCGACTGGGAGGACGGGAATTGTCTTTGAGTTGCTTTTGAAGAGGGAGGGCTAGACTAAACCGAGACAACTAATTCGGGTGTCTCTCGTGTAGTTCTAGACCACTAAAAATTGACCTGTTTACGAGCCGGCTATAGACTGAATAAGGAGCGGAACTGAACGCGACGCTAAGTATAGACCGTGGCTGGTAGGGCGGACTCCCATCTATATATAGAGCTTACAATTGGTCTGGGAAGAACGTTCCCGTGTTAGAAAACGTTCGCGCTTTTTTCCCCGATTTTTCCGATTGTCATCGTTCGTAAATTGAAAGATGAAACCATCCGAGAGGCTATTTCAGGCCACCGCATCGTTGGGTTTAAGTAGCTCAAAGAACTTTCCACGTTACAGCAACTATATCAACAAAAATATTTATATAGATACAGTTTAATACAACGCAATACCGAAGGCCTGTAACCGGATCTATCGAACAGTTGAGTCTCGTATCTAAAATTAGTAAAAGTCCAGAATGTAATAGCCTCTTTTGTTCGGTTTCTAAATTTTATACCGAATTGTCGGATGAGAAATGGTCGTTTGAAAACCTTGATATCTTCAAAGTATTTTTACATTAACGTCGAAATTCTCAGCGTATAGTCATTGTGAAATCATACAATGCCAAGATAGAAAGTGATGGAGGCAGTACAGCGAATTGTTCGCAACAGATTTTACCAAGGAAAAGTTTGGTTGGCAAACGGCAGGTTTTTTTCGTCTTAACCCAGATTGCCTTTGGCAAAGGCGTCAGCGACTGTAGTGTATCGCACTGATTCAGAGACGCGCCCACAACCCGCATAGGTCATCCTGACGTAGGATATCGGTGTGTAGTCAGGAGAAAATCACTTGAAACCTATTCAACAATATAGATATTGCACAATTCAGTTGGAAAAAGTGAGTGTTATCTCATGGTTGTACGCGAAAGAATTATTAATACTCAGAAGAAGCATCCGCGATGTGGATTGAAAAATATGAGCGGATAAATTTTATAAAATATGTTAATAACTTGCGTGGCTTTCACCAACACTTTACCTGTTATAAAATGGCCAAATTCGCATTATTATTTTATTCCGAATATTAATAAATTAATTACAATATTCCTGGTATGGAGTGATCTGAACAATATCACTCTTGCCTACAGTGTCACGAAGACGTGTTTAATTAACGCCTATGAACTCATTTTTTCACTCCTGTGATATAACTTGCAGTTTGTTCGTCCTTTCGAGGAAATTACGCTGTAAAACGTGCTGCAAACGATTTGGACTTGAGTGTACGCGTTAATTACGCGTAGGCATAAATGCAGCGTCCTCCTTTTGAATGCGTTCGGTTGATGCAATATAAATACCTCGGTGCAGATTGTGTCAAGATTGGGCCGTGTTGCAGGATCGCACCGTTGTAGTCGTCAGTGCAGATCTCCTCCGTGGCGGAGAGGCGGTATATCGTTTATAGAATCTGAGCGAGGTGGGGCTTTGCGACGCAGCGATCGGCCCTAATTAAGGCAAGGCCGATCGACAGTCCGTCCCCCCCCCCCTTTTGTACATCAGCAGCTTCCAGCTCCACTGACCTCGCGCACAAACGACGCCAGAAGTGATTGCGAACTTTCTGTTACGGTCGAGACGTTCATAGGGGGATATGAGGTCGACCCCGGCCGAAGATAACATCTCGTACAACTGTGTCGACGCCAACGTACGCGTCGTTGACAAATTGTAAGCTTACTCCAGTAGGCTCCCATATAATAATGTTAGTTCTTCTTCTGTGTGTGTGTGTTTTCGTAATGCTAGAGTAGTTAAACGAGCTTCGCCTCTTGGCCTAGAAACAGAAACATGCTCCACTTCGGTTTTGCGAGAATATTGAATGTCTTCTGTTTGAGAGAAGTCGGCACTTTTAAACGAATGAAGTGAGAAAAATCAATTTCGGAACCGGGACGATATTTTTTTGTCATTGACATGCAGCGCAGATAAGTGGGCCCTCGGGCCACTTGTCGAACACGGCTTCCCCCCTTTCAATTTACCGCGTGGTTAAGGGCCTGAGTTAGTGCCGCGGCTATCTCGAACCGAAGAACATGGAGTCGGAAATAGGAAAAAAAAAAGTTGGAAGGTCTCGCCGGGAGGTCGAATATTATAACGAGACTTCTGCCGCAGCCTCCTACCTACGTCAAGTAGTTTTTACACTGTTTAGGCCTAATTAAGCCGACGACATTATCAATAAATATTAAATTGGTGTCGTTTCAATCGGGAGAAATCAATAACGAGGACAACTTCGGGTTCTAAATGTGTTTAGAGTACAGAGAGTCCAGTCGGAGTTGACACATTGCCAACTCTGCACCTTCAATAGATTATGTAATGGTTCCATCTGTCGGACGGTTGAACATTTCCCCGGCATGCTCTCGGTCTGGAAACGCGTTGATTTCTGCTTTCAGATTCCTTGACGGCGCTTTCCACATCTCTACTAATTTCAGCGAAGTCCACTATCAAAGTGTCAATTCATTCCAGATGTTTGACACTCTTGGATCGTTATGAAACTCTGTTCGGACAGCCTTTAAATCCTTAAATACGCCTTGCGGCTTCTTATCAGTTTCATAGAAGAAAGCAATAAGGATAAAATTTTCGGATATTATTTACGAATAATTTTCAGATAATTATATGTAATGTCTTACATATGTGAGGATTACGTGTTAGGATTTTATAAGTATAGTTCTGTCGAACTTCAAATAATTTGAATAGAGTATCGCCTTGAAACCTGTCTAGGTTATGGTTCAATCGTGTATTGTACACGATTTTTAACCCATTGCACTCCGTTGTCCCCTCTCGTGGGACATCGTAATTCCAGCCTATCATTCCGATGTCCCCTCTGAGGGGAGATTAAAATTTATTAGCGATTACGGGGAATTAAGTTATTTCTGCATGTTTTGCCCGATGTTTTCTCTTGAAATGTGGCGCGAGACATCAAATTCAAAATATAGTAAAATTACTAAGATGTATAAAAGAGATGTCGGCGAGTTTTGAGTTTCAAAGCTGAGCTCTGTCCGGTTTGAAGCGTCGAGCGGTACAGATAGATCTTATCGGAAGTGATTCTTCTCTCGGTAAATAAGTTCTTTCGGTAAATATCATTTTGTAACAGGTCTAGTAATAACAATTGGAAATTTTCAACCCACGACTTTGAGACGAGGATTGAGTCTCATGATAGAAGTAGTAGTGAAGATGAGCTCCAGATAGAAAGACTAAATCTAGACCAAAACGATAGCAGTGATAATGACATCGGCCAACCACCAAGGAGTAGCCGGTAGCCAACATCCAGAATGGTGCGGAGTGCAAAGGGTTAATTTCTAATTATTTACCGCCTGTTGAGGAAGTGGGCGCCAAATCTCGGTTGGCGCCAAGTCATGATGGTCGGTATAAATACACACGGTTTCTGTGTAAGTTGATCGTGAGTCAGAGGGTAACAGGGGGGTAGTGGTGAGGGGGGGTGGGTCTAAATACGTCTGCGCGGTCGTCACCTGGGTGCGGCAGCGCCCAATAGGCCGCCGACAGAACAAATAAACAGGAGCATCCAGCACATGGCCCTCAACACCGGCTCCGGAATCCCCTCCGGCGGGGACTTCGGGTACGCGGGAAGTCTGTTTTCCAAACAAAACGCGCTTCCTCCTCCGCCCAACCTGCAGTCCCCGGGCTTTCCCTAAAATGGGCATCACCGCCTGTGTTTACCAGCGTGCAGACACGTCTACTGCAATCTCTCAACTATCCCACAACAGTTTATTATGGATAGGTGCCTCTAACTTCTCCCTTTATAATTTTTTTAACTTTATTGTACAATCAACTATATGCCAGTTATAGGTACAATTGCGGTTTGTTCGATTAGTTTCACTCGATAAAGACGCCATCCAGTGATGGTACTTTTTACCTGTATCCGGCCTACAGGGGGGATAAAAGAGGAAAGGGACTGAACGAGTGGATTTGGATGTGGAGAGAGGCGGGAATGGAATTTAAGGAAGCGTGATTTTGCGACAATGTTCTGTACGGCTTAAGGCCAACTTTTCAGATTAAAATAAGTTAACAGAAAGTTAAATACCGAAAAAATTTTCAGGATTACATAATGAAAGGCCGGAAAACTATCTCTAATTGAACACCGGCTCTGACGCATTCAACGTTGCGAATGGGAGCGGGAACAATGGAATAAAAATTCGCGAACAAACAGGCGCCCGGTTTATGACCGTCGAATTAGCCAGATAAGGCGAACAAACTTACTTTGTTCGGTCAGCGAATTCCATTTTTGTCCCGGAAATCGTTGCCAGTTACCGAGGAGGAATTCTGGTGTAGGGGAATCAAAGGAAACGGATATTGGTTTCCTTGTAAAAACCGCCGTTTCTTTAAGCTGAGATAGGTGGAAAAGGGTTAAAAAATGCGGTATATTTCTGCGAAATTCCAACAGAAATTCGCCTGCATTCGCAATAACACACAAGAAGCGACTGCACCTCATTGTTGTCCCATTAGTTTTACATAACTAGAAATAATGTTCGCGACACGAGGAAATAAGGAATTTCACTCCCGAATTACACATCATCTTACAGTCCAAACCCTACCGTATCCTGACATACCAAACGTTCATTAAAGACGCCTGAAAAGGAAGTGGCCACGCTATCTAAACATACCAGAAAAATAGAAAAATAAATAAATAGAATTTTAAGAAAGGGGGAGAGCCAGTGGGTTTCTCCCCCTTTATTGTCTACTCGTTAATGATGCCACACGAACATCAATGTTCGTGTTTCATTTTACAGTTGTGTTAATAAAACATGTTAAATAATCTAAAAGAATTATTCTCTAGAAAATAAAACCGAAATATCAGTATGTTTCCAGTCCGGGAAATAGGTTAATTGCAAGTCTTAGCGTTTAAGGCGCTGGTTTAATGTCGGCTGTAATAAAATGGATTCATCGGCGGTGTCTTTTTATTAATCGAATTGGCGTCGACAGTGGGACCTCAAGAATAGAGCGGCTGTCTCATAACCTCGTTTCGAGGCGAAGGCCTTTCATTTTTAGACCAAATGAATCGAACTGTCATTGACTTATCTCGATAAGGCATGAACGGGATACGACCTCCGCTTGTTGTGCAACTCGCGGGTATCGGGTCGTTCGGCGTTCGAACAAACCTGTAGAATTCGGCTTCAGGAGAAATGGTGATTTACATAGAGATTAAAGTGAAATTCAACGAATTCAAGTTACCGTTATATGAATTATTAGACATTTAATTGGTTCGTTAATTATAGCTTTTTGAATAGCCTTTAAAAAAATCAGAATAGTTAATAATTATAATTTCTTAATAATACATCGTAATTAATTCATCGGGTTGAATTACCGTACTCATTAAAATATAGCTGCCCATTCACTTTTATAATAGATCAGTTTCGGCACACACCGTCGTCATTGAAACACTAATATCACAAATTTCTAAGATACCCGATATTGTAAATATGTAACCGGCACACTAACGTACTCCTACATCGGATTCTGGAAATGGCGAGAAGCCGAAACCGGTCTAGGATAAGATGGACGATATTTTCAGTGTGCATCTACCTATTTAAGCGATTGCGTAAATGCGGAACTAGTGTAAACAGATTATAGAGATTTTCGGGATAAAAAATTGTATCATACCAGTAGAGTGTTCGGGATTTTGGCTGTGAGAAATTTGAAACTCGAGTCACTTATTTGGTCCGTTGATATGCTGCGGGTTTCGCCACCGTCAGGACATTCCGGTCTGTGACGCAACGGCGTCGCCAACGAAAAAGGACGCGCCGGATACGGAACGCGAAGCGGACAATTCCAATTTTCGCCGGACGAATATTTTCCCCCTCTTTGAAGTTTCAGAAAATTTTAATGGGGTAAAATATTATCGCCGTGGAATAGAAGGGAGATGAAAGCGAAGGAATGGTCCCAGTCCCGCGGTACCGTTCCACGATCGATCGAATACCGTTGCCAGTCGATCGCCGCCAAACAATACGAGTTTTACCGTTTTACCGCGCCTTTTACCCTTTTCAACTGGGACTCGATCTTTTCGAGGTTTTTACCTCGAGTAAAAACGAGGCAGAAAAGCAGTGAGTGAACGGGGGACGCGCCGAATGTAGAGCGAATTTACTTATAGGGGCATATCGACTCCCGGCTCCCTCCCCCGTGACCCGGAGGCTGCTACCACTTCCAGCGACCGGTACCGTACTAAAAGACTCGCAGCCAATTCATCGGCTTTATCCGAACGAGCGATTCACGGCTCTCAGTAATTTCGACAAATGTTTACGCCCACTTAAATTAATCATCGAGGAACTACATACAGAAAAACGACTACGTGACATACATTATTTGATTAGCTTACAAATTTTGACCCACTGCTCAATTAAATATAACGAGAATGGCCGTCATTAAATAATAAATGGGCCGGAAATGCGGACCGAATGAACATTTTATAAATTGTTATATCGTTCATATAGAAATATTTGATCAAATTTAGAATTGAAGGTGGACAATTTCCAGAATTGAAGGTCGGAACGTTTGATCCAGCTCTTATACTTATATAGGGTGTCCCAAAATTAACGCGAGATTCGAATTTACCACCATTCTTGCAGTAAAGTTAGCAACCCCATTAAAAAATAACCATTTGACAGCCGATAGTTTAGGGTCAGTACAAATGGAGCGTTACACGATAGAACAACGTGTTTTCATTGTTGAACAATATTTAAAAAATAATGGGTGTTTGGCAGCCACAGTTCGATTCAAATCTTTCGTTAATTTTTGGACACCCTGTACAAATTTTTAAACAGATAACTCCAAAACGTACATACAAATAATGGATTTTTTACACCCTTGCTGGCGTTACTACAGGATATGCTCTTAGGTATTTTGGACCCTGAGATCGCAATCTGACCGGCGCAATTCGGTTATTTGCAATGTCCGGTATTGTTATACTTAATAGGCCACAATTTCTAAGCCCGATTAGATTATCAGTTCGGCTCGTTTTATAAAAAACCGCAAGTGTAGTATATCAGAATGTGAGTTTGCGGGCGAGTGTGAGAGGGAGACGGCTGGACGCCTCGTGACCTAAGTCCGGGTGCGTCCTCCTCCTCCTCATCCTCGATATCCTCCGTGGAGGAGCACACCTGTCACCTGTCCCATTGTCGCTCCTCCGACCTTCCAGGTAATTGCCCTGCCAGTCTTTTTGCATACGCCGTCGGGAAAGTCGGAAAAAGTCCCCTCGTTACGTCCTATCGCCGCCTCTCGGCGGAGGCTACACTTTCGGATAATTGGACTTTCGAGTGAGAGCGGCCGTAGCCCCGGTTTATTGCCCGAAACTTTATTCTCAACTATCTTCCGATAGTTTTCCAGTCCATTCCCCCTTCGGGCGTGTGAAAGTTTCGCTCTCAATACTGCCCGGCGATCGGTTCCTTAACTTTTATCTCTGGACCACCCTGGACTCCGGTTTCTTCGTTAGGGATACTTCTCGAGCAGAGAGAGGACATAGCGTTGTCTACAGAAGGTGGGAGGAACCTCGCAGAGTCCACTCGTCCTGACAGTTCTGCTCACACATGACACTGAATTATTGTTATGACGCAGCAGTACTATTGCCAATGTAATTTTGTTCGAAAAATCCGCATCCACTTGTTGACGTTCACAAACACTCTCAGGCACCGCTTCGATATTGGCATTTGAACGGCTTGTTTTTGGACGACCAGTGTGTTTGGCATCACCACAGTTGACAGTTAATCACTATTCCGACTGTGGCTGCCAAACTTTCATTATTTTTTTAAATATTGTTCAACAATCAAAACACGTTCTTCTATCGTGTAACGCTCCATTTGTACTGATCCAAAACTATCGGCTGTCAAATGGTTTTTTTTAAAAGGGTTGCCCACTTTACTGCAAGAATGTTGGCAAATTCAAATCTTGCGTTAATTTTGGGACACCCTTTATTTACCGGATTACAGAGTGAGGCAAACCGAGGAAGGACGTATCACGCCCCGAGAGTGATCCTTCAGCTGGGACGCCGCCGTTGGGGCCGCCGTTACAGAGATAAATCCTTTGTGTCTTCTGAGTTATATCAATATTCCGATCTTAATGAGGGCTGCCACCGCCCGAACGGCGAAGCGCACTTCCGGGACAGTTGCCCGTTAGGCCGTATTTCATATTTGCAGTCCGCCGTCCTCGGTCAGTCCTTTAATTTTGCCATTTGTACCGAAATCCGGAACGACGGAACGCTCCGTGTACGGGGACCCGGCCGCCGATCGGTCATCTCGCTCCGATATACCAAGTCGGCCGTGCGATTTTTGACCCCCATCGCCGTTTCCGTATTCTCGCGTGGTTGACACGTTGAATTCGTACCCTCACTAAGCGGAATATCCGTACTGCAGTACCGAGTTCAAGAGTTGAAGTAATACAGGAAAAACTCGATTAGTTTTGAAATTCAGTACCTAGGACTCTATATATAGTAAATTTGAACTGCTGAGACCTCTTTTGAAAAGGACATCAAAACTTACAATAGACAGCAACCTGACAATATAAAAATCCATATTAAAACCGATAAGGACTTACGGAATAGAACTATGGGGTTCCGCCAAGAAATCCGACATCGCCCGCATCCAGAGATTCCAGTCAAAAGTCCTTCGTACCATCCTTAATGCTCCCTGGTATGTTTCTAACCGAACAATCCACTGACCTCAACATACCGAACAGTCGACGAAGTCGCAAAATTCCGGTTCCTGAAGTTCCGCTCCCGCCTTTCCCTTCATCCTAATCCACTCGTTCAGTCCCTTTCCTCTCTTACTAATCCATTATCCCCCGCGTCGGCTTAAACGCCACGGGCCTAGGGATCTACTTGGTCCGAAGCCGTAAAAAAGTTCATACATTGTGAAAAGTGCCGTAATTGGACGGCTTCTTTTATCAAGTCATTCAGGCGAGAAACATACACTCAACACTTGTACACATAATTATGATATAATTGATTGTACAAAAAAAAAGTTTTGAAATATGCTGTTTTAATGTCGATACCTTTTCCTTAATGGAGAATCACGACAGATCAGGAATTGTAATCACTTAACCACACTCGAATATCTCTTCGGAGTGGACAACGTGAGAATTTATCGAGACAATCATATTTATTGTGATCTGGTTTGTTGTCCCAACTGGCGGAGGCGGCCTAAGAATGCGGTCGTGGGCCGGCCAGTAAGCCCCATGACACGGACGATACTTGACAGATCCCTCGCACCAATTTATTCCTACCTTTCTAATAGAGGACGGCCGCCTTCCTAAGGCGGCGGGCCTTTCATATTCTTATTGTAACATGTCTTCAAAGTACACTCTACCCATGCCGGGGGGTAAATACCCGTTAACAAGAACCGGAGTGAAATGTTTCCGGACAGCTCGGAATTTCCCCTGTACCTCTGCCGCTCGTCAGTTTCATTTAACAGTTTCTGTCTTGGAGATAAATGAACTATTAA
This sequence comes from Lethocerus indicus, assembly GCA_019843655.1. Classification (NCBI taxonomy): domain Eukaryota; kingdom Metazoa; phylum Arthropoda; class Insecta; order Hemiptera; family Belostomatidae; genus Lethocerus; species Lethocerus indicus. Next base: position 31,679,529 of record JACDQD010000004.1, on the reverse strand, counting down.
GTTTTATTAAAATACTGTTCGATAAAGTATACAACGTATTTCGGACGATAAATTATTTGTAAAACCAGAATAAATTGTTGACGAATCAAAATGTGGGTGCTATAAGACCGAATTACTTACGGGTATGAAAAAATGAGCATAAAGAAAGAAGAATCACAAAATTTATATTTCGCATGTGAATTTTTTGTTCCAATAGATTTCATATAATTATCCGAAAAATTGTATAAATTTTAAGTGAGACATTATTGTAACGCCGCGATAATTATAGTGAATTATAATTATCGACGATTGAGATTGTAACATCCGTTTTACACTCACTCGAAGAGGTATAGGGGAGTTGGCCGGCTTCCATCGGCTAAACGTCCCAAACGGGGGTAACCTCACACCGGCGCTTCCCGAAATAAACCCGCTTTATTCTCCTCACTCCAGACGGGAAAAAATTAAATAAGGAACGTGTTCCTTTCAAGTTTATAATTTCCGAAATTAGTCCTCTTTGGTTGAAGGCGGGCGGAGGGCGTACGTTTTATCCCGTCCGGTTACGATCCGAGCTACTCTCACCTGATGCTTTTTCACTCTGTGTTCGGAGTAAACATTGAAAGGTGGGGAATGCGAAGTCGTCTAAACGAAACTCTCTTACGGACCTTTGTCTGAACGCCAGACGTATTTAAGCCAACAAGAAAATCTTAAAGTTTCTTTCGGCCTCGTTCTGGAATCCTTTCTTTGTCAATTCAATCAATCTCAAATCTTCCTTCAATTCCAATCCTCTCGTCCCAAAATCATAAGGATAATCCCCAACACTGATGTTAATGCTTTAGTTATACGTTGGTACGTAATCACCGCATATGTATGTTGTAGTTTAAAAAAAACTAATAAACTAATCCTCGTCTCATTCTTAAACCACAACTCGATTAAACGTCGTCTTTACGCCCGAGTGGTAACAATAATTTTTTAAGCACAAAATACAGTAACATTAATCGAAGCCGAAAGTGAAACCGGTGACGCTCAGTTGAAAACGGTTACAATAAGAATGCAATCGGCCGTGAGTTTCTAAAGGGGATATCGCTGTCCTCTTCTGAGTTATAAAACCATCAGTTCCGCTAGGCCGTCTAATGGCCGACAAGCTTTTAGCGACAAAAAATGCGGTTCGTTAGGTCTACAGTTAGAGAGAGGCCGCTCTCTGCGAAAACTGCCGACAATTATACGGCATTGTTCGAGCCCAGTTTTGCTGCCGACAGTACAGTTTTTCCGAATACGGACAAAAAGGGAAAATTATGGAGAAAAAAAGATGATTTTCTTAATCCGGTCCGCATTCCTTGTTCCGAAACTTCCGTCCGGTCGTTCCGTCTTCATTGCCGGGAAAAGTCGGAAGACGCGTTCACAATTCAAATATTGGATCTCTATTCATTATACCATATAAAATACTTGCTGTAAATAGGAACGTTTTTATTCTAAAGAGTATTATTCCCACTCCCCCGATTTTGGCTCCTCGACATCTTCAGTACACCGAGTTAATTAATGAGGTACCTAGGCCTTCCGGTTGCCTATAAAGGAATTATAATTGTATCAATAATATACAGACAGAATGGTACTGACGATGAGTGTGGAGGGAGACGAAAGCAAGAATGATAACTGGCACTATTCATCTACGCGTATTTGTTCAAATTTAACATTTGAGTAAATGACACACATACGTTATGTACTTAACGCAGTGCTTGCGCCTAATAAGGGACAGTATTGAAGCGGAGTCTATAATTTAATATCGTTATAAATTATAAATCCCTGAACTTCCCGGAAGATATAGCCATTTCGCGTATCAATTAATTAAACATTCGTGAGGCCGGACGTTAACTCTCCGCGGATTTTACGATCTGTAACCGAAGATTTACGGCGGTCGTAATCCGACGTAATGCAAGTTTAGAGGGACTTAACCGACCGGCGAAGGTTTACTTTTAGCCGGTTTCAGACGTGGGTTCGCGCTCGGCCACTCCGGTCTATCTGTCCGGACTTAAGCTCCCTATTTATGAACTCTGTCCGTTTTATTGGTCCGTTTAACAAAACCGTACCGGGCCAACTATAGACGGACAATTGAATCTATAATTTCAACTAACTACCAACGTTCATCGAACCGACGCTCTGGATCGATAACAAGACAGCTATGTCCTTTCGTTGCTACATTCGTTGGTATTAGAAATTTTGTAGAAAAACGTTCAGATTTCGCTGTTTGAATAATTTGGATGATAATTACTATGCGTATATTTGGACATTGGAGCTGAATGGAATCAAAAATTTGTCTCTCAAATCAAACGATTTCGAAAACTTTTTTTAAACAAAATCTTATTTTAGTTAAGTTACATGACTATATGTTTTATCTTATTCAACTAAAAATTTACATTACTGTACGTGTGCATCGTAAATGTGTAGTAAACGAATTCATACACATCGTGAGCACTCGAAGATACAACGTGTATAATATCCCTGTTTATATTATACTTTTAGGCGCATGTAATAAAGCACTGGAACAGACCGGGGGACAAGACTTGTACGACGTGTACACAGGTGACCGGGGCGAAAGTGTGTCTGTCGTAAAAGGCGAACGGATTGCCTTGAATTTGTTTTCTTTCCCGTTTTGGGATTGAGCGCGTTATTTCAGTCGACATAACGCTTCGAACAGTAGCCGCTGCCGGTCTGGGACGGATGGATCGTTGAAAAAGAAAAATCGAATTTACGATCACAAAAAAAAATTGTTACTCCAATCGGTCAATTCGGTTTGGCCATAAAATCGTGAGCAAATTGTGATCTAGATAATGCATGAGATTTTCCGTACAAAATTTCGTTGTTAGAATAAGATTTTTTGCTCAACAAATCGTTCTATATAAGATTTCTACCTGAATCCTTTATAATTTTCAGTTAGACGTTTTAATCTCACCGTTTTTCATTCACGGTTCAACTTGATTTTATTCCCATTGTTAATATCCCAGTAGCATAATTTCCTCAATTTATGAAGTTAAGTTATACATAGGTAATCTCTCTCTCTATGTCTGCCATTTTGAAACGTAGAGCCACTTTAAATAGATCCAGTGTACACAGTGGATGCTGATAAATCATAGGCCCTCCTTTCGTAAATTGAGAACGGAAACGTCGACCGAGGGGGTTGGACGTACCCGGCCGGTCGGATTAGAGAGCGCTTCTTTCGTCCGTCCCGTTTTTAAAAATAGCCCTCTGACTAATTGTCGAGACGAAATCCACCGGGTACGAAAAGTTCGGTTGGCAACAGTCCCGGATCTTGGCGTAGGACGCGGACGAATTTCGTCTCGGTCGAGTCCGATTTCCGAGGAACCGTCACCACCGGGCGTCGCCGGAACCAGCCTCCCCGCCGGGTACGGACCGGGACCGATCCGGAAGAAAGGAGCGGAATTCATCGCACCGGAGGATGTGCTCTGTTATGTCCTCCGGCTCCGGCGTAACATTAATTAGGGCCGGCCGAAGTGAGTCACCGACGTCGCTTTATTTCAGTCGGGCCGCGTCCAACTAGACCTCTATTTACAGAGGCAAGGTCCCCCACGCCGCTATTTATGCCAAGGGTTTTCCTTATACGAAAAATACATTTCCTTCAATTAATTATTAAGTAAGCGCCAGAGTTCGAAATAATAAAAGTTCCGGGCTTCCAGGAAGCTAAGCAACTTTCTCTTTATTACATAGGTGTAATAACTAATACAATTTATAATTCATATTGCAGGTTTGTGGTGTTTCTGTCTCCTCTCGCTGATTCGGTCTTTTGCTAGACCGGTTTCTATCTTCAGTAGCGGTGTTAGTCATTGTCGGCACTTTGGACGTTTTTCGAACATCCTCGCTGCACTGCACTGTCACTTGTACTGTCCAGGTCAGGATGCCCGAAAAACGTCCAAAGCGCCGACAGTGACTAACGCCGCCACTGAAGATGGCGAGCGGCCGAAACCGGTCTGGCAAAAGACCGAATCAGCGAGAGGAGACAGAAACACCACGAACCTACGGTATTCCAACCCCTCGCAGACCACAAAACAGGTATGTTAAACTAATTCATATTGCAAATAGAGAATAATTTTGAATATTCGGTTGATACTCGGTCAATATCGGTGGTTGCTATTTTACATTATTTTATTTTTAATCTCATGCTTGTACCCTTGTCATTAGATTATTAACAATGTGAATTATGAATTATACGGCTTATCGCCTATAATTTACTTCGGATATAGTTTATTTCGTTTATTCTCCGTTATTTCATTATATTGCAATTTTATTCGTTGATTTACCGCCAATAATGACGAATTGCATTCAGAATTTGACAAAGATTTTTTCTTCGTGCGAAAGTTTTAATCCGGGCTTAAAATCGTGAAATAGGCAAAGCGTACCGCCGTCGTTACAGTTTATTCGAGTGGGGCCCCGTCGTTCGGTCGACGTACAAAAAAGGGGGTAAAAGCTCGATCTGTCGAACAAGTGACGGGCTGAGGAGATATCCTCAATTAGAGGCGGGGCCGGCACGCAAGAGGCTTATAAAATAGGGGTACAGTCTAGGGAGGCATTATTAAATTAATAATTAGCCGGTTAGTCGCGCTCTCGGTTGTAGAGCGCGGAAGTGGCCCTCGTTTTCTCGGTAGGAGGAGAAAAAAAAACGAGGCGATCCGACCTATTGGTGGAGGATCTGAGCGGGGCTCGCGCTTCTAACATGACCACCGGCCCGGCTAATGTAGTCGGACCGTTAACGCCCGATCGTTAAAAAGGTTTTTATCTCGCAACTGTTGACTCCGATCGTAGGAAATGTCGGGGGGTTTTCTCTTTTTTCTTTCCTCCTCTCCCAGCCCGGGGGATCTGTTTACGATTAGAACCAGATAGGATTCGACACAAACATTTTGCATACCTAGAAGTTTACAGGGAACCGAGTGCCCAATAAATATTGCGCTTTAACTGCAATATTTTATAGATACGGTGTTTTTTAAGAATTTAATTTAACGGGTACTTTCGTTGAGTCGATCTGGGAAATAAATTACTTTTTGTAGGTTCTGTATTTTATATCAATCCTATGTAATACGGTCATCAGGTTTCGACACCAATTTAGGATAGACAAAAAACAGTATCACAAAATCCGGCACGTTTTGGAACATTCATTCTGACGGGGGCGCTAAGAAAAAAAGCCAAATAGCCAAAACCAAACACTATGGTATTTTTCAATAAAATTGCAGTTATGTTGTAAGTTCATGGTGCACTTTTTGACACCATTTTCACGAACCGTACTTTCAGTACGCCAGTGAGAATATTATTTTTAAATTATCGTTTTTGTTATTTTACAAAAATAGTTAATGGAATAAGCCGTCGGACCGTCGATTATCCACGGCCATATAACCTTGGTTATAGTGGCGGGCGCCGCATTTTTTTACAGTGGTTTTGTCCCCCGTTAATATGTCACGGGAAGAGTCGAACGAATAAGATCCCACGATGGGAACGGAAGCGAACCGAAGGTGGACGGACTCCTCTGATTTAAATCAATAATGTCACTTCTTAGCGGACGAAAGATAGCACGAATAATTTGTTTATTACTTAAATATAACGCGCAACATTTATTTGCCTTTCTTTCTCTCTCCCATAGCGTGCCCTATACAGGTATCGGGTCTGCACAACGGTCTTTAATACCCGGTTAATTTAAAATTAACCAGCAATTCCGCTGGATCACGATGTTGGCGCTACAAACTGAACCGTGTATAATAGCACTTATTACTCCTACTGCAGCAGCGTGGCAACAAGCCGAAACCGGTTTAGCACAGTAAAAAAAAACCAACAAAAACATGCGGTACAGTACAGAAGCACACGGTGATAATAATACGATCTCCTGCCGACCCTAACAGTATCTATTCTGAAATAATAAGGAAACGTTATATATTTGTGTTTGAATGTAGTATTGCAAAAATTATGTTCGTATGTTTGTTTTATGCGTGTTATTGTTAGTTGTGACTGAAAAATTAAAATCTGAACTCTCTATATATATTTCCTCTTCGGCGTAGGTTCTTTCTTGCCTTTGGTCAAGGGATGTTTTTAACCGTTTTCGAGAAAGAAAAACCCCTGCTTCGCTGCCTACTGGCGGTGGGAAAAAAATATTTTCTGCGTATTGTCTCAGTGCTGAAAAGTGCTGATGTAGGAGTGTCTGGGGTTCGATAAGCGTCCTGGCTGCTACTGCTGTCGCGAGGTCTCTTCAGATTCCATCGTAGAAGACTTGGTACCATTCTTGTTCCCGCAGGTTTATTCCGAGATGACCATCGAGCCCCTTTACCGGCAACGACGGGCTAATGCTCCTCGCGAGTGTTTGGACGAACCGGCGGTCGCCTCCCCATACGTCATTTTCGTGGAAGCTTCTCCAATCCAGCGGAGGGAGTTCTTCCGGCGCCAATCGTCTTTAGCCATGACTTTCTGGCAACTGGTCTCATCGCAGCCCGAATTTCAGGGCCGCGACCCAACCCATTCCACTCCCCGGGACCAGCAGATTGGGTCCTGTTTCGGGCGTAAGATGTGCGGGGGTCTCTCCGAGGACAGTTACGGCGTGACCCGGAGTGGACGCCGGTTAGGCTAGTTAGCAGTAAGAGAGTACGGTTAGTCGGGGCGGTTGTGGGGCAATAGAAATTACTGTTTTGGAATTGGAATCCGGTGACGAGCGGTGAGCGGTGAGTTGGGCCTCCACCTGTTCGGCCCCGCGCCCTCCACTTAAGGTCACACAAGTCCGCCAAGTCCGACCCAAGTTCTTCTCAGAGTAACGGATCATCGCCACCAGCCCTAGATATACTCTACACTTTGTACACTTGTCGTTATCGACAAGAGTTGACGTCTTCAGAACTGAGGTCCGGGAGAAAAATCCGATAACTATCGCGAATATCAATTCTATTAAAGCTCCTGTGTGTCGTCCCATCTTTTCGATAGTTTATTTCCCTCTATTTCCGACTAATTTGTCATTTCAACGATAGCGCAGTTGTAAAGGTAAATAACACGAATAAAAGTTATTTTTTGGAATCGCGTAAATATCTGCGGGATCTCCGAAAGTGTTGAAACCGTGTTTTATTGCTTGGGCCGAATCAGAAACACCGCGTATAGCCAGTAACGAGCCGGCGACTCGTTATCGGCCATCGGGGACTCAGCGCGAAAGATTAATAGTTCGAAAGCTTCCGCGTCTCTATTTCCAGTATTCGAGCGTTGCCTCGGGCAAGCCGGCGATGGGGGCCGGAGGAGGTCCCACCGGTTATCTGATTGGGCAAGACTCCGTTGCTCATCCCCGGCGGCTTCGGGCTCCCTCCTATTGCTATGCAAACTGCCTTCGGGCTCGTATCCCCGGGGTCGGACGTGACAAAGCGTGATGTAGGTTACGGCGCTCCTGTCTCCAGTATCGCTTACCACCACCCTGAACGTCCGACCTCTGGGTTCAATAGACCCTCCTAGATGCAAAATATGTACGCTTCCTTTCTAATTTGCGTACTCCGTGCGATAATAATATCTGCCAATGGAGGAAATGTTAACAAATATACCAGAGGAAATAAAGTCAAAGCAATGAATGAATTATTATTTATTTATACCTTTTATTCGTTACAATAGAACTAGGCCTCTTTAACGTACAATGCGCTCAGTGTGCGTTAACAAAATAGGCGCAATATCATTACAATGTTATTAATAATTTTTGTTTTCCTTTCTGTTACAGGTAAGTCCAAAATTCTCGTCCATTGTGTAAATAAGGGCTTAGAAAACTTCAGTGCGTATGTATAATTTATTTGCTGACTATTAATAAAAGCTTTCTCTTTAGACTGTCTGATAAATGATCGGGGACAGAACATCGCAAAAGCTATGATATTCCGAACCCCGAAATAGATACAACTTTATATAGAGCGATATTTTTATTATAACTACTCTTTTTCTTTTTAAATCTTGCCAATCCCGAGCATGGTTTAGTAGAAACGATTACAAGCGAGTTGTGTCACGTGGAAAGATTGAAAATATGCAAATGCGAGACCCGAAATTAATAAACATCGAGATAGTGACGAGGAAGGGGGTTAATAAATTAGGGTTTCCGATGGTTTAAAGCTGCTGAAGGGGGAAGGGCTTTTCCACGTCAATCTGAGCTTGGTCCCATCGCGGGTAGGAGGCGGGCAGTACAATAGCCCATTGTCCCGGCGGTCGGCGAAACCCGCCTCTGCTCCCTTTATCTTTAAATCAAAACAACGACGTCCAATCCATTACAAGGATAGCCTACCCCTGGGGGAGGCGGGCGGACGTGATGACATTTCGTCCGGAGCCCGACCCTCCTCCCCTTCATCGCCCCTCCTGAAGATTCCTCTTCCCAGTCGTGACGTGAACAAGCGTATTTCGCCGGACGAATATGTCTCGGACGTCAGCAATTCTCGTTTCAATTCGAAACCGTCGGCCGTCTGAAATGGTAAACGATAGGATATTTGACAACAAACTGGTTCTCAAATGAATTCCAGGTCCGGAATACGCTTGGAAAAGGTACAGAAGGGGTTTTTAAAACAATTGATCCTAATCGTTACTTCATTCAAGAATAAGGGAAACAAATTAACCTTTTTTTGTCTATAGAAAATTCTTAAATTCTAATTCCGGCCCGACGAAATAATTTACTCGAAAATTAACCTTATGTGACCCAACTTTCGTCCATATTTTAGGGCGAATTTAATTGATACAATATGCGCATCGACACGCCGAAGGGTGAATATTGGATACACTCTTTATGATTAGAACTGTATTAAAATGCAGAATTAATGCGTATCCCTTCATTTTTTCGACAAACCTCATGCCTATAATGAATGGTACTTGACTTATATATAGATTCGAATAATTTACAAGAGGTGGATTATTCACGAAGGCTCTCGAGCCCCTTATCTCAATACATTCGCTGCGTGCTTGGCACCGAGTGCGAAAATAGGGTAATTTCTAAGAAACGTTGGGGACAAGAAGGGACGATACTTGGATAAGATCACTTAGTACGATCCTCTCGGAAAAGTCCATATTATAACGAGTCATCGCGATTCCCCACTTACCGAAAGCGGATATCGATGTTATTAATTACGGAGACCGGTATAAGATAAACAGCAATTGGACGGCGATAACGCCCACTCTTGGGAATATGAATGAACCAACCCCCGAGGGTCAGACCCGAAGGTCGGCGTTCATTAGAAGGCGGGAGGCACCGCTGGCACCCGGGATCCGGTGACAGAAAAAAAAACAAGGACAGAACGACCCCTCCCCCCCTCCCTCCCTCACTCACTCTCCGGGGGCTTATCGGCCCTACTGACATCTAACAGACCGTACACTAATAGACGGGTTCAAAGACCCATTTCAGATTCGATTGTTAATTCCAGAACGATACGTTCTGTTTAGAGGGAGAAAATCAGACGGCTAAGAGGTATCGACACTCGCGATTAAAATTCGTGTAGTCATCCGGGGTTATGATTAATGATATTTGGACATAGTTCGCGCTCGAATACTCTTCGAATAATGGCCTCTATTTTTGACAAAACTTCACGTTCCGGCATTTCGCTTCGACCAATTCAATTAAACCAATTAAATAATTAAAACTGCGCCTCTATAGCTAATTAAAATACTGTATACAGATATCGTAACTTAAATTCATTAATTTAGTTTAGAAATTATAATCGTGGCATGATTTCAATTGCAAAGCAGAAAGTAAGAAAATAATAGTTCAAGGAATTGAGAGAAGCTGTACAAAGTGTAGTTATCCAAATTTTCATTCAATTGCGAACTAAAATTTTCTACCAGTCGAAACGGGTAGCTTTGCCGCAGTCTTTTAGGATGTAATACACAAAGCGTCTGTGTATCTCTCCAGGTTGGGTCATCGTAGACACGCTCGAGTAGGTTTAATTTATGTTCCGTTCCTCTCGGAACGAGATATAGAAAATTGTGTAAGCGTAATTCCAGGCCCCCCCCCCTGTTCCCGCGGGGGGTCCGCTGCTCCGGATGAGCTGCTCGTCGTCCTCCGAGCGCCCTCCATTAATCATCGAACGGGCCGAAGTGAAATTTCACGTGTGTCTTCGTCGTGTAAGTCGAGAAGTAGGCGGTTGGTGGCCTCCTCCCCCCAGTTTATCGACGGGGTCCTATCGAGACGTGCCGGGTAAAAAATGAGTTGGCTTCGGGCAGTTAGCCGAATAGGCATTTCTATTAGGCCGGCCGGGACAGCCGGCCTCTGGAGATAAATTATGTTACTCGGCGGTGACGAGGGGTCCCCTCAGTGTCTGAATATCGGACGCGGGCGACTGGCATCGGTCGGTACAAACACAATATTATATTCAACTGGATATGGCGGACAGTATAGTTTTGTTTCTGGGGCGACGAAATCGTATAATCGTATTTTGTCGCTTTTCTCCTCATAAATAAGCCACCCAGTGATGCCACTTTCCGGGCTACAGACGGAGAAGATATCCAGGGACGAGTGAATTAGGATGAGGAATGAAATGGGAATAAAGCTACAATATTTTTTTAATTAAATTAATGCGACTCCATGTCTTGCCCTTATTAGGCAGTGAGGAAATCACGTGGCCATTTTCACTGTTAGGGCTGCGCTCAAGAAAATTCGTCCGGAGAAAGATTTCCACTGTTTCGACGACCGTCGATTCTGGACTGGAATTCCGGCCTCCGAATTCCGGAAAGCGATTCTCCGCTCACAATGGACAATTTATTCTGTAGTTTTCGGAATCGGCCTGACGAGTCCTGGAATTTTACCGGACTTTCCGAGCGTTGGCTGACGTTCGTATTTAAAACGCCTGACGTAGAAGTGGCGCGGATGGGGACATATTATTTTCTGGGAGGCAGGAAGCATTGGAGTCGTGACCGCATTTACAAGTCGACTTGAGGCACCTAAGACAATTGAATAAGATATATATTTAAACCGCTGTGAATTGATCTTCCTAATTTCCTATGCACAGTTCTATTTCGCGTATGGAACAATAGTATTGTGATTATTGTAGGTCCTTTAGTGTGAACCGTTCTTAAAAGGCTATTAGAATCCTTAATTATTTATAATTCATTAGATTCTTTAATCTTGTTTCATCGCTATTACGAACTACATTATTATTAATTGTATAAATTTATTTTTTTATTAAGAAACATTATATCGTGTAAATCGCTTACGAAGGCAGGATTTTATTTGGGGTTCACATGACTCCAAAGTTTCTCGCCACATCTGGAAACGCGCATCGTGACTACTCATGAGTTCCAAGTGTTTCGTAAAATATTTATGACTACAAGAGCACTGTCACTGTTGCATTTGTGTCAACCCAATTCCCGGCCGTGTCCCCTTCCTCCGAAAACGGAAACACAACGCGTTTCTACGTGCCTTCGTGGTTAGTTCGTGACGCTTTTAGCCGATTTAATTATCCCGCCAATATGCCAGTTCGTCATAATATTTAATGTACTGTATTTTGTCGTGTACTGAATTTTATTTATTGAAGCGGGGAATACTCACGGTCGTGCTGGAAAACGATGCACCGAGCTGTGTTCTGTTCGAAATGTTGTGTAATTGGCTTGGTCCGCGGCCAATATTACTGTACACGTACTCGGCGGAGGAAGAACAATGTTCGCGGCAATGACGTCTGCTAAAATATAAATAAATCTCGCTTCTGGCAAGCGGAACGTCTGTTGTTTACTGCTGTTTGAGGGCAGAATTGCCCGTTTCGAATTGCCGACGACGGTCCAGTCACGTGTGAGCTTTTAAGCGTACAACTGGAAGAGATGCCACTAGGAACACTTAAATAGACACAGTCCCATTGTGACTGATAGGTTCGCATCTGGAGCCCTCATTACGAGCCTCATTGATCCGATGGGCCGCATCTCAAAGCATAAATTGTTTTGGTATAACGAAATAATCGACGTGAAAAGAGAAAAATCGTACGGCCCCCAAAACGTCATTAAAACACGTACCTACTGATTGTAAAATATAAAACTGAATGACTTAATCAGCGCTACCATTTCCTAACATTTTAATACTGAAGCTGTATCAGGTTCGTTTATACTATTAGATCAGTGTGGATGTCTCTAAGCGGCGTGGAATATTTCGATGGAAACAAAATGCGTTCCTAATAATTTCCCTATCAATTTGACTTAAACAAATTGAAATGATGTGGCGCAACGCTTCGCAACAAACAAGACAGAAGATAACTGATTTAATTAAACAGTGAATTCCTTTGCGATTGCAGTTATCTTAATTGACCGGAAAATGCAAACGTTATCCCTATGAAGATATGCGAAAGTTGACGTATCTCTCCAAAACACTGCATTTTGTTCCCCCCGATCGCCTTCACCAACGTACCCGGTTGCAACCGGCCTCGAATTTAGTCGCGGACCGCCTTTAAATTATCTGAAATCGTTCCCTTCGCTGATCGAATCCGCTCCCAATCTGAACATGCCCATATGCTCAGCCAGAAAGGGCTCACGTCCACCGAGCGTGCTTCAATCCGAGTAGCGTTATTGATCTAAATTAAAGTTCGCTAATTGCCGGGGTCAGTTCCCTGTAAACAAAATGTTAACCATTTCATTTTTTTCTGTAGACCGACGCCCACGACGACGCCCTCTCCGTCCCACTTATCCGTTACCCCAATCGAGATCTCCCTTGTTATTAAAAGAGCGTATAAAACCGATCTGGAAATACCGTATCTCAAACGTTTATCTGACTGCGGCCTAAATTTTGAAACCGTTTCCGAGAACGGCGTCGCTGCAATCCGAGATCCAGCGATTAACGGAGTTAAAGTCCGGATTAAAATATGACAGAAACGTGCCGGCCTACACATTGTTTGCAGTTTCATTTCTCGCCACGATCAATTCCCAGTTGAATGAATTTATAACTCGACGATTCGAAGCGTTACAGACGTCTATTATCATTTAACGTAATGTAATTTTAAGAATTACATTTCTCGGTGACACTAATAATCATCGGACAGAAGAGAGAAGCAAAACTTTTCTCCCTAAATATGTTCTCTGGATATATGTGGAATAACTGGAATAGTTGCTGGCCAAACGATGTTTGAGTAGTTCCTATAGCTTCCACCGACATTAAATATCTTCTAAGAGATCTCTTCATCTGCAAATGCTATGTTTGTGGCCATCTCACAAAGTATCGAGTAGGGCAGTTAGATCTGTGTTATGACAAATGTATTGCGGCGTAAGAGTTTCCTAAAGACTGCCGGTGGCGAGTCGATGACAATTTCGTATTTCGCAACAGATCCCCATTCGACGACTGGCACTGCCCTATCTGTCCCGCCCAGGTAATGGCTTGAAATCGACGCGCGTTTGCATAACATTATCTTCGCTCCCGGTCCCAATAATCTTATATAATAGGAGCATTGAGAAATCCAGTTCCGAAAGGAAAAAATAAAACAGAAGCTGAAACGTAGCCTCCGAGCCAGTTCTACGAATAACTGATACTTGGGACATTTTCCACTTGTGCGCAATTAATAATCAGCCTCTCCTATTTGTTCCCAGTATTTTTACGATGCTCCCCTCGCTCCTTCTCGACTGCAAATTGTAAATTATTACCGATGCGAACAGTTCGTTTAAATCGAACGCTGCATTTCAATATCGAGTTTGCATTATATTAACATTTCCGCTTTGTGTACACGCACTGCGCATTCCGGAATGCGCAGTCTTAAATTTCGTTTACTGCTGTTTCAAACGACAGTTTTCAATTAACTAGTAATACTTTACGGACTGTCAAATGTATATGTTCCATTATTTGATATTTTCTTTTTACATTCTTTCACATTCCAAGCCCAAGAAGTTATTGCAGCGCTCAGATAATATATTCCTCTGCGATGAGGAGGAACAAATTGATTCGGATTGTTAAAGGTTAATTAATCATTTGCCAGGCAGTCATGAGAGCAAATATTTCATAAACGTCGAAAATCAACTAAAAAAAAATGGTTCCGTAGGTGAAATTTTGATCTTCGCATTACCTGGATCTTATCCCAATTTCCTAACTTGCCCAGAAAGTATTAAATAACCTCCTAAATTTTGTTTTATATTTTTTCATTCCGTATCAATAATCTTTCCAACTAACCGACCTTTCTCTTTCGTGCACCCATTCTACGACCGCTTTGTAAGGCCGAACATTTTCTCGGTAGCCTCCCTCGTTACGTGCCACCGATGAATTGTGAGTTATTATCTCAGCTGTTGGTCATCGGCCAAGGTATTTCCAATTGATATTCAGCCGCATTTCTCTTCCCAATACGGGTTACGTACGTGTCGTCTACATTGCGCCCTGTAGTTTTGTAATGTGAAGTCCGACAATATTTCTTTGGTACCGAACAGAAAAAAAAAAGAGACAGCATTCCGTCTAAACTTGTCTGATATGTTTCAAACAAAATACTTCCATTTCCTTCATTTATTTAATTTAGACACTGTTCCGACAGATATTTCCTCGTGGAATGACCGGTCTTAATTTTAATCCTCTTAAAAGATAATATACGCTTTCATGCCCGAAGGTATTGCATGTTACGCGGTCGGGGCGCATGTACAGAATACGGGTTTGAGGTCCTGCGGTCTACGTTATAAGGTTTCCACGACTTCCGCCCTCCGTCCTTTCGGGGCTATACATTTTTATAACATTCGGCCATAAGTCGTTGCATAATAATCGATTCGGTTAAACTTATCGTACATAAAACCGTTTTAATGACACTATGACTTATAGAGAATACTCAGAATCTATTTCCAATAGGAGCCGGTGTTCGTTAAACAAGGTCGACCCGTTCAGGAATGTTATCTGCGTTGCTATTATTAGACCTGAGCGCATATCGATGATTTATTTGTCAAATACTTCGACTGTTCGATGCGATCTAACGGAGAAGCTCGTATTGGGTTCTCGAAAAAAATTGAAGCATTATTTTTCGGTTATTCTCAGAGTTGGAAAACATGTTTCGGTCGGCCCTGAACTCAGGGGCGAACGGACATCATAAGATATCGGTATCGGCTGATGACTTCGGCGCTCGGGACGTTATCCGTCCTATATATCTTCCGACCTCAGAACATAAGTTACTCAAAGTAACGCCTTTGTTCTTATCTCGGGATTAAATCTTGTTCCTTTGAAACGGTCTTGAGATCCCAAACCTGAATCGGAAATTTACAGTCGGATCCACTTACTGAAAAATTCACTTTTACGTTTCGAAAAAGAAACATTTGTTTTGTTGAAATTCCGCCACGAACTTCTACTCTATTGGAAGATACAATTAATGTGTGAATTGCATTGTGTATAGATTTATTATGCTCATATATTATGTTCCATACCAGTGGCGGAGATGAGATTTTTTATTCCATCCATTTCCTAGGCCTCTCTTTAAACCCTGACTTCAATGCGCCTTTACATTCACGTAAAGAAAAAATGAACGCGCTGTGCATATATAATGTCAGTGGGTTAAGGATAAGAAGTAATTGAGGAAAATTACAGTGCTCAATGGGTAGTGCGATAAAAGCGCCGAACCCGGAGATGAATTCTCCAGTTGCGGTCCAAATTATCCTCAATTGTAA
Organism: Lethocerus indicus; assembly: GCA_019843655.1. Taxonomy (NCBI): domain Eukaryota; kingdom Metazoa; phylum Arthropoda; class Insecta; order Hemiptera; family Belostomatidae; genus Lethocerus; species Lethocerus indicus. The sequence continues at coordinate 31,663,980 of JACDQD010000004.1, read as the reverse complement.
AATTAAAAGGATTAAACGAGTGGAGCACACCAACTCCAAAAGACTCATTGGATGTGTACTAGGAACACTCTGACAAGAGATATTATGCTCTAAATAATTTCTTCCTTAAATTTAGTACGCACTAATGGGGAACAACAAAATTCAACATGAAAGACTCAGTATTTATTATCCTATTTAAATTTACAAAGGAATGAATTGTAGGTATTAAAAATGTTGTTCATAATTCGTATGAACGACGCCAGTGGGCTGGCTGCGAGCTATATCCTGTAACAATGATAAAACAAGTGCTATTTTCAGGGGAGATAAGATTCACTCACACCGGAAGCGGTGCCGGAGCCTCGTGACCCACAAAAATTAAAATTTATATAAACGATTCGAATGCTTCGTCAATTCGATTATTTTTTCTCTTATTGCTACTAGTTGTAAAATATTAACAAAATTCAAAACTTACAGAGGAAAACCTAACAAGTGCGCCTTTCTAAGATCTGATTCCCTACCGTTCTGTTTTCCTTCAGTTTCCTCTCACTTGGCCAACGTGATTCCAAAAAGTGCATGTCTGATTAACTGCAAGAATTTGTATTTCCATTTATTTGTTGAGTATATTCGGCGTTTTAAAAGTCATTGCGTTTAATAAAATCCTATTGTTGTGTCCCATTTATGAATTGCATATTTTTATTCTTAGGCACGTCAGAGGAAATCGTCCGCCTTATCGGTACTCCGGAACACTTTCCGGATTGCCTCACTCTGCGTTATGGGCGATAGGATATTCTGTAAATGGGGCATTGACAGAAGAAAAAAAACGCGCATCAAAGCAACGGGCTGCGGGCGATGAAATTGATGATCCGGCGGTGACATCAGAGGCCCTAAGTGCATACCGCCAATTACTGTAAGAGCCGCGAGACGGGCCCTTTCAAACGGTGAAATGGGGGGATGGTGGGGTGGGGTCGAGCTCCCTTAATAATAATTCCATCCCGGGCGGCGTGAAGCCCCAACTTCGAATGGGCTTTTAGCGCCGAGTGCAAATTAAATGGGCGCCCCGAGATGATTGTTACAGTCGTTTTCGTTCTAAATTACTTTTCGCCAAGATTCTACTGCCGTACATGTCGCCGTAATTTTTTTCTGTACCTTCCATTTCACTGTATCCACTGTCAGTCTATATACTGACAGTATATAGAGCACAGGAGAGATATCCCAACCTTGAAGAAACCGACTATGCATTAATGTTACGTTTTAATGTTCCGACGAAGAATTATTTTAGTGTTCCTAATGAAAATTTACAACTTAAAAAAATCATCCCTTTTTTTATTAATAGCGTCGATTAGGGGAATGAAAATGAATATTACTAATAATATTCGGTAAAATTATTTGAAGAAAAATGTAATTTTACATATATAGAGTAGCCATGTTCTACTATGGCGAGTAGGTATCGATTATGAACTTAATTTGGCTCGCGACGAATTTTTGCCTTTAGAAAAATAAAAACGCAAAATATGACGGCAATGTTCCACCATGTTTGAATCGTCGATGTCAAACGGACACTATTAAATAGATTGGAGCAAGTTTGCTACCGAATGTTTGATATAGCACCATTTAGTAACATATTGGAAGACATTATAAGTTGGAAGATGTAAGCATGCGTAGAAATAAAACTGAAGAATTCTTGTAGTTATATCCGCAATGATTTAGTTGCCAGCCCTGTGTACTTGGTGCTGAAGGTCTAACGAAGGTTGGCAGATGTCGTTGAACTGTTTCAAACCCCTGCAGTCGGCTAATTTCGAAATACTCGAGATTTACGAGTAGCTAGCGATTCCCCCCCTTTTGTTCCCCGGCCGGCTATCACAGTTTCACCCTCTCGGTGTTCCCGACGTGTGTTGCCACTCGAACTACGGGGCCCGGGGCCCTCCAGACAATGCCTCTTATTGTCTTTCCAGTAATCGGTCGGCCAACTGGCGTCCCTCCCCTACAACAACGCCACCCCTCCCCACAAAACATCATCCGACCCCTGTTCGTTTTCAGCGTACAAGTCCCCGACCTCTCACAAATTGCGAGGCTACAAAACTTTCCCTCTCGAACGCCTCCCTCCGTCCGACAAATTTTCGCCAGATAGGCGAGTTATTCCGCACTCGTTGTTACGCCCGAAAATCGAAAATAACACCCAATAAACTTCACCCGAACGAAGTGTTCATCTTTCGCCGATCTGCACTCAGAGCCGGTCTATAAATAACTCCGACAGATCGGACGTCACGATCCGGAAACTGCGATGCACAGAACGTTTCCCAGAAGTGTGCAATAATAGAAAGGGACCGCCTAGATAAAAGGAATCGCAGACCGAGGAGAAGTCCGCGTATCCTTGATCTCTCCACGCTCCATTTACTGTTCAGGAAGAAACGACCCGAAAAAATATAACTCTCTCTCTCTCTCTCTATCTATTGGGCTAACTGCATTACTTGTTTCCTGTCTTTCTCCAATCGACGCCCGACCTCTTTCGAGTTATCTCTTTCGAGAAACGCGACGGCGGAAATCTCAGCTTCGACATCGTTTTTTTTGAAGCCCTTACTATATTCCGTGATAACCTATCGACGTCGAAATTTTCAAAGAACACCGTAGAAAACGATTTATATTACGCAACCGATTTTTCCGAAATCGGAATCAATTTCTAAAGATGAAGGGACCGACGATTCCGGCGAAAAACCTATAATTCCTTCTCGGTCATTACTGTTAACGTTAATGTCAGGATCGATTGCCCCTTTATCTTACCGTAACGGATTAATTCCGGCTAGCGAGCGATTCGTTTTCAATATTTTTTAGAACGGGATTCATTCTCTGTCGCCACACCGAGGAAGCGATAATGTCCGGCCCGATATAAATCATCGTTCCTCCGTTCAGTCAGAGATACTGTTTTAATGGGGGCCCCCAATTCGCTTGATGGATTACACGGACGGTTGTTTGGACGATCTTCAACTTACCGCGGCATTGGTCTTACACAACAAAAAAATGAGATAAGGGTAGGGATTCCCCGACGTTCTTTCCCAGCTCGATACTATCAGTCCTATCTTCCGAACCTCAGTTGGGACAACGGGGTGTTACCTTCCGGTAATGTCCGCTAATCGACGACTTCGCGCGAAATCTTATTCATTCGCGGTCACTTAGCACATTTAAGGCCTTGACACTTTCCCATCCTCTCGTATAAGCCGTGCATAAAGTTAATAACCATTGCAGGCATGAAATCGTCGATCGCGAGTAAAAAACCGGACGGGTCGATAATACGAGCTGGATATTTCTCCATTGTACTGTCGTGTAAACGGCACTTTGCCCGCCTATTGTCATTATTTATAGCAGGAACACGAGATAAATGCTGTCCAAGCGCTAACCACACTCCCTTGTTCTTACAACGGTGCAACGGTCATTCGGATAGCGCGCCTTAAATCATTCGAAACCGGTTACTTCCGAACAGATAGCTCTTCTATTCGGCGCAAAAAAAATGAGACGGAACTACAGACAGCGCTAAGATTCATTTATTAGACAGTATATGACTATGTAAATTCTCCCGTCCGCGTAAATCTCAAAAATTGAGCTGAGGATTGAGGAAAACCCGGAAAAACCTCAGCTATATGCTGTATACGAATTGGAATATTGGTGGGAGGAAGGTAGAATTATTTCGGTCGATCCGTAAGAAAGAGTAGGTGTCGCTGTTGTGGGCGCCACCGGCCCACGCTAAGTCCTATCTCGGTGTTTCCTTGTATTTAAACTTGACGGACTAAGCCAATAAGCGATGTTGGACCTCCCTCATGTCGTTAGTCACTTTCGGTCGGTGTATTATGTTTCAAACCGCGCTTCCAATTACGCTTCCATCCGAACAGCACGAGAAAATTGCCACGTGGTTTGTGGCTGATTGAATACAATTTAAAATAAGCCATAAATATCGTAGAGTAAGGTTGGCTGGTCCACGTTGGCCGAACGAGTTGCCGATGAGCCATTAATCGATTTATGGCTTTAAGAATTAGCGCCGATCAATTTACTTAATTTAAACGTACTTTGGAATAAATACCGGGAATGTACGGAGTTATGTCCCGGATCAAACGGAAGCTGGCCCCGATTAACTGCCGCGATAGGGCGGATACGGCCGTTTAATGAACCTTTTGGCATTAAACGCGATCGAACCGATTGCCCAGACCGGGCGCGTCGTTAGAGATCGGACGGGAAATTCGAAAGCGACGAGGGAACATTAAAGGCTTCGATTTTTTTCGCGCTATGCGGCTTCCTCGAGACGACACAAAAATGGGCACCGGTCGATTGTCCGAAGCCCAACTAGAGTCCTTTGGCGCACCCACTGGAACCAATAAAATTGATAACATCGAGATGTATTAAATCGGTCCGTATTTTCTCCTATATAAAGTGTTATTTTATTGGCATTTGTATCGTTTTAAAGCGGATCGCCATCATATCTGGACCGAATGGCCGGGGAGAATGCCGGACAGCATATAATTGAGTAATATAAACGATAATATCTTAATTGCGGGAAAAAGAAACTGTAATTTCACAATTGGCATTCATATTAAAATAAAATATCTATTCCTAAACGCAACGTTGCAGTACTCTGGAGGGAGTGTTCTGTAATTACTGCTGATGTATAGTTTCAATACGGTGATAGCATCCGGTCCAAACAATCTCACAGTTTGGGAGTGTTATTCCAATCTGTTCTACCGCCAGTACGTTAGGGATAAATTCTAAGTGCTCGGAACAACCCTCCGGCTCGTTGGGTCCCGTTCTGAATACAAATTGGAGTATAACTGATTTACATTTGAACCCTCCCCCCGAACTAACTTATATATTATATCAAATATCTCACGTTGCCCCAACACCCCCCCCCGACCATCCGAGTCTTCATGTTTCATGTTTCTTGCATGAGGGTGTATCCTCGGCTCTCGGCTCTGGAAGTGATCCGTCATGGACGTGTGCACGCTCGTGACCGAGGACGTGCGGCCCTCCCACGCACGTCTCCGTGGGCCTTCACGTACGATTGACGGCGTCCAAATTCGGAATAGCGCCGTTGATCAGGTGCACATTCCTCTCGTTATAACAGCTCTCTGAGAGGCGCCTCCCGGCCATACGCCCTTCCCCCACATATGATAAATAGCCCAGCCGCGTCACACAATAATAATTCACAGCTCGTGACTATTGTCGTCTCATTTTCTCGCCCTTTCAATTTCCTCCCGCCCATCCCCCGACTCTATTGGATTTTAATTTCTTCGCGTGTCAAGTCTCGAGGCGCCGACGGGCCACAGTAAATCATTCGCTTTGCAGAAGTGAGTTCATCGTAACGTCAATTAAATTATTCGCCGTTACTTTCGAAAGTAAGATCCATCTTTTTATTTTTGCTTTATTCGTCACTTTATACATCACTTTAACATCGGCCTAAACGCGCGACGGTTTTATCAATATTCTGCCGTCTTCATTAGCAATGTCTGGCGGTGAGTCGCTCTAGAATTAATTTGCTCTCTTAACCCAATCCGATTAATTTGCCGAAATTTTCCTTATCCGTCTCACCGTTTACATACTCTAGATTATTATTCCAAAACGCAAATACTCCGACTCTAAATCACGCCGAGATTACTGGCGTAAGGAATAAGGGCAATTTATTCCCGTACCCGTATCGCCCTGCCGTATTACGCAGGGACGCTCGCCGGTGCCATTGTTCGGCCGTAAAACACTATTTTATAAGCGGTGTTTACGAGCCGTTACGAGCGTTCGTGGCCCCGCTATTAAGTTGTAATGTCGGCTTGTACGAGCCGCCACCGTGGGGGGGGGGGGACACATGTCGCCCCTGCCTTGTTGCCTACAAAAAAACTTTGACGGATGGACGAACTTTCCGGTGTCGGAGTAATCGTTTAACATCGTTCGGTGTAAATACTCGCGCGTATTTGATAGTCGCGCGCATAATCGTGACGTGAAACGGCGCATCGTCACTATTTTATCATCGAGTAATTAATTAATGAATTAAATCTAGGAAATTCAATTTTGTACTATCGGGCAATATCGATTATTTAAATGGTATAAATATTCTTTCCATAATTAAAAACGTGATAATAAAATGTCTTAATAATTATTACCTATTATGTTAATAGGTTGACCTGTATTTACCTGTGTTTACCTGACTACAATAAAAAAAAATAAATCCGAAGATACTTAGCGTTGGAATCGAGATTGGATTCACTTCGCGATTGTTGGACGGACGATTGGTTTTTCCCTTTCGGTTTGAGGTTGTTCGCGTGCTGTTTATTTAAGGGGTGAGTTGGGGGTTAAGCAGGTTCCTGATTGTTGTTCTATCGATTTTGAGAAGGAGGGCGTGGATCCTCCTAATGTCCAACCCCGCCTTCACCAACTGGGTCAAAACCGTTCTAACCGTTCTACCATCGGGTCCAAATGTCAGTACTCGACACGGCCCCCCATTGTCTCGCCCTCTCACCATAATTTCTGTTAGATTTATACGCGGTCCCTCCTCGATTTACGACAGGCCTGTTAGTTTCAATATACACTATGTCTGTATGTCAAATATGACTATTTTTGCCCCGGAATCTACCATTGTACTTCATTAACTGATTGATCAATTCGTACCCACAATCCAAAATATCATATTTGTACTATAATGCATCACTTGGCTGATGATACATAAGAATATTATGTACGATGTACAGCCACTTGCAGCAAAGACGGAAGTGTTCTGGAAAGACGTAACGAAAGAAGACGTTAATGATTTATGTTTTCTAAACTCATTTGATGCGTTACATGCACATTTCCCGAACCGAAAAGGCTAAACTTGAAAATGTCAGGACTTGACCCGATTCTGCCCGTTGTCTGTAGCCGAAACGTCCGACTGTGCACGCCGAACGGAAAGGCCATTCGGAACAATGGTCAGCTCAGTGCACACCCATTGTTAACATCAAGTGTTGGAGAATGGGAGGAAAAGTTGAAACGGAAGATTATTATTGAAGAAACACTATAGGAATAGTCACCGTCCGCCAGTCAGGTTACAATTCAAGCGGATTTCGGTTTCTCGCCATCGCCAGTAGCGTTATGTCAAATTTACCGCCGAGGAAATATGTTGTCACCACTGTTACTCACCTGCCACATTGATGCGGGACGAGCGGAAACAGAAATACCCCCTTATGGTCCTTTACGTTTATATATTCCGATAAAGGGTACAAATAATTCGCTGGAAGGTTCATTACCCTCGGGCAGGATAAAAGCGTCTCACCGAGGTAACACAGCGAGGATCGGCGGAGGCCCTTAAATTTACGAAAAGCGGATAGGCCGAATAAGACGGCCGGTTCGTGCGTGTCGAATGATTTTAAACTGCCGTACCTATTGGGGTACCTTACTTATGCGGTAATGAGGGGACAGCGGCTCTCCCGCCGGGATAATGGGGATGATCATAATTGGTTATCCGACCCTCCACCACCACCCCGTATCACACTGTCTATCAGTAAATCGCCATATCACGTCGTTTTCACATACGCACCAATACATTCGAGTAACACTTTGTAAGCCAAAAACTGGCCACATAAATAACTAATAATATCAATTTTGCACATTTAAAGTAATAATAATTACTACTGGGTAGAGTATAAACACATAAATTCTTTACCCTATTCCGATATCATTATAATAAATTAACGTACATCGTTATGTAGATGCAAGAATAATTGTGCTATGGTTTTTACTAATTCTACTGTGTGATGCATGCAATAGTATCGTAGCCTGTATAGTTTTAAAAACTTTCGCGTAAACTAATTTAAATAATTATCCTCCCGTCTGCCTTTAGTCAACGGGCGGAAATTGCTGACTGAACCGGTCTGAATCTGTACCAGATTTGTTCTGTATTGCATGCTTGGCTCCGTTCTTTCGTTTTTTTGTCTTCCTTCGAACCGAAGTCGGTTGCATGACTCGTTGTCCTAGGCTAGGCCAAGGTAAGCGCCTCGCTTTCTTGCCATTATTCCACTTTCCCGGTCTCGGCCCCGTTTACGGCGGCGGCGGTCGGTTTATTGGCCGAAAGTGCATTGGGCCGTTTATCAGTCGGCTGTTAACAAATTCGGCTTTTTTACAATTAATTTCATTACATCAAACTCGTATAGAATAGTTTGGAATACCCGTTCTGTGAAAGTGTTTTTGTGAATACTTCAAAAACCTATCTATCTATATAAGAAATCTATCGTATAAGATAATTTGAAGTTACAGTTAGAGATAATTTTCAGGCAGGGTTTCCGAACCCGTTGGGACGTTGCCGATTGAGGCATTGCGACCCTGGCAGTCGGCAGTGAGAGTTGCCGTGGGCGCTAAGCCGTTGCCCACACGCGTACCGACCGCAGACGCGGTTTTAACCTTGCCCCAACGGCGGACTGTTTCGTTGCGAAAACATCTGCGAGCCCAGATTTTAATTGCTCGCAATTAAATGCTCCCGACGACGGTGATTCGGATAGGGCCAGTTGGAATGCCGAAACCTCGAGAGGAAAGTTCCAAACGGGAGGGGGTGGGGGACATGTCAACCGTGTAGAAAGTACACCCACCCGTGGCCGATACGCCCATACGGCGTTTTGAAAGAATATCCGTTCCACTTTTGGTTCGCACGGGGCTACATTGTTATCTGACGGTGGGATTTAAAGTGTCCCGGTCCGCTCTCAGCCTTAACGCCACTCTAGTCTAGTCCCTTGCGGAGTGGACTCGGTCAGTATTTAGCCGGAGTGCGTGAAAGTTTCGCTTTCAAACACTACCGATCGCGAACCAATCTGTCACTCCCGTCGCATTGCCCGAACGCTGCAAATGATTTCCGTAATAACGGTTCGGGTTGAAAAGCAGAACCGAGTATCAAGTACCACTTTTATCATCGTCTAAATATATTTTCGATGGCAATCTGAAGTGGGCGATGTTTTCATTTCCGAAGATTCGATGTCGAGTTGTCAATTGGAAGTAATAAAAAAAACACGTTATCATCGTGTAAATCGACTTATCTGACGACTTAGCTATTACCTGCACATTCAACAACATCAAGTACTTTCGAGTACAGTGTAAATATTTTCATTAAATAAACAAAAAATATAATCAGTATCCAAATAACATGAACCAACAACTGGTTGGGTAGACACATAAACATTATACAACTCTGGGCGTATATTATGTCGGAATATCGCTTTTTTTCTTATATTCGTATAGAGACCGGTACAGCCTGTGCTATCCTGTATTGCCTGTTCAACACCTACAGGCCGACATTATTTTACACAATATTTATGCAAGTTATCGCGCAATAATGGGCGAATTCCAATCCTCTCCATGCGCTTTATTGCCAATTGCCAGAAATGAATGGGGGCACGAGGTTGAGTCCGGTTTGAGTTGGGTTTTTGCCGGTCGGATCCGTTGACAGTTTCTCTTTTTGACCCGCGGGATTCGGCCGTGAACGCCGGGCATTTCTGGTTACATAGAGGGAGTTGCGCAATCCAACGCCGCTTGCCAAATACAAGCGCACCGCGTTAAATGCATCGGACTCGGGCTCACTTTTATTTCGGGACTTCATTCACACAGAAACGCCAAACCAAACGGAACGGGTGATAATTGGCCGGCGGTTTAACTCGGGCTTAGTCAAAATTGCGACGACATTGAATGATTACGTGGATTTCGTGCGTTTCTGTCTTTTGCTAGACCGGTTTCGGCCGATCGCCATTAGGCGCTTTTGGCGCTTTGGATTATTATTCAAGTCGGCCGCTGAAAAACATCGTTCGTACGGAACTCGGTACAAGCGCCGCAGTACAAGCGACAGTGGCAGTGCAGTGAGGATGCCCGAAAAACATCCAAAGCGCCAAAAGCGACTGACACAGCTCTGCTACTGAAGATGGCGAGCGGCCGAAACCGGTCTAGCAAAAGACCGAACCGGCGAGAGGAGACAGAAACACGCGCAATCTACGGTATTCCAACCAAGTTTGTTAAACTGAACGATTACGATTAAGAAAGAAGCGGTATAGTTATACTTACATATTTAACAGTTGCGAAAAAATATACACAATTTCAAAATTTGTTGTTTGAGTGTTGCACTTATTTTGTGGAACGACTGGGAGTGGGTTCGGAGGAGCATCAAACTGTGCTTGTTTTTGTGACTCTTTAAACTGGGGACTTACAGTTTTCGTCCAATCGTATCCCGTTCGATCGCCGAGTGCAGTAACAGTAACAGTTACTGCGCCGTTAATTTAAACTTAAAAAAAGATCGACGTACCGACGATATTCTGAGAATAAAGAAGTTGAGTCATCGCAGGGAAAATGTATTTTAATTTACCAGTTAAATATTTTCAATGTCAAATATCTGGCGGTTGTGTGGGACGCGCCGCAAGTTCCGTTTATTCGGAACGGACGTCATTGGGGTCTAATTCATTCCGGTAATTTCGGTGTGACGAGCGGTTTGAAAAATTGAGTGGGGAATTGAAAAAATGCCCACGTGGCCGGCTCGTTGTCGTCAACCCCAGTGGCGGACCCCGCGCCCACCATTTAAGGCCCGGTGTCGACTCTTTAATTCATTTATTCGCCCAGTTTTTTGCGCCCTTTCTTTCTTTTTTTTTTCTTTTCCGCTCTGTTCATCTCGGATAAATTTTCCAATTTCGTAACCGCCTAATGAAGACGCCGCCAATTAGTCGGACGGTGGATCATAACACCCTTGCGTCCTTTCTCTGTCTCCAACCAATTGTGATTAACAACAGGAGGAAAATGCCCGTTGCGAATTGTTCAACGCTAATTGTATGCTGATTGGGTAATTTGTGTACATCATAAAGTGTAATTTCAACTATCCATTTCAAAGTACGCTATTTGATATTTGGGGTACCCAAAAGTAATCGACATTTTGAGTTTGGAATTCATTTTATTTTGCTAAAATAAGAAACTTTAATTATTTAATCTACCATATATTCACCAATATTATCAACAACTCTCTGCCACTTTTCCGGCAAATTTTCGATTCCCCTCTTGAAGAACTCCTCAAGACCAAAATAGACCTTATCAAATTGCCAAACTCCCCCGCACATTGATCGCGCCCAGCGCCAACCGGTTTCGGAGTGTAACGCGATCTGTGACGTAGACGGCAGGTGAGAGACAAAAAAGAATGTTAAAGTCACACACTTACGAGTCTTCTCATAAATCTTGAATGGGACTTATAAAACGACACTGTTAAATCGTAGTCGCTGTTATCTCTGCGAATAGAATTCAAACGGAAGGGACGAGTTCTAAAGTCTAGTTTTGACGACGGTACGCAATCAATTAATTGCCGAGGCGTTTTCGACATTGATTTATAATTTTACGATTTTTCTTTCTTTTGCCCACCCGGGTAACTTAATTTTTTCTCCCCCCCCCCCGAATGTCCGCCCCGATTAATGGGATCGAGATAGCGCCATTTATATTTCTATAGTTCTTTTGTTCGGTCCCCGGCCGGACACGAGCTCCACATATATGATTTATTCGCTCCCTCCCAGAGTCACTGTAGATTTGTCAAGCGCAGTAGTTCTCCCGGTTATGAATTGCCCGCGTTGAAACGTATTTTCGGTTAATGAATTGTAGAATATTATCTGTAATAAATGGGGTTAATTGACGCGAATACTCTTGAAGCTATTGCGCTGCGTCCGGGGTTTCAACCTGCACTGGAACGAGTGGGCTCGAAGCGTTCAATCGAAGGGAAATTCCTAATAACGTCAACGGTTTCAATTTTTTCAGCTCTGCAAAATGATGAGTCTAAGATCGCACGCGATAATATTTTCCCACAGCAGTAAAATTCTACAACAGCCTCTCATTTTTTTTTTGCCGATGGAATGCTACTGAAAGTGGTAAAGCGGACTAAAAATAACAGCGCTGAGTCATAATATCGCAAGAACCCCTACCAAACAGGTGGGCTTAATTCAACTCGACATCAGTTATTGATTTTAATTCTCACTATCGATTATTATTAAATACAACATGATCGCGTTTCTTTTGAAGTTTAAAATTGTAGACCATAATTTGTTTCTTTGCCACAATGATCAAGTTCTTGCTCATTGCAAAATGTAATACCACCGGCGAAATACAGGAATAATCCCGCAGTGTTACTAAAGATCACCCAAAACTGCATTGTTTACCGGACAAAATAGTTAAAATGTCTACGATTTGGCCTTCGAATAAATTCCGTTCGGTGTCTAGAACTATTGGCCACTCCTTGACTCCTACGTAAGTTGCAACGTTGCCGGCTACTTTTCTTAGGGAGAGCTTCATTTAAATGGAACGTACTGCCTTAATTCTCCAGGCCATCCGTCCAACGTGTCCGCGAATAAACTATTTAAAAAGGGATTACAAATAGTTTATCTGAATGTTCAGCTAATGCTACAAAAATCGTCATTCAAAAAACTTCATTACAACGTACTCCTATATATTTTAGGGGTACCCAAAAGTACATTTTGACTTTGAAATTCATTTTATTTTGCTAAAAAAGAGACTTTAATTATTTATCTACTATATATTCACCAATATTATCAACAACTCTCTGCCACTTTTCCGGCAAATTTTCGATTCCCCTCTTGAAGAACTCCTCAAGACCGAAATAGATCTTATCAAATTGTTGATTACTTTTGGGTACACCTATATATATATATATATATATGATATTTGCATCCTTTATTTACAAGATTTGTCGGATAAATTGTTTCTATACTGTTTTGACACTTCCCCTGTTTCCACCAGCCGAAGAATCGAACTCCTGTAATCGAATACAGTTGTTTTGGTCCGACGAAAAAACGATTTCGAGAACGCATTTAAATTTCTTTTTATAACATACTACGGGAGCGTCATATCACCTGCTGCCGCTTACATAACGTTGGCCAGGGCTCGGACTCTTGTTTACAGCAATTATTTTTCAGTCGCACATATCCTTTAATGCTCGTATTCGCGTTTTTCCTTTCGCGATTTAATTTCAAGGGCGTTATTTTCCAAAACAGATTTGAATACCCCGCTCGGAATTATGTTAGCCTTGGTCATTATCACAGGAAACACGGCGAGTGGACGCGTTTATGATAAAATAGAAGTGGAGGAAATATAGCAAAAATTTATGAAAAGCAGGATTATAACAGCAATGAATAAACCAGTATGGGTACATACAGTTAATATTTTAGTTCGTATTGAAACGGCCGTCGATTTTACCTTATTCTGTGGAATAAAATGCAAAGGAATATAGTTTGATTAAGGACCAAAAAGAAAAAGTCTCTGGCTGAATTTCCAGTTTTGTGGTCGGAGGATTCTAATCTTAGCCCGACTTTACGATCGGGCGTAAACAACTACCGACCTAAATTCAAACTTCTGTTTGTATAAATTTTTTTCGGGCTACCGTCTCTTGCTTTTAAGTTTTTAGATACGTCCAACCTGCTGATGTCGCGTGTCATCTTCAAGATGCGGTGCGGAATATCGTAGAAAAATTAACAATTTAATACGGTTTTTCTCAATATACATTTAGTAATAGAACAACGAGAGAACAACAATGATTTTCTATGCTTTTAATATTAAAATGACCCGGGTATTATTCATTTAAGGAGCTTGTTTAAAGCCTTTTTTATTGATGGAAAAGGAGGAAAATTAAAAACAATGATAAATGTGCCTAGTTTATTTTTTTGAGAATTATTTTGTAACAATATGAGCTTAACTGTTTCCACTGTTACATTGCAATGACTATTTTGATCGTATATGATCTGATGATATTGTCCTGAAAATGTCTGCAGCGTGTTCGCGGTAATATTTCGTTAAATTAAAAAACCAAGTAGGAAAGCCAAGGACGGGGCTTTGGGGACGATTACGAAGCAGCCTCTGAATTTACCTCGACGTGACGGCCCCAACTGACCGATGTGGGTCACGAGTCGGTGTAAAAGCGCGTGTGGGTGCCTCGTGACGTCGACTAGGAAAGACGGAGGCGAATGAGACAGAGGAGAGAAGAGAAAGGGAGAGAGATAGAGAGAGAGAGATGAGAATGGGTGGGAGAGAGAAGGGTGGAGGATTTTGTGCGAGAGTGAGAGAGAGAGAGAGAGAGATAGAGAGGTTCACTGCTTGGCTCAAAACCAAATACGGCATCGGAATCGGTCCAGCTTGTCCTTCTCTCTCTCCCTCTCTATACTTAACACTATTTTCCTTCATATACCTATCTCTATTCTTCATTCCTCCATCATACTTTCCCTATACCGTAGATTTCGACAAACGCCTATAACATATGGGCACCGTACACTAAACAATATTTTCAGTATAGTACTAGAACATTTTTTTAACTTATTAAAATCAATTATAGACCTATTATCAATTATTATATTCATATCTATTTTATATATTTTTTTTTAATTATACCTCTCTGAAATCGTTGTTCATTTCTCTAATTTGAATGTTATTTCGTCTCACTTTCATCTTCCATTACCGAAACCGAAAGGAAACGGCAAGACTTGGGGAGTTATCTCCAGGTTGTTGGATTAAATTCGGTTTCTAAAAATATTTCACGCCTTTAAAACCCGAAAATGAGGTTGCCCAATCGATTGTCAACTCCCACTTTCTCCCGCCTCTTGAGAATGCCGGTTAAAAATTTCCAGTTTTCGACCATTTTACCGTTTGAATTATTTCCGTATATGATTTCCTCTGTGCGCCGATTAAAATATACAACGTTTCACTTTCCTCTGTCTTAATTGTAACAAAAAGTCCGCATAAGATCTCGTCCCGGAAATTAGTTTTCCTCCTCGGAATTATCGTCGAGACAGTGTTTTCCTTAGCCGCACTTTAAATTTAGACTAACATTAAAGAAAAAAAAATGGGATCGCGTGTCACGCCGCGAAACCGGCCAATAGTATATCACTTTCTAGCCAACGATTTTCGGTGAAAGTCCATAAAACCTGGCCGAGAAGAGAAATGCAAATGTTGCTCCCCCGTTCGAAAATTTATTGCAATTCGATTCGTCGCTCTATTAGCCCGGTTTAGTGGCCATATGCGCCATATGCTGGCCTTAACATACATGACCGACTGCGCAAGGTTAGAACGCTTTGCATTAATTTTTGTCACCGGCCGGACTGGTGAATGGCATTCTTGGAAATTTCACTTGAAGAATAAGCGGAAAATAATTTATTTTCTCAGCTATTCTCGTCAATCTCAGTAGAGTAAATTTCTGATGAAGGCAAGTATTTCTGACGCAACTGTATGTAAATGCCCTGAAAACTAGCGCCCTAATTCTCAACTCACGTTGCACTCAGAAACCATGCATTGATTATGCCCCAGCAGAAATCAAAACGTAATAGCCGGTTGTTACATTTGTCCCCACACATGATATCGCCTACTGAAAATATCGTATTTGTCAAACAACGTTGTTGATACCAGGTTTCATTTCAGTTTAATTCAACTTATACGTATTTTTTTCGCTTGGCTTTCGTAAGGATTTGAGAAATTGTTTTTGGATGTCGCTCGGTAGTGTCATTGGGGAGAGGTCATTGCCCACAAATTGCCCCAGTTCTATTCACTTAATGGAAAATAAATGGAAAAAATTAAATAAAAATACAGAGTCCAGTTTCTTGGTCATTTTGTAAGCGATTTCTATAGCTATCTTCGCCGGTGCAGTTGACAACACGACGGATGGTTGTCTGTGAGATATTTTAACTTCTAAAGCCAACCGAATTATACGTATATATTATTGCTACAGTTATAAAGTAATTAATTTGTCCTCCCCCGACTATTTCTTAAGCCAACATTTATTTATGAGATTTTTGACTTTGATTTATTTAACGGAGCGTAATCAATCAAATGGGGACCAATTTCAAGAAGACATCTAATTTCGTGTTACCCGATGTTTAATGTCAGGCGACTCCGTCTCTTTTTTTTTTCCTCTTCGTAATTCGGATCGCGTTCTAATTATTGAATAAACTTTTCGAACGGCAACGATTTAAATTTAATTTCCTTTAACCGGGGGGATATATTAGCTGCGGCTGACATTTGCCCCGTCCCCGAATGTAATGTCGATCGTTCATCATAATGATGACCTTCGCCGGCTTAATCTGCACCCCCCCCCAGCCGCTGTTCCATTAATATTTCATTTACAGTACCGAATAATAATACTGCGGTCAATTCGAGATAAAATAAATCGTTTTTATCGACGCGCCAATTTTCATACTACCGTCATTCAACAGCTACTGGAGTCATTTTATTTGGAAAGTGGGGTTATTAGACGAATGTTCGCTTCCGCTTCTCCAATAAACATCACATCTGAAAAAAAAACGTACCGATAGTTGGTTTACCAATTGGCATCGACCTTGGACTCTCAATTCCGGCTCTGAGTATAAATAATGTAGTTCATTATATAAGGAGAATTTTAAAGTTTTCAACCTCGCCCTTATTAAAGGCCCTACAGAAACTCAGGCACAGGAAGCTTCAGTTCTTCTTGTTGTCGCTGCAACTAATGAAGTTCTTAAATGTTAATCTTCACTGTGAAGTTAACCTTCTTATGCTCTGTTCTTTACTAAAAAGCAAGGGTAAAAGAAGGTTATTGTAAACTTGAATAGTGAATAGAAGTTTTTGTATCGTTTAATATTCTTCTTGTTAGGCAATGTATTATTTATTTAAAGCAGGAAAAGTAAGATCATTATGCACACTGGGGAACCATTCCACTGGGCTTAAAAAAACTGGGTTTTAGGAATCATTTCATTTATTTCTGCTCTTATTTTAGACTAGAATCTATATTTAGTGGAGCGAATCCATCCATTGATGGTGCTCCGGCCCTTACGAGATTCCCTCTTAAGGGCTCCGGATTTTCAGGAAAGTGACTTGAGGAGAGCTGTCGAATCAAGGATCGATGTGACTTGATAGTTTCGAACGAATGGATTTATGTCGGGAACCTGCTGATTCATGAATGAACGCGACTTTTAAATCGGAACGGATCGTGCGCTCGGAAACATAAGGTGGGGCGTTAACAATATTACGAAGATCAGATAAATTGTACAACTCAATCCCTCTGTACAAATACAGTTGTAAATTAATAATTTGTTCTTAAGTAATAGTTGTGGTCTGCTGTCGAGAGGAATCACTCGTATACCTATTTTTTCTACGCGATAAACCGCTTCCACCTCGCCACTTAGTACGTAATTTATTCGATTGCATATCGAAAACGATGCGTGGGTTTAAGTTGAGGCTGTTCCCTGAAAACAGCAGGCCGGGTATAATGGGTGGAGAGATAATGACAGGTTCGGGAGCGTCGTTTAGTTAAACAATTATTTGCCATTCCGGCGGTTTTTCTGCTTACAATAATTGCGATATTTAGCCGTTTGAAATTACAACGCTTTTTCAGCGTTATTTATATTCGCCTCGAGTATTTCGCTTTATGGGTAGAACAGTTATTGGTCTGTTACCGAATTGATTCGATTTTATCTTAATCGTGCTTGAAATATTATACACTATTTGGACGTCTATATAACTAAACAATCTGTGCTTATTCTCTCGGATTCTAGCGTTATTAATTTAATGAATATTGCGTTTTTTTCTTTGCATGTTAGGATCTTTATAGTATTATTCGAAAGGGATAGTCAAAGGAATGATAATGGCTGAAATTAATTCCAATTTTTAGTTCCATCGAGAAATGGGAAAACCATGAATTTTAAACATTTACTTTTGATTTGTAAAACGAATCTCCTCCAAATTTCAATCTGGGCCTAGTTTGGTCATGCTTGTATTTACTAAAGTAAAGCACGAATGAATTATTATCAGCTCCGGGATACGGAATTCCTAAAAAACCGGCGTAAATTCTGTGAGTGTTCCCGTTGAACTCTCAACACAAAATCTGTTTTTACGACAGGGCCGCAGCGGTTCGTTATCACGTCGTCTTCAAGTCGAGGGACACCTAAATGGAGCCCGACCGTTAAGTGAAACCTCCTCAGTTGTGGGTTTATTTAAACGAGCCGTCGTCCTCAATCCCTCCCATTGAAAGGAACACACACACACGCTCAGTATTATCGTACTCACAGTTTCGGATTAGTCCATTAATCAAGGTATTTCCAATCTGAAATAGGCTTAGGGCGCCCAACGAGCGGCCGACCGAAAGCTCTATTTAATATTGGAACGGAGAAAAAAATTAGAAAGCAATCTGAAATAATAGATTCGTGAGGGCACGCACAGCAGTAGATGTACTTAGTAACGAAGAAAGCTTACGACAAAGAGAGCGGCCGAATGATCACCTATCACTAATAGGATTATAGCTCAGCGCCCATAGATTACTGGAAGATCACTATTCAAATCAAAGTCACCATGAGTCACTTGGACAATTTAATATTTCAAACGCTAATAGGGAAGATTGCCTTATGAGAGGGGTCCCAGGGGTCCCTCACCACTCGTTAGAGACAATCTGCAGTTTATATTTGTCTGCTCTGGAAATTGATACGTATGTTTCTTTATATTTATATATCGATACAATATTTGTAATCTCTTCAAAATGTTTGCCATTGGATAATCCTTCTTATACGCACATTTTTCTTGGCTTCCAAATTCACTGTTATTTATATTGGCAATAGCCGACGTGAACTGTTATTTGCGTCCGACTGCTATTCTTAAGGGAATATCTTCAGAAGAAAACGAGGGCAACTCTCGTGGCAAATTATTACTCAGTATTTGTACGATATTATCCCGGATCGTTTTCGTTTTTTCAGTCTATGATTATTGAAATCATATATGTATATATATACAGCTGTGGTACTTACGGTCGTTCGCCTTGATTCCATTCAATTGGGACAAATCTCCGGGGCAAATCTGAACACGGGTATTTAAATCGGAGTAAATACGCAATCTGTTCGGGATGCTATAACTGAGGCAATAAAGGAAGTAATAAAAAGCTTCGGGGGGTTCCCTTCGCGTCGTCGAACAAATGCACGGGAACAATATTCCGATTGTATTCAGAACTATGGGATATTTGGAATTATTCATTAGGGGGCGTCTTTGTTTGGGTTCGGCCGGTAGCCCAACAGTTTAAAGGACAATAAGCTGCGAGCCATTTAAAAATAAATAAAGCGTTGAAAATTTACATGTAGACGTTCGCCAGACCAATACCAGGCGGTAGGGGTTAACAAAGCTGGATGAAAGTTAATAAGGTGCAAAAACGAGTGCCGAACAGCGGTCAAACAAAAAAAAAGACGAACCGGAAGAATATATCAAAAACACCCAACACCAACAAACCTAGTTTCTATTCACCGTAAAAGAATCAATCCTTTTTTGAGGTTTAGGCACATTTTTAAATTGAAGAAAAGATATCCCTAAATAGTCCGATCGCATATCATTCCTTGTGATAATAAGCCTGTTTATCGAAACATCTTAGCGTTTGATGTGACCACTTTGCATTTCTAATTCAATGACTTGATGGCCATTAGACGGCGATATGCCGATACCTAACTTAGTTTCATTTAAAAACCTGTGCGATAATACAAAAACTTCTACTATAATTAGTATTCATAAGCTAGTAGAATGTTGTTTTTTACGGAAACCTGTTTAGGTAAATTTCGAGACTATCCGTAGCAGTTGACAGGCAGATGGGCTTGTTGCGTCAACGGCCTATGCGCCTTCCATCTGTCCGTTTCACATTTATATTTATATACATAGTTCTAGGAGTGAGAGAAAAAAGAACTGACAGCGTCATAAAGTCTTGTCTTTCCCAGCTGGCCTGCTGGAAAAACTCCGAATTGGAGTCCCAATTCCTATCGGGCTATTGGACAGGAAGTAATCATCTTTTTCCCCCGATGCCCGAATACCTGAGTGCTGAGTATCAAAGAGGAAACGGTATCGATTATTGTTTTAAATATTCCGGTATTATTCGGGCCGGAACCTTTGCAATGCGTGTATTTATTCGAAAATCGATGCCGACATTATAGCGCAACGAAATGCCACAGCGAAGAGCTGAAACAGACCTAGCATGGAGGGGGTCCTAGCATTGCAGTTAGGCATCAATAAATCAATCGTCTCTACGCCCACCTTGGACACATCGACGGCGCCAACTAAGCAACAACACATTAGCGCCTAACCCACGATTCTGCTGCAGCGTCTAGAATCCTAGATCACGAGGAGAGCATGATTATTTCAAATAGGAATATATCAAAGTACCAGATGAAACCTGTATCCTGAGCATATTCCCGACGGCGTATTTTACCTTATTATTTAAAAGGTTTACTTTTAAACGGTTACATTTACATTAAATACTTATGTTATGTAATCCAGTCGCAGTAATGGAGATTTGAAAAAAATATTGAACTGGTTATAAGAACTGGTTGTAAAATTATACCAGCGTCGTGGAAATCGAAAACTGTTTCCTTCAACATTCGAGCCCAATGTTAATTACTATACATGTACAGTGATTACGTTAAGCTACATTAAAATGTTAAGCCTACGTATTCACTCACGGTACTTATTTTGATACATCCGATTATTTGGCGGATGACGGAGTGGAATGCAGACTCAATCGTTCTGGAAACTTTTTTTTTTTACCAATAAAACCGCCTATGCGCACTCCACTCTATCAGGGGAAGTGATGTGACATCATTAGCTGTGATGATTCCAATTCGGAAAAGAAGACGAATGAAGGGAATTGCCCATATTAGGCGATTGTCGGTGATTCACGAATACGGCAGTATCAATTTCGCGCAGCCAAAAGATAGAATTTAGGATAGTTTAATTCTGTTAGAGTTAAGAAAAAACCCGAGGGGAGTTCTTGCGGAATTGGAAATAGAAATTTTCTCTTTTGCCGAACTTTTTGAAGAGGTCTTCCTAAGATGACGGAGCTTGAGAGGAATATGCGAAACCTTTTTTCTCACTGGATGGATTAAATGTTTTTCCTCTTTAGATACCTTAAGGGGTTATTCTATTTTAAGACGTGAAGCGGTACTGAAGAACATTCCTCACTCAACTGTTAGTTGTACTCAACAAAGCTGAAGGATGATGAATCGGCCCGGTTTAATTTAACTAAATAAACAATGAAAGTAAAATATAGTTACAAGGTGTTCCAAATATGATATATGTCTGGCTCTACCTGTCTACGACCGTAACGTCTGAAGCGTCGCTCCGTGAGCTTGTCACGCGGGGTCTGTACAAACGACTGCGGTCGGTCTATTTAAGAATAAATGAGGGACAGTGTTATTGTGATGCAGATCTGTTTGAGGGCACCTACGGACAGTGTTTTATTGCTGCTGGCTCCACCTCTAATTTACCGGCCCTTCACGCCCACGTTTGTCGCCGCCCTATCGAGGACGACGCCGTAGGACCCGTCTTCGGGTATCGGCGGTCGAAGGTTCAAGTCGGAGTGCAAAGACCTGAATGACAACACGAAAGAATAAGGATTTTGGAAATTCGTAGTATCGAACCTTAACAAGTTAAAACTGTTTCTTAATAAGATCTACAAAGATTTCAAGAACCTGTTGAGAAATAACCTCAGCAAACAGCAGTTTTAGTTGTTATTAACAAAATTATCAATCATTGCTATAGACCCCAAAAAAACTTAAGAATGATTTCAATGCGAGAGGCACTTCAGGTGTAATGTTTTACAAGGACATGGAACATGAAATTGAATAAAGATAATTGGTGGCAAATAATAATAGTAATTACCATTCTCTGGTAGATACGTAATTCAATCGCGGTGGTGACAAATTACAAAAAGTCATTATATATATTATATACATTTATTATTATTTCTGTTCCCCGTATTTTAATGACTATTTTCGCGAATTCTCGTGAACGTTACCGATTACAGGGGAAACACGGATTCATCCCACACTTTTCTTTTTAAGGAAAAAATGAGGCATTAAGTTATTAGGTCATGCTCTTTATACGTGTGCCATGTGGAGAGGCGTGGGCTTCTTCCGTAAGTATGAATCAACGTTGACAAGGTGGGCGCCGCCGTACCGAAGGAAGTCGTTAAAAAAATGTATGCGTTGACGATTGTTCAAACATGGAGATCCGGGCCGTACTGAAATGTCGCTGAAATTAAGTGTCAGGACTTCTTAAAAACAGTCCGATAAGGGTAAATGAGGTAAATTGTTATCAGTCCGAATCAAAGCTGACAAATAACTGACATGTGTACAGAAAGACAGGAACAGAGTAAACCGAACTTTCTTCTATGAATCCGTCGGTTAATCGCCAGAAGCCCTCGATTGAAATAAATCTGTCACAATATGCCGCACATATGTGCGGTTGGATTCGACATTCTAATGTCGGACACGCTGACACGGGTCTGTGCGTTTCAGCACGGTTATGTTTACATTCTGTCAGTTATTTGTCAAAAGCATTCAAGAGGGTCTGTTACAATAATTGGATTACACCCCGTTTACTTCGCGAATGGCGGACACCGGAAAGACAAATTGGGATTTGCCCCAGGGCAAAAATAACTTCATTACGCCTAATCGATTACATTCATTATTGGACTGTTGTTTCGCGCTGTTTAAATTTTTTGTCTAAGTCGTGTATAAATGTTTCCGATTACACCCTTATCTTTTGGATTATTGAAAGTTTTCATGAAATAACGTAGGTCTCATGAAAATAACGAGGAGGAGAAGGTAAAAGAAACGGCTCTCCATACGGAAGTCAAACAGTTAGTCGTGAAATTAATATATAAAATGTTGCGCGCACGAATCAGACTAGAAATTCGTGTAATTAGTGTCTGTTACATTCCGGTTATGTCGGTTTCGCAACTGAAGTATAAACTCTCGTGAAGAATTTTATACAGAACTGGATTGAGGAGAAATTGCGTCGCCTATTAAAATTCATTTCTACCGCGGTTAATTATTATTCGGATCGATACCAATCGTTAATACAATTTCCGTTCGGAATTACTGAACGCGGCCAAATGAATTGTAATCTTGTAGTCGGTTGAATTGGCCAGGAAGTAATAAGCTTGCGGGCGGATGGGGTTCCTTTGTCTCCGAGTCCGGGTGGGCGGAACCCTTCGGACTGTACAATGGAATGGACGTTTATGGCCCTCTGCAGCGGAGCCTTCCTCTACAGATCTGTTCTGTGTATGCCGCTGTCGTCGCGGCAACGCGAGTTTGATATACGAGCGGCTTTAAGATCTTCCGGCAAATGGTCCGAACCTGATTTGCAAAGATCTCGGACCTGGTACGTCACTTAATGAATAGACCGAAAGATGGACGAAATCGCGGCTAATTTGAAATATTATATCCGACATTCTTACGAGAAAGAATGAGTTTGGATTGTCAGAAATTGATTGCGGAACGAACGTTTATTAAATTCCACGGGGGTATCGGGTGGACGAAATAACGAGTAGAGATCTGTATCTGAGGTCCTCGTTTTCTTGCGTCCCCTGTACTCTTACAGGACTAATGCGCATTTGGACGTTAATTCCAGTCTAATCCGGGGACCGTTTCCGGGGTCTAACTGGCTCCCACCGTGAAATCCACTCGGGGTTATGATATATCGTCCTGTTGCGGGACACGAACGTGCACCGGCTCCCCGTTATATCATAACGAGATCCCGGCGCGCGGCATATGCATTAGCGGCAAATTGAGTTGAACGACTGGGCCCTCCTCTCTCTCTCTCTCTCTCATTCTCTGCCCGTCTCTGTAATCTCTTGAAGAGCTTCTATAGCCGCTCTTAAGCGGAATCCGTTCGCGGTAAAAGATTAGGGGCTGGCGCGATGGACCCTAACGATAGCCAGCCAGTAGCCGCCGCTGGTCCGAGGCCCGACTCGTGCATTAAGATTATTATGATTAAAGAACTCGAACTGCGCCCTATTTATGAAACCGTTTCGCCTTCTCTGTTCCTTTTGCTATTTTCAACCGGCGTTAAATGGTGTGTAAATTTTTCAATTAAACTCAACCTCGGGACGTCGTCGCCAGTGAAGATCTCCGCGAATTTATTTATCATTAAAGCCCTTTAATGTTTTTCAGTTTCTTTAATACGCGCCAGTACTTAAAAAATGGCCCGACCGAAGAATATTGTAATGAATCTGAACTAAATAGTAATCTGTAATTCATCAGTATTCACTCGTCAGAGTATGTTATCCGATAGAGTCTTGTTATAAGTGCCGAGTATGAACCCGTGGTCGGTCGCAGGGCTCAGAGTGGAGGGTATTGGAATTAATTAAGCTCGAGGCGAGACAAATCGGCAGTAAAACGTCGGCAATCAAGTTGGCAATTTAGTGGCCGGGGATGGGCCTGGAGACGGAGCCGCTTATATTTAGAGGTGTTTGTTGTCCCGGTCGGGTGTGGATTGAGCGCGAGGCGTGACTAGCCGCCGCGTTTAGTTTCTAATCGGGGTTGTCCATTAGGACAGGAATTATTTTCAGGCCCCGCTCAATGGCGGGGGGCTGACGTCGCCCTGTCACAGACGTAAAGGCGGCGATAGCAATCTTTCCCCACTGGGGATGGGCCGATGCCTTTCAGAGCCGCCAACGACAGTTTCTGGAGTCGAAAGGCCGTCTGTTCAATCTAAGCCGGGGGTTATACAATTATATAGAAAATTATTTCTACTTTCGTGAAACTTTCACTTAGGATTTACCGCGCTACACTTATGAAATGAGCTCTATTCAATGCTAACCCCGACAATGCATGCGATGATGGGAGATAGCCGTGCAAGGTCTTCCATATTGCCCCGGGCGCTGGGTCGGAGCAGAAACGCGTTGCTCTCGGGTGGCAATTTTTCTAGACGATAGCATTTCTCGCCTACAACAGAAATGTCCGACGGAGTCGAGTTCTAATATACGCAATAATATTCTACTCCTAATACGGCTCAACTTTACGACTGATCGGGCGCGAAGTGGATCTAATCGGGGAAGATATATTTCTTCAGGTTTTTTGAAATCGAATAAAATCAAAACCGCGCTCTATTTTCAAAGTGTTATTTCCGAACAGAGGAAACTTAATCTGAACCGGTGTTGTTAACACTTAATTTTTTCGGAGAAGCGATCAAAGATTAATAGATAATTTTAATCAAATATACATTCGGTTTTCTCAGAAGTGGCGCGGTTTACATGCGTGGAACATTGGGTTCGAATTATCGGACAGATATTACGGTCGGATTCTTCGACGATGTTGGAAGTCGTAATTCAAATTCTCCGCTCGTGCAGTCAAAATGAGACACGGAGTTGAAAATAATTTTTGACGACTGGGGGACAGATCCACCATTTCTATGGCCGGAATTCTCCAATTACTCATTCTGCAATCAATCATTTTTTGACAGCGAACATAAGGGATGAATTTACGAGGATTACGAAATTAATATGGGGAACTTTGGCGGGATTCATTTTTCACGGACGGTGCCCGCCTAGAGGACGTCGGGGGTGTTGTGGAGGAAGCAATAGCCATATCCGGGGTGGGATCCACCCCACGAAATTGGGTCACCCCCACAACCTCCCCTCTTCCTCTCCATAACTCATGACGGACAGCAGATAGGAAGCGGCTGTATCTCCATTTATCTTTCTCCGTTCATTATCCGGTGGAAAATAATGGACCGATACGATTGCGTGACGAGGCCTCGAATGGAATTATTTTCATTGACCGCACTTCGATATTGTTCCCCCGGCGATATCTACCACACAGTCTTCACAGCCGGCAAGATTGCTGTTGCTTTACTATGTACATATATTTAGATCCAGTTCTGGGTTCGATAATCCCAGTTAGGTAGTAGCACTTTATTGGTACTCCTTATTGAGGAAAGTACTCCTATGGCTCATAGTCGAGAACGTTCCAATTTCCATTTTCAGTTTATAAATACAGCCCATGATCATTACTTTTTAAGTAATCTTAAATTAAATTGTCCCGTCCTTGAGATCACACAGTTTTCGAGATCTATTGCTAAATTGCTTATGGAGAAAATTTTAAATGGGCGAAGCTTTAAGCGAACAGAACGTGAATGGACCCTGTCCTGTATAACTCGGGTGGAGCCTGATGCTGGAACCAGTAATAGTTACGAAACGTCGAAAGGAGGCAACACCCTTGAGACTAACATATTTCAGTGGAGCTCGCTCTGATGGTGTCCAAACACAGGAAAAATCCCGAAATAACGTGGGGTCAACCCCTGTTAGCCGAGGTTCTTACCAGGGCATTACGCGATCCTATCGGAAGTGATAATTTAAAAGTTTGTTTAGGACCAATTTCACACGTTCGACTACTGAAGAAATCACTCTTGTAAATATAGCTTATTTCAGAGGAAAGCCAGTACTCTAAGCCAGTGCATTATTATCAAATCTGATGTATTTGAACGATATTACAGTTAGCTGGATCCGGCACGGTTTGAAGCCATCGACCCGTATCCTGATCGTGCGCTATTCAATCGCCATAATGTCGGTTGTGGGACATTGTTTTTGAGAATACCGCCGCGAAATAATAGCGGCCAACCGTCCAATAGGCCGTAATAAAGTGGCATTTTACGCTCGGGGGCCGGCGGCAATTTACGCCGCCCGCTTCCAGTGTACCCATTTTCAGGCGAAATTGCCCAATAGTCAACCGGATTGCCTCTCATTCACACCGACGTCAATTCAACGCGGAAGGAACTATTAATCGTTCCCCTCTTCTCTCTTTGTAATTTCCAAAGACACAGCTGTAAAATCGATAATTGCATTCGGTCAGTAGGAGGCTCGCTAATAACGCAATTAACTGGTCCGCCGGAGAGGAGAAATCACAAGCTATTACGCGTATAAGAAAATAATAATGCCCGTAACTCATGTGGTTACTTATACGCCACCAATTGTTTGTACGACCCGAGACAACATTAGCATTTTTTGTGACGCACTTTCATCTGTCATATTTTGGATACCTCGCAGTACTTTCCTCCCTCGTTTAGCTGAAGGCAATTCATCGACGATATATCGATTGGTTTCTTATTTGACGGAAGTTTTATATCGATATTAAAATTATATTGCGTTAGGTACAATTTTGGCAGGACCAGTTTCGGCTATTAACGGAAAATTAATACACTGGGACCAAATCTGACTGGGATGAATCGGGGCGTTTAAGAATTTAGGATTATTTAGGCTCGCATACGGTTTAGAGATATTTAAAGTCGAAACCTTTTTCCGTAAGAATTCCACGACGATTACCCGCTTCGACGCGTTTGCTCCGCTTCAGCCTAATTTCACGGATGGCCGCCCTTTGTGTTTTTCTTTCGTCCATCTCGTCGGCCTCCGACACGCCGCGTAACTGCTGCTCGCGTACCGTTCCCTTCATATTTGCAAAACAAGCGGAAATAATTGGATAATCCTCCGCGAAACGGTTCCGATTTGAATGAAAGTCCCGTCCGTTCGTGAACTTCCCGATATAATCTCTCTTCCGTTCGAAACTATCCCATCGCTCCGATACTTTGATTCGAGAGCTCTGTTCGTGTCTCCTTCTTGAAAACTCCGTGCGCCGCCAGTGAGTACCATCAACGAGCGGAGTCACCGTAGAATGTACAGCCGTGTTACTAAATATAATTTAATTTTTCTTTCTTATAAAATAAACAAATTATGCGGTATTGGAAATATGTCTAGGTAAAAATGGTTCCCTGTTTGAAATCGGTGGCAGAGTTTGGCTCCTCTCCCCATTTCTAGACGGCTGAAATGGATGTTGGGAGAGCAAAGCCGCAGAAACGTTCCGAACGCGAAACGCTTCCCAGCTGACGCCCCTTCCAGGAATAGAAACCTAAACTCATTTCCAGATCCCCTCTGCTCCTTCCATTCCGAAAAGTTTTTCTTTTTTCGAATTTACGCTACCCGAAAAGGTTCAGTTTTGCCGATCGCCATATTTGCCGTACAGATCTTCTTTATTTTGAACACTCGATTAAGGACAGTTCTGATTTGCACATTGCAGTAACTTGGTTCAGATAGAAGCTCAAAAACAACTTTCGTTTTCTTTAGTAAACTGTTAGTTTTAATCAGCTATATGTATTGCAGATAAACAATAAATTTTGGGACGTTTAATTATGCTTAATCGATCGAGCCGTTATCAACACAATTATTCACTCACTTATTTGTCCTCATACAGGTACAATAAATTTCAATCGTATACGCTGTCCCGCGCTGATTAATGTTTAGAAGGTGTCCGCCTCACAATGTCTAATAGGGAGGTGGGAAGGAGGGGTTGGGGGTATCGTGTTACAAAATTGAAACTCCGGGTCGGTCTCGTCTTGAGATTTGAATCGGGAACACGGCATTAATTAACCTATATGCGTTTGGTTCGGGTTAAGGGGCCACGGGAGGGATGCCCCCTTCGAGTATAATAAGTGGATATTAACATAATGACTTGTAGAACACCTGGTCTGTGAGGGGGTGTAGAACTCGCTTTATCCACAAGCTGTGGCGCCCCAACTCTCTTACAGCCCGGGCTAATTCATCATTTCGGTAATCATTAGTTGAGTCTTATTCTCTTTTTCTTCTTCTTTCAAATGAAAACGCTTTCGTAATGTAAACACGGGCCGAAATTGAGGACGGGTGTGATATCTATAAGTATATCGAGCTCTTGTATTATTCATTATGCCGTCTTATATTCCGAAATTATTCTTGTATTTGGATTGTCATTGACTGGACAAGTAGAAATTTTACTTTTTCCTAAATAATGAACGCAATAGTGTTTAAGGAGAAAACTATTGCAGTCTGTGATGTTGAAACCAAATTGAAATTCCGAGATTAGCACATGTTTTTTCATTTCCGTGTGATTTGGCAACGGCCAAGTCTAGAAGCAACTGGGGTCACTGCCGGGCGTTAAAATTATAACGTGATGAGATTCGTTTATAATCTCAGTGGGGAGGAGACCTCTACACTTCCTCGTCCGTTGAGAGGACTTAGGCATCGTGACCGCCTCCAATCGTGATGAATCCTTAATACAACGAATAATCACGATGGATACCGTCCATCGGTGGGATGACTTATTTCGTCGGAACTATCAGACGCAACACAACAAAGATATGTTTTCAAATATCCTAATACAGCTATTCAAAGTACGTGTAATAGATTTCAATTACCTGAGTTTTATTGAATTTTCAAGGTTTCATAGCCCGGAGCACAAAAATATTGGATTGGTCTGGGGCTTTTAAATTCATCAGATAACTGAAATTTTATAAAATATTTAAGCAAAGCTAAATGGAGCCGAATTGGACTATAGTGTTATGTTCGATCAGTGCGTGGGGCTACATATATTTGTTGAATAGCGTCAGTATTGGTCCGGGAACGGAGGTGTACGAGGCGTCGAGGGTGTGTTAGGCAAGGTCGGAGTCAGTGTATCGTGACAGGTCATGACTGAGGGGCGGGTCCCGTAAGGTCATTTTCCGGTCGAACGATCCGGTGGCCCCCCTTAAATAACAACAAGTCAGAGGGGTCCTACACCTCCAATTTGGGACGCGTACAACCGCATCGTAGGTTAAGGCAATCCTGATTGTTCTCAGTGCTCCGCACTGTGACAGTCTAAGCCTTACGATAAAATATTAAATTATTACGACGCGAATAGAAACTGTACTATTAATAATAGGTCCTTCAACTCTGGGGACCTATTAATAGATTGGTACACTTCTGGCTGACTCTGGGCCAACGGTCATCGACTGCGAAATACCATTTTGTGCGCACACGGCTTATGTACATATATTAATTGCCGTAAAAATGCGATACTTTTTCCGCAACAAAATTTTTAATTCCGCGATAATTTTTTTAATACACTAAAATTCAGAAACAAAAAATTTATATTTCTGGTTTTTTAATTTTCTCATTTTCCTAAATTTCAGTAAAGAAAAACATTCCTTGGCCTACCTCTCGCGTGAGTATCGCAATGAAGACGAAATTACGAAACACATAGAATTAAAGGCATATTGTTGTTTAGCGTTAGGACAACATTTTTTTACTATTAATTTCTTCGCAGGGTGAAAGCTTCTACTCGATTTGTAGACCCTAGTTAAAATAGCCCAACTGGGAATAATGAACTCTATATCCTTTGCCCTTTCCAATATAGGTCGGACCGTGACTCGAATCCAACGTCAGTGAGTATTTAATATTTGTTTTTTCTCTCTTTCCCTCTCTGTTCCTGCCGACCGGCGAAAAAAAATGGAAAAGAGGCACCTTTCACTCGGATCGTGTAAATTGAGAAGGGGGCAAAAAATGGTCGTCGTGCTACAAAAACTCCATTTCTCGTCTCTCCCTCTCCATCTCTTCGTCGTCTCTTTCTGACATTTTAGCATCTGGGACAGGAAATGGGGGGGGGGGGCAGTGCTAATTTTGCCGCCACGAGAGACCCTCCTTCCTGCATACAGTTTACCACTGCTACTATGTTGGATGAATAGAAAATATAGGACATCATTCATTTGAACTGACTTTATCTGTCCTCATATTGAAACACGATATTTTATTCTCCGAAACGTAAATTGTTAACAGATATGTCAACTACAAGTTGGTGGGATTTAGGCACTTTTGGGGCTAGCCTGACGCCTGTCGGCTTTAACTCTTTAAACTTTAAATGCGGATTCCGGGATTTGCGTAATTGCTATTCAGCCTCGGAGGTAGACGGGGGTTAGCTGTCGCGGAGCCGGCTGTCGGGACGCTCATGATTTAATTATAAGAGACAGTGGCGAGAGGAGCGAGTTTTGAAAAGGGAAAAGGACTCGAGACCGGGAGGGATATAATCAAGAGCGCCGAGGAGGGAGGGAGGGAGCGAGGGACAGACGGGCTTTAATAACCTTGTTATCTGTTGCGCTAAGTCCCCTAACAAGGGGTGGGGGGCCCGGCCCTAATTAACTGTTAAGGGGGCCCCATTAGGAGCGCGGAGGGAGGGAGGAGCCCCGTCTCGTTAATCCACCGCCACCGCCGACAAATCAATCGTTACGCCCCGAGAGATATCCTCACCGCGGATAGCGATATCTCGGTCCGGATCTGCCCAGTTGGCACACAGCCGCTGGACCCAAACCTATTTATAACGCGGTTCGCATTCGGAATTATTAGGGTCACTAAGAGAAAGGACTTCTCTCTCATTCTCTCAACACCCGAAACTGGGCCCCTCCGTCTCTTCTATAAACCACGGTCAACGCCTTCCGAAATGCGGATCGCATACGCAAGAACCACTTTCTCAACCCTTCCGGGAAACGTACATCGGCAGTAAAGGTTCTTTGTTCCATCGAAAAAAAAATTTCGTATCGAAATCTACGAACATATTTAGAAGCGAAGAGTTGACTGAGTGTATTTTTTCGAACCGCGATAGCGTATTTTCTTCCCATAATCGCATGATTTTAAAAGAGGCCAGTATCTTATTCCATGTTTTCTAAAGGATAAACTCATTCTTTTATCTTTGCCGTATTTTCTAATTTCGACCTGAAATTGGTATTGATGAGTACCGACCACGTGAGACAGCCGCTTAAAATATGATTCCCTCCGTTTCAGGAAAAAATTTGAAATTAGAGTCCAAGCTAACAAGGCTCAGGTGTGAATAGATGACCGCGATACGAATCATGCCTTCGCGTGGAGCCCGTTTTGGCACAAGAAAGAAACACGAAATTACTCCGAGAAACATTCGTCCCGTCGTCCGCTTTAAACGTCTGAAAAATATCTTACTGAATTTTTACTCAATCCCATTAATTAGGTAAAAAAATAATGCTTGCGGCAGGACTATGGCAGATATATGGTATGAATTTCAGGTCCAAATTGGAATCAAAGTGGAAACAAATACAGCGTTTATTTTAAAACTTGATCTGAAACTGCAGTATCGGAAGTTCTACGATTTATTACTCCGTTCAGGCAGGGACTCTGGTGTTGAGAAATTCGAAAGGGAAGATCGTTTCTGGAGATAGGACTAATTACCGACTTAATGGGATGATTTGTATTTAAAACCAGGTGTCCGGGCTGGTCTTTCTCTGTTGGTATAACTTGAGAACCCTACACTTAACCGGTCTTTCCCGCCTACCTACAGTTCTTCCTCATCCTCGTATAAATTCATAATTGCTTTAATACCGGTCTACTTTTTCACATCCTGCCAGTTTTTAATATATATTGCGACCACCGAGTCGGGTAAATTGGTCGTCCGGGCTCCGACTGAGACGAAACGTTCAATATAATTCAGGTATCCGCTGGGATTTTATAAAAACTCTAGTTTTAAAAAACTCTAGTTTAAAAAACTTTTATAAAAGTTGTGCCTCTACAGATAGTGTCTAGCCATCATCAGTAATGCTCCTTCGGTAAATAAGTGAAATGCCAACCCACGTTCGTGCCAATTGGAAACGGAATATCTAAAAACTTCAGGGACTTAATTTACTTATCTTGATATCTCCTTATAGCAGGCAAATATAAATTTTTCTTCTTCTAATTCATACATACCTGTTTATGCTATCTTAGTTCTCCGCTCGATGCTTTGGTCTAGTTAGTGCTACTAGACCGGTTTCATAATTTCCATTATCAGGTTGTAACCAAAAACCTTAACCCAAGTATTGTAATTACATATCCACTCGCTCACTTCTCCATATTCCGAATTACGATTGAATTTCTGTTTATTGTGTTTCTAGGGCGATTATTGGAGCACCGGAAAGTGAGACGAAACAATATCGCGTGAGCAAAGGAGGAGCCGTATACGCCTGTCAGACTCGAAGGGAGCAATGCGAAGTCATAGAATTTGATTCACGCGGTAAGCAATCTTATTTTACTCTAGTCTAACGTATAATTAGTAATAGTAATAAAAATAGCAGCGAAAGGTAGTATAATGGGAAGATGATTATTAACGTTGAAATGTCATAAGGAATTTGTATCAATTTCGGCCGCACATCAGGCCGACACGATTCAACGGTTTTTTTTCTTTGAGTAGGACATTTTTTCCCAAAAAAATTGAACACGACAATAACAATAATGAACACGAATTGTGTTGGCTGTAAACAGCGCGCTGTAATTCAATTTCACTGGGCAGGCGTCCGGTATGCCCGTGTAACTGTACAGAAATGCAATCCCCCTTTAAAATACGTCCGATTAAGACTCATTATTGCCGTTCGTCCGGTTCGAATAAACATTTAGGACTTGCTTTGTGTGCCGAGGGAACCGGTTTTTCTTCGAAATTCCGGTTTACAAAAACGACGTTCCGAAAAGAAATTTCAGATTTTAAAAAAGGAAAAAAATTTCTTTCATTTAAATTTTTCATGAGTATTTTTTTAACTTAAATATATGTACGCGAAGTGTCAGTACTGAACTTAATGTGACGTACTCGAAAATAGCTCACAGACTACTACGAGTATATATTTTAACATCAACCTTATTTCCGTTTGTATAAAATATATTTTATTAATATGAATTATATATATAAAATATGTTTTATACAAATGTTAACATCAACGGTCAATACGTCACCAAAAACATAATTTAAACCGTAAATTTTTTCAACGCGAAAGAATATTTTGGTCTTCCGTGGTTTTGTGTTAAACGTTTCCACCGTGTCTTTCCAACATTTGTCTCCACTGTTCTGACTTAATATTGAATTAATGAGGATTGGGATTAGTTTTATTTCCTGTTTACTTTTCTCCTTTTTTTTAATTCATCCTCTCCCGTCTTTCCCGCTTTGAAATATCTACGTTTCCCTGCACTTCATCCGGGGATTGGACGGAGAACGGCGTCCCCCCTTCCCCCTTTTCCCGTATCCCGTTTTTTTGCCCGTTATCGGCGATCATAAATCGGCCCTGGAGGCGGCGGCTCGATACGCCCGAATAAATATTGGCCGCTAATTGAGACGTATCGCGTGCCGATAATCTGTTTAATCTTCATTAGGCCTCGACCCCCCATATTAATTGTGCGTGAATCAAACGAAGGGGAGATCCTTTTTTTTTGTATTCGTTCTGGCGCGGGACTTTTTTTTCCTGTTTCCAGGCAATTTATACATCTATATACAGGGAAAAAATCCTGTTGTGAAATGCTTTACAAGTCATCGCCTGAATTGTTAATTTACAACTGCAATCGTTTCGTCCTCATGACATTCCCCGCTTAGCGATACGCCGGCGAAAGAAGAAAAAAATGCAGTTTGGCATTTATAAATTCTAGAAACACTCCGGTTTCCGACAATAATAAAATGCGCCGCGTTACCGGTTCTGGTCAAATAATTAATGTTTCCGGAGCGGTAATTCATTAAAAAAGCAAGAAAATTAAACGCCGCGATGTCGGCATCTCTTTTCATTCAAGTTTATTTATGGCAGTTAATTTCGTGTAATGGTTCTAATTCCTGACTTTTTAATTATTCGGCACCCATCTGTTCGCCTGAATTCTCTTCCGCCTTCTGCTATAGTTTCGAGTTTATTAAACTGGTGTTAACGTAGCTCAATGAGACTCTTCTGTAGTACTGTCATAAGGGAGAATTAAAGGAAAAGGATTTTTTACACGCATTTCAAATTACTTTATCAAAAATACTGCTATCTAAACAAAAACAATCAATTCGGCGGTTTTATAATGAAAGATCAACACGTTATAATGTCTTTGCTGTTTTATTGTTAATTATCATGACTAATTCATTTTTATTATCGTAAGTTCCTATTCAGTCTGATGACGGTCGGTGAACCCATTTTGATCGAATACACAGATACAATCGAACATATACGGAATGTAAGATGAATTCAGAGAAATTTTGGGCCCTCAGGTTTGAGCTAAATATTCTCACTTGCAAATCCTTCCTCTGAAAAGATATTTCAGTAGACGCTGAGATTTACCACCGTATTTACCTTAAGAGGGGTCCGTATTTGAAGGGTTTTCGCCCTTTCCTCTCGCGTGTTGTCCTCTTCCAACGTTTCGGAACTCTTTCCGGTCCCGTCATCAGGATATCGGAGGGACACATCGGGCAGTGATGAGTCGATTAGTTCCGTCCGTGATAATTCGAAAACAGTTTCGAAAGAGTTCGAAAAGAGGTGTGGGGGTTGGTAAAAAAGTTATAAATGGACCGGTTAGCGAGAGACGGTCGGTGGTCCGGCGTATTCATTTTTGCCGCCGCGAAGGCATCGACCGATAATTAGAGTAGAAGCTTATTCCGGAGCCGGCGTAACGAAGAGGCGTGACGGGATTGAGACGTCCTTCTCATGACTGATGCCTGCGGGTCTCCCGCACACACGCACGCACACAGACACGCACGCACCGCCGGATCGCTCCCTGAACTTCGCGTCTGGCGTCGGAACTTGAAAACTGAATCGAGAACGGAAAGGGGACAAAAAAAAAGAATCCCCCCGGACACATTAGCATAAATGAATATTTAGGCCTCTCCTAGACCGTCAGTTATTCTCACACATTTCACCCTGGGACCGATCGAGGTGTGTCAATAATTTTTGTCATCCTCGTACCGTCAAATTCGACCGTACCGGGAAGGATAATCGATTAAAAGCTCTGTACTGTACCAGGTTAACAGAGTGATGAAATATGAAATTGATGTGACAGGAAAGTTCGCCGTTATAAACTGTGCAGGGCGCACTATCACCGGTCCTCATTATAAATTTTTTGAAGACTACAGTTATTTCGTGTGTCTCCTCTCGCTGATTTGGTCTTTTGCCAGACCGGTTTCGGCTGCTTGCCGTCTTCAGTAGCGGTGTTAGTCACGCTGCCAGTCCTCACCAGCGAGAGGAGACAGAAACACACGAAATCTACGGTATTACCAACCCCTCGCAGACCACAAGACAGGTATGTTAAACTACGATTGTCGTTCCTTAAATCATCACCGCACATCGTCGTTTTTCACACTTTTCGCGAATTCGGTTCTTGCTGCTCCTGCCGTATGAAAACGTCGTCGACGTCCAATATTCTTTTTCTCTATTCGACAGCCGCAATGTCGAAAAATTATATTGAAATTATGCGCACTGGCTGCGGTACAGCCGAGGCTGTGAAATAGGGCGAGATGTGGACTAATTGCGTTTGAGCCGTTGTCACCGTCCCCGCCGTACCGGCCAATTTATTTATCGCTCCTGCGCACGCGTTGTCAAAAATCTTGACGATTTATCACGGCCGTAATTCAATTAGTCACGCTCCCGTGACAGAGGGGTATATATATATATATATATGTTCTAAAAATGGACCCGCGATTCGGTTCACATGTCCAGAGGCCGTGCTGAAAAGTGCTTAATGGAACCGCCGAGAAAATAGACACGAAGAAATGCATTCGATCTATTATGCGGCCGCCGGGATATATATATATATATATATATATATATATATATATATATTTAACGAACGGCAGAATTAATGCAAACTGAACCCGGCCAGCTCTGAATTATTCATTCGATTAAATATTATTGTAAGGATAGAAAAAGTGTAGCGAGCGGTCGTATTTTCAATGCCGAAAGAAAGAGGGGCGTATATATTCCTTTGTGTATGGCCGCCCGCTGTCCGTTTTTGAACTCCGACGTTTATTTTTTCCTCTTTACGTTTTCGTACTTACTGTCGCCGATCTCGTGATTACTGGTTAGTTTGACGGGAGAAGTCATCGACTAGACGTGCCTATCTGAGTTGATACTTCGTGATTACATTTCATTGATTAAAATACAGCTGCAGATTTAGCCGGCGTTGTGATTTATGAGGGAGGTTATTGGGCACGGGAGGGTGTTTTTCTGAGGCGAGAGATATAACGAATCAATGGTTCGAGTCCTTCGAATCGTTTTGGTCTTTTGGTTCAATAATGAATTATCGGTGTAATATAATCGGTGTTATATTATCGGTAGGTTTTGATCGAGGTAAAGGGTTTCTAGGAATAGACCGGATAATATTGGTATACGGTCTGCATAGGAAGTAACTGGTGTTGAAGTGCATGAGGGTTTAGCGGCAATGATTAAGAGGCACTTACCTTGAAAAGCACGACTAGAATAAAAAGTCAGGTGCACAGTCGTTAGGAGAGAGTACCGAGAACGCGAATTAAATATTCGCAATGACTCCTATGAAGTCGGTTGGTAGGGAGTGATTCACTAGAATTCAAGCTTCCATATGGAGGGAGGCGGGCTATGAAATTTCGATTCCCACGGGTATCAAGGCTTGTAAATTTCAGACTTTAAGTCCCCCTTTGCCAATGAATCACTTTTACCTCCCCCCCACCCCTTTCCCAAACCGGGTAAGCGTTAATCTTTCACCCGCAGAGGAAGTAATTATGTATCACACGACGCGTGAAACTGGAGTCGCAGAAATAACATGCCTGGAACTATAACTCTGCCGGCCCATTACGCCAAATTACGTGCGCCTTAAAATAAATTTAATAATTTTAATTATTCTACACACACGCACGCATATATATAAGTAAATTTATCCTCAATGAAATAAAAATTCATTACAAAATTTAACCTTTACGAAATTCCAGTGTTTACCTCAAGTTAATAATAAACAAAAAATAATGACTCTACAATCTGCTGGTGGTGGTCACTTGTAGAAAATTCGTCCATTATTGCTACTCTTTTATCGTCTTCTACAACCCCAACTCCGATGACCTTCTTCTTTCTTCCTGCTCTGTTATGACCGTTCCTTTTCATACGCCCAATGGCTCTCTACACATATCACTTTAATTACCCGCACCAGCCCGTCGAAACGGGGTTTCTTTAAAGAGGCACCACCTCAACTCTGCATTATTCCCGATGGACGACATATTTTTTCAGAGAATCATCCCTTCCAAGCGAGCGAAGATCGATTGTTATTTGTCGCCAATGACATTCCCGAACACCAGAAAAAGGACAGAACATATATTATATATTTATGTAACAAAACAACCACCAGAGTACAAGTGATGGGACCGTAAAGGCAGGATACTCCACAAGCATCTTATGTGCCAGAGTACCGCCATACCAGCGAGAGGATAAACTACCTATTAAGCGGTTATCTAATTTTAGTCATCGAATTGCCCACTCCGAATATACCCGAAGTGACCAGTACCGTCCTCCTTCAATAGAACCTCCTACTCTAAACCAGAGTCTTTCTCTTTTTCAAGTAACGAACGGCGCCCCAGTAACAATTATGCGCCGACTGTAGGCCCATCGGGTAGAAGAATAGGAATGCACAGGGTTAGACCGCGGCCGGCGTCTGCGGTTTGCGGTTTCGTCCAGGGCCCGATAAATCACGATCAATAGGATAAATACGGCCCTCTAAAACACGGCCCAGAGACTAGCCCCGGGGACCGGTTTCCACCCCGCTTTTCGCCCTATCCAATGGAAACACGACCGGATACCGACCGTCCCGTCCCGCTCTTATTATTAATATCCGAATAATTCACCTCGGCTTAGGTGGAGTTTTGCCTCCTCGATTGTGGCCACAATAAAGTGGTCCGGTCTCTATCTCTCCGCCGCTGTCCCAAATTTATCGCCATATTTTTTTTTTCTTTCTTACTCGGGCAGGCTCGGGCGGCTAATCTTATTATTTGGACCGCCGGAAATTACAATTTTACGATTCCGGCCCGGCGGTGTCAAAACCGGACTCGGTTTGGCGGTTCTTTATTTTTCGAACTCCCCGGGACCACTGTTAACTTAGTGTGGGACACATCGTATTTAGTTAGTTTTGTATCGTAAATCATTAAATCGAATACAATTAATAATTTAAAATATTCTAATTAGCGCTAGATAATTATATTGATGGCTCAATTCATTTTTTTTTTAAAGGGCCGGTATATTCGGATACAAAGGGCTGAAAATTGCCTTAATTAACTGGGGTGTCAGTCTGGGACGGGCGAATTGATTTCTGCCGGCGTTTAACTAATCTTAATCCGTTATTAAAACAGTTCGTAACATGGACTCGAAGTTATAAGTGACTGGAGTGATGGGCGGCCGAAGCTTTGGGGCGGGGACCCGATTTTCTCGACCCCTGAATTGGACGAGCCCCTCACCACAGCTAAACCGGGGGAGTGGCTCGAACGCCACTCAACGTCTAATGATTTACAGCTAGCGGGTACACTGGAGACCTCTCCTAGATTATCTTCTGGGGGGAAAAATGATTATTATTATCATTATTAGGTTCCTCCGAGTGGATAATTAATTTTAAATTTGAAAAGAGTCAAACGCAGGCTTCGTCACACATACACTGATACAGAACTGATTATATATCTGGATTATAACTTAGTTGTTTCTAAGTATTTTGTTCACTCGACTGTTTGTCTGAAATAATCCCACGTTGTTATCTGATGCGTTAAACACGTCCCAAACGTTCGTTATAGATACCTGAAAAGGAAATGGCCACGGATCTAAATATGCCATATCTAACATGGTTTCGTCCTCCGTTGTTGTCCACTCGTTAATAGTGATTTACAATTGTGATAATAAAGCAGTTAAAAAAAACATTAAAGTATGCCTACGCTTACATGAAACGTACATAATTTCCGGTTTACCGTTTTTAATAGTCGAACTGGACTCAGGTCCAAAGCCCTTCCTCCCTGTACCGAGATATTTTTGCAATACGGGTACCAAACGTATAACAGAAAGGCGCTAATAATAGAGGAAGAGTAGCAGCCCGTTGTGAAGCCGAGAAGAGGTTGGCGAATACCCGAAACCGGTCCAAATAAAACCAGTCGTAATCGCTTTTCGGTCTTCAGTAGGCCGGCGTTCGGGCCGCTGGGAGTGGCCGAACGTCATTCACTCCGCCGAACAGTGATTTACAACCGCGGCGTAACGTGGAGGAACTGGTCTTTTCGGTAATATGTTAATTATAACATAGGCTACCTCCAAGAGAGAGAGGGGGAGAGAACAGAAAAAAAGAAGAAGATAATCTAGACGGCTTGTAATTTGAACCGCGCGGAAATTTTTCCAGCGCTCCTTCCCCCCTCCGCCATCTGCCGTACGCCAAATAACCGTGTTAACCCTTCCCGTTGCCTCCTCAATCATAATTATCGAATTCTTTCCCGAAACAGTTGCGGGTCCTACGGGGGCGCCCCTTTCTCCGACGATAATTACAAGTGCCGGTCGATGGGGGGGAGCCTACGCTTAACGGGCCCTTTTATGCGAGAGACCAATGTTTCGGGCATAAATCGCGCCTTCTCTCTCACACACACACACACTTAATCTCCCAACATCTCGCATATGATCAACTTTTTTTATAAATTTATTTTAATCATAATTAA
This sequence comes from Lethocerus indicus, assembly GCA_019843655.1. Lineage (NCBI taxonomy): Eukaryota > Metazoa > Arthropoda > Insecta > Hemiptera > Belostomatidae > Lethocerus > Lethocerus indicus. Next base: position 31,623,973 of record JACDQD010000004.1, on the reverse strand, counting down.
CTCGTTTCCCTCTGATTTACAACTCTCGCTCAACTACGATTTCATTTATATTAGAAGACTATTACATTTAATTCCTCCCCTTTCCATAATCTATTTACTGGGTATTTTCTGTAAATCATTATGCATATCTCAATACAACATCGAAGTGTCGAGGCACGTGGTTAAATTTTCTTTAATTCTTAATTTAATTTTGGCGTAAACAAAGTCTTTTCCCTCTCGTTTATAACTCAATCGTGTTGACTACGATTTCAATTATACTGTAAGAATATGTTACCCCGTAATCAATATACCATCATATCCTCAATCTAATGCCTATTTTTATGAATGAGTAGACCTAAACCGTAAATTTAGTCTCCTAAGACCTCTTTTGAAAAGGACATCAAAAAGAAATCCAACATCGCCCGCACCCAGAGATTCCAGTCAAAAGTCCTTAGTACCATTCTTAATGATCCCCGGTATGTTTCTAACCACACAATCCACCATGACCTCAACATACCGACAGTCGACGAAGTCGCTAAATCTCGGTTCCTGAAGTTCCACTCCCGCCTTTCTCCTCGTCCTAACCAACTCGTTCAGTCCCTTTCCTCTCTTACCCATCCATTATCCCCGCGTCGGCTTAAACGCCACTGGCCTAGAGATTTTCTTAGTCCCATGCCATGCATAAGCTGCTCATGTGACAAAAGTGCCATCATCGGGTGGTCTCTGTTATCGAGACATTCACGTGGAAAAAACCAAACATTCAACATCTGTACCAATAACTATATGTAGTTGATTGTACACAAAAATAAAGGTTAAAAAAAATGAACGACGAATCATACTAAACCTAGATCTCCTAGATCGTCACCTTTGTCGTTGTCCGGACAGTTTCGACAAATCCCTCATCGGCCGGTTAATAAAGAGCGATAAATTAGGTTGGCGTTATAAAAAAAAAACAAAAACGGTGCGTTATCGTGTGAAGGCGTCGGGCCTAAAGTATTGCCGGGCACCGTCTTCCCGAGGGGGCCGGAGTTATGAATCCCGGGCGACGTATGTTCTCGGGGCAGATGGCCGCGATAAACTCCCTCTTCTGGGTCGGAGGAGAGGTTGAAATACAGTCGGGCCCGAAAACCGGGTGAGAACCGGAATATATTAGAGCGTCTTTCGTACCGAGGGGCGTACAGACGAAAACGGCCACTCGGGAGGCGGCCGACGGGGGCGTCATTCTTATATTTTATATTGTTCCGGCCTAACGTATTCGGTACGGGTTTTTGGGAAGTGGACCCTGACCGCAACCTTTCTCAAACCCCGGCCGTTATTTACGCCGTTACGAAATACTCCCGGGCTCCTTCTCGGGGAGGGCCTTCCAATAAGCCGGTAGGCATTTCCAATTTACGGCTCATCTCATTATTACTTCTCATTCGCTTTCATTTAACGATTCTTTTAACAATACTAATCTAATACGGTGCTGCCAAATTGTCTCAACGATTTTCCATTGATAAGCCTATCAGTTCCACATTAGGATAACAATAGTAACATTTTATATAATAACTAGTTTGTTGGTAAATTTCCAACTCATCGACGCTAGTTTAAGGTGGGATTGGCAACGACATAACGTTTTAAGATGGCTACATATAGTTCTCATCAAGTTTGCTTCGTGAAATATTATTCACGACTAGAATACGAGTACTATTTACCAGTTACAGAAGTAAATTTTAATACTAATAATTTCTCTTCTACGGTGCACTCTGACCTCGCAGTGTTTTCCCTGCTAAGCGTTAAACGGGGTTTAAGATAAAAGTTTATATCGGTCCCGCCGGGCAGTCCGACAATAAAGTGTTGCGTTCGGAGTGGACCCAGTCGGCTAACGAGCGCGGCTAATGTACCGCATCGGCGGCCCTTCTGGGGGGGACAAATGAAAATTTCAAATGTTCCTCGTTGTTGCGTCCACAACCGGCGGCAATAACCGTCCTGCATCCCGCAACGAACACTTCGGAATACCGTTCGAACGTTATCAGATCCGTCCCCCCTCTGACTTCGAACCTGCGTACACCCTAGACCGAATTTATCCCCCGAGTATCCGCCAGCTGAAAGAAACGAGAAAGAGTATTCGGCGTATGGTAATTAAATGGAGGCTCGTTTTCTAAATGTCGGCCGTTTAGAAAAAGCAATTTGTTGTTGGACCGCGTGGGCGTTTCTCGGCCCCATTATTGCCCATCGACCATCGGCCGTCCGGTCTTCCCTTTTAATTGGATAGACGCGAATATCCTCTACTCTGGTCAATAGTTCTGGATTGTTTGTATTAAATGTAATGGGCGTCCTTTAGAGGCCGTCTTCTAATTATTCTCTCGATGCCTCGACTACCGACTAATTATTACGGCCGTCCGATTAGATCTAAGAGATCGCATCGTTTAAAAAGAAAAAACTAATCAAACAAGATACAGATTTATTATCGTCCTTGTCGTGTTCTCTATCTCCTGCCGCGTATATAAATAAAGCCTTGTTCGTTATTTACGCTGTCGTGTCCGGCCATTCGTACTGCATATAATAGGCCACGGGATTACACATATACGGGTTAGTAATTGCGACACACGGGGGTTTGAATTGAATGCGATATAACTCAATAAGTAAATACTGGAAACGGTGAAATGTTAATGATAGCAGCCTGACAACGAAGCTAATTCAGAAATTTGAACCATTACGATAAAAATTACGAAATTATTAAAAATAAAACAAACTTAATTACTTTTTTCTGCTTTAAGTGTCTCCTATAGTATTGAGCTTACAAAAGAACCATTTTAATTATCCCATTGAAATGGAAGTTCCCCCCCAAGAATTTCCCTCGCCTCTCAATGATATAATTAGCGAAAGGTTTCCAGCGCTAAGGAGTTATTCAAAAACTCCCGGTATTCGTCCCACTGCCGGTTTAATTGGTCGGACGGGGGGGGGGATGGGGGTACACGTATTCATCGATAACCACTTGATAAAGGCTCGCGTGTATAATTACCAGAGAATTTCAAACAACCCTCCCCTTCTAATAGGCGAGACTGTATCTAATCTGGGCGGTTACTGGGACTGCGTGGGCGGCTTCCCTTCTGCCCCATTAGTGCGGCACTGGCTTTGCACGACGGCGAACCTCCTTTGCTCGTCGATACCTTTCGCTTCCAAAAGCCAAAGTTCGTGCCCCGCTGTCCGATCGATAATTGAACAATTGGTTTTCGCTTCGTGGAAAACGGGCCCGGGCTAATAGGGAAGTGACTTTCCGGCCGTACCCCCTTTGCCGACCAATTAAGATCTGCGTCCGACGGGAGTATTCCAACCACCGATATCATTTTCACACGAAACAGCACTTCGGCCGAATTAGTTTAATTCCTAATTAACGATTAATGAAAACATAACAAATGACAATGTCTTTTTGAAATTCGTTATGGCGAAATTGGTGGCACGTATTTATTAAAATTCGTATTTTATGTTTTCTCGACGCGCTGTGACTTTTACAGAACGAAATATAAAGTAATTCGGGAACAATTGTGTTAAAAAATCCTTACGACTTCGAGACTGTCCAATATAGTTCCAGAGAGGCCGCCAGGTAGCACCGGCTATCGACTCAGAGTAGGGCATCGTTAAGTCAAAAATGGTTTGCTACAAAATTAAACAGAAAACTAATTGAAAGGATGCTTCTTTACAGTCACTTTCATTAATTGTTCTGTCCCTTTCAGCAGGTGCGTCATGTCGATATGTCCCAACAATTATTTCATTTTTATAAGTACGGAATGATTTAAAAATATTTTGTTTGTTACAAATCATAATTGTTAACAAGCACAATTTCAAACAGCAGTTGGTTTCGGACTAAAATTTCTGACGTTATACCTTCAGTAACGTTTAGTTACTTTTCTGGATGCTATAAATTAGGAGAGCCGTGTCGCTGGGCGCGAGAGGGAGAAACACAATCCTCGTTCGGTATCCGGCGCGTTCGCCCGTTGCAATATATCGGTAGACGTGCCGGCAATTCTGATATTTTCCTATCCATACGGTATGGGAAAATTATTACGGAATATCTGAAAAGGGCGTTTGAATGGAATGCAACGCGTTGCGACCGACCACCTGCGATCATTATCCGGCCGCTTTAAAGCCTTTAAGTTGTACAGCGCCCGTCTCGGCGGGACGTTACGGCGACCGTAACTCATAAAATTCCCGTACGCAAAAAGCGTAGACAAAAATTATGGATACCTATATTTACTCGGGTATGGGGAAAAAGTCATCCGCCACCAAATATTTCCCCCTTCTTCGCCCGAATTGTCGACCAACAAACGGAAAGCACGCGAGCTATGCCCGAATATAACATTCCGGTTATTGATCAAATTGGAATTCGGGAAGAAGAAGAAGAATTCTATCGGCCGCGATCGCAGTTAACCGATACAGAAATTTTTTTTCTCAGGCGACGTGAAGTTTCATATTTTTTGTCTCTCACTCCGGGCTTTCTCTATGCTTTTTTCTGGGGTAGATTTAGTCGTCCTCACCTGTCCAGCCGCGTATCCTCGTATCGCGGAAACTTTGGGGACGTGCAACGTCGGCACAATAAAATCGTTGTTTGAAAAGTTAACGTGGGAGATTTGCATCCCTCTAACCCTCACTGCCGGCCGATATAGAGCATGTAAATCATCCCGTGTTTGTTTCGTATCCGAACAACGAGCGCGCGGAATTGTCCACGCATAATTGAACCGCTCGGCCGGATAAGCCCCCGTGGAGCCGCTCGGAATTGAGATAGCTCCGTTGGCCAACTCCCGGCGCATATTTAAACCGCCGGTGCGATATTACGTCGGCCATTTATAGGCCTCGGACGGCGAATGGAAGTGGCGAGAGTGGAGGGAGATAGGGGGGGGGGCTGCCCGCCTTTATAATTAAGTTGCCCATAGTTGTGGTTCCCCCGGCGGGGAATCAGATGTTTGCTTCCTTAAAAAGAGAAAGCTCCGGCGTATTTATTGGGCGTAGAGGTTTCGACCGACCTTTACACCGCCGGTCGGCCGCCCATTCGCGAGTTATAACCGCCCGCCGACACGATTATTCCGTTCGAGTGGCGGACGATTTATTCTGGAACTATTTTCGATTCGAATTATATTTTCCAGTCGGCCGGCGTTTCGAATATTATCATTTCTGATTTGAGGTCCTTGGGTTTCCCAGGCCACATTATGAAAAATTACGAACCGGTATATAACGCTAATGTCATCCCTCACGGGTATCGAGGTATTTGCCCCCGACAGTCTTATTAGGAAGGCCCCAAATAAAATGATGGGAATTGAAAATTCAGAAAGAAATTAATGTGCCTATGCTCGGCAATAATTTAGCGATTCGGTTGCCAAAAAAGTATCTGTTTTCACTATTAGAAAGCTAGCACAGGACCAGCTCCAATCTGCCAGTGGAGGCAGAATCCTGTAAGTTAAAAATATGAACACTAAATCGTGATTGGTATTTGCACAGTTCGAAAGAACGCTATGCGAAAGAACGAACTGTAATTTGGGCTTTGAATCTTACGTAAATAAATATACTATATCGTATTATGCTTAAGAAGACGTAAAACCCTAGTTATGAAACCTAAGGAAATGTAAGTGAAATATAAATCCCGACATAATTAACAAGCGTTTTCACAACTCTTGACTTGAGAACAGATGGGCGAAACAAGAAGCCGCGCTCCTACGACGCTGTAGCTCTATCAATTTCATTGATCGGATATTGAACACGCCGTTTATTCGCGGCCGAGAGAGATAATTACGGGCGGCCGGGCGGAATTTATTTTAGTCTACATAAATGAAAATCATCTTCATAAATCCTTTTTTTCTTTTTAAGTCGCATAATTACGGTACACCGCTCGGCGTCTTCAATAGCCGTTTCGTCGGACGGACGCCGGCGGTATATTAGAGATGGTAGGCGATAAATTAATAATACATTAGCGATACAATGCCTTTCGCGGGATGCAGTTAAGATATTAAGTCGTTGGGTGGGTGGAGGGGAGGGGGAGTGTACGTCTTGTAATGGGTTTGAATTACGCTTCTGGCCGGGGTTAATAACAGGTGGTGAGCTGCGGTGTGGGTGTAATCTGGCCACCGACAGTGGATGGAGGCCGCAATTAAAACTGATGCGGATTTCTTAAATCGGCCCTTCTAGATGGTGAACGCAGATAGCCCGGCGTTATGATGGCTGTATTACACACCGGCTGGGACACCAGCGCACGCCTAGAAACTCAATTACAAACGGCCGACACCTCTCTACTGGAATATAATTCGTTTCTAATTAAGAATATACAGAATATTGAACGCGGTCAGTTCGCAATCAGAAACCTGTCTTTCTAGAGCCCACAGAACAGTCTCTGTCGGATATAAACTTCGGCACAGATCGGTTTCGACTACAGGAAGCTGCAAATAAATTGTGAAAAAATTCGAATGATCTAATAAATTTATGTCTCTTGACGGTCCAACGAACGATATTAATTTGCAATATCCTACCTTAATGTTTTAGTTCAATTAGCTGTTCGATAATTTTTATTACTCCGTTCCCTTCTAAGTAGTTTAGCTCGGCTTTTAACGCGGAATGCCATACATTTAGTTAATTTCTTATCACTTTCAATCGTAAAATATTGGCAGTTTATTATTCCATAATTTATTGTGAAGATGATTTAAAATTATGCTTCTTAATTAATAAAAAGATTTGAATTTAAATATGCGAAAGGACTCTTGGATGTATACGTTTTCCTATGTTTTATCTACGTCATATCCACGACATTTTCATTGTTTATCGTTTCACTGTTTAAGCATCTCCTAGATTATTTATTATCAAGCGGTTGCAATCCCATACTCTCATCATGACGAGTTTCATGATCTTGCATCGGAAATTCCGTCGTGATGGAGCATAAAATAATACGAATTATCTTTCTTTTTCTTCGTGACAATTATCGTACCGTTCATACGGGACCTGTTTACAGTATTGCAATGTGGAAACGCGTTTCATGCGTGAATCACCGATGCCAAATCACAAATTCCAAATCGAACCGAATTCATTTGAGTGACTCACAGTCGATTATTCATGAATAATGAGGAACTGTGCTAATTAAGACACTAAGGAATTTTTCTTTTGATTATATGACCAAGAAACGAAACCTTGAGGATATTACTGCGTAAATACGTTTTTAGTTAGGTGTTGAAAATTTCTAAGCGCTGCGGACAATTTTCTGCTATTAAGGAAGTATTGTCAGAGATGGCCAAAGTTTTAAAACGAAAGGACTGCAGTTAGCTTTCGATCGCAAGTCGTCCAACGAGCAGGTTGTATATAGAAAGTGTATTTTCGAAGTGGAAAACGGTTCGTACCAAGTTGGGCGGGTGCAATTGAAATTCTCGCCGCGGGCCACTCAACAATCGGGTTAATTACGGCGGGCGCCATTTAATGTGTCACTCAAACTGGGGCGGGGGGGGAGATTCGAAAAATTCCCCGAGTCCGTTTTCAGCGATATTACTTTGGAATGATGATTCACGATGTTAAAGGGCCCGGCGGTCGGCCTCCTTTGAGCCGGTCCCTTCCTTCGCCTTTTGAAATATTTTAAAATTCCCACCGGCCGGAGCCGCCATTTTGCGAACGCGCTATCGCCATGTTTATTCGGCGACGCCATAATACGGCCACCGGACGGATTCCGGAGAGTCGAACGCGCGAAGAAGAAAAAACATTAAAAGGGAAGCGACTTATTCCTTTTGTCCTTAGCCGAGCCTCCCTCCACTTCTTCGCCGCCACTTTCAGAGGCCCCCTATGTTCTCCCCCGCCCCCAGCCACCGGCCTCTCAGACTCTAATAATGACCGCATTAAACAATATTACAAGGATATAGACACCTCCGAACCGGGTTTTGGCACCGAGACATTCTTCACCCCTAAGACAATACAGGAAACCCAGGATTAGTGCGGCTTTATACAATGTGAGACAAAGTTTCGATACCCTCCCTTGAAACATGCGGTCATACTTTTGGTAGCGCGGCGAATAGCGACAGCGCCTTCGGCCCGAAGCGGCAGACAGGTAAATTTTGATATAAGTTTAATATATAATTTTGATATATTTCCAAAGCTTATTGAATAATGCTGGATTCCTGTAATTACAAGATCTGACTTACAGCCGTAATCCTCTAGCAGATACCGATTAGAACGCGACATGAAAAATTCCTCTGGTAAATTTGTCTGTCACTTTGGTCACGTAAACACGGATTGCTAGATGTGTAGTATATTTGAAGTACAATTCGACCCGTCCGTACGGTATGTTTCCACAACATTGGAAGAGTTCTCTTTCAGATCCCAGGAGTGAGTCACGCTCAGAAGGCTTCCCAGAAGTCCCGGGCAGGAACGGTCGGAATTTTTTCGGAATCTTCTTCGGACTGGGAATAAAAAGAAAAAGAGAAAAATCGAAATTCGTATCGAGAAAGCGAGGAGGCGCTCCAATAATAAAAGAGCTTTATGTCTTTTAAGAGTCAGTTTCCTTATAGCGATCGGCATGTATACCTCCGATCGATGATAAACTCCAGTCGGCGGCGGGACATCAAGGGGGGCCGGCGTTTATAGATTTACCCTTCTGGATTTTATGACTCTATTTTTTGATCGGGAGCCGGTCACTCTTCTAATGAGAGAATGAGGGGCCCCGGGGGTCCATATAAGGCCGAATATCCACCGATACAAAAGGAAGACGACGTTTTTCGCGTTTCGTAAAAGGTCCCAAAATGCTCGCGGGATTTGCCCCGTGTAAGGATGATAACGGCCGGAAGACTCTAAAGTCCGATTCTAAAATTCAACGAATAAATTACGGTATATCGACGTGTGTAATGTTGAGCGGTGTGGTTTGCACGGAAATTATAGGCGTTCGAGATTGCTGGTTCGATTTCGCACTTTTCGTCTTATCCTAGTCCTAGAGTGGAAGGGCAAAAACCCTTCCAATCGAGCCCGCTTGTGTTTCCAAGTGCAGGAACAATCCCGGAACTGTAGGGGGTTTAACCCCACCTCTTCACACAACATTGTGCGATCTCAACGGATTCGGGTTCTGCTCGCGGAAACCTTCGTCCATTTATTGTAGGCATTGTCGGCACGAAGGGAACAACAATGATTAATCGAGAAGCATAATTATTAATTAATTGTAAATACGAAGTACGTTTCGACGATAGCGCCAGTCGGCCATGTCGTATCGATTATATTTTAATTGCGATTTGGCGACGTACCGAAGCCGGAGCAAATGTTACCGCCTAATGATCGAATCCAATCAAGAGGAGGGGTGTGGGGGGTATAAAATGAGCTGAAGGGAGAGAGGGAGAGAGGGAGGCCTAGAGGGTGACTGGACACAATGCGAGGGCCGCCCCCCCTTTCCAACCGAGTGAGTAATAATGTTAGAGGGGGCCGTGTCTGATTGCCGGTGCGCTTTTCTCTGATAGATATGATAAACCGCTAACAGGACTAATGGCGCTGGCGGGCCCCGCGGCCAGAATTAATGGCGCTTGATTAAGCCGCGATGCTCCAAATGAGTCTTGTCTCCCGGCCGTAATACATCTCGGGAAAATAATGCCCGCCGCCGCCTCAACGCTAATCGCGTGAATTTTAATAGCGATATTCGCAGCTCGTTTGTAACCGAATACACACGACAAATTAGACGAAACGGGCAGAGAGAAATGGAGAGGAGTCCGATCATTGAAACGGTAATAAATCTCACAATATTATTGTCTCCTTTGGCCAGTAATATAATATCTAATTTTTTCAATATAACAGAACTTGCCTATCGGGTAATTTTTTTTACAATTTGTTCTGAACCAAAGATGTTCCATATTGATGTGTTACGGAGTTATACGTGGTAGGCTCCGGTAAATTTGGTGGATTCAGCCGCATATGAAGGCCTCAAACTCTCCCCAATTTGTGGATATTGTGTTGTGAAAATTAATATCATCGTCGGCCGCCACTTATGTATGAACAAAGCTGGTTAACATTCCAGAATTATTAAGGCAAAATTATATTCGGCTTAGCCGTACGATAATTAATTTATTCTAGGGATGTTGTTATGAACACAATTTTACATTCCCGGTTCGTGTTAACTATTTTTATGGGCATTAATCTCGTTTAATGTAGTAAGCCTCCAAATTTAGGACTTGACCGTTATTGAGTACAACGTGACATCGAAGAAATCCAATATCCCGGCGATGGCATTTTCATATAGCTTTAATACGTGAGTGCCGATTTAGTAGTTATATAGATTTAGCAAGTGTAACGAACCTGTCACAATTACCCGTTTGTGCCCTTCCCGCCGTCGCCGATGAATTCAGACTTAACCGGAGCTGGGGCGGGGGCTTTGGGGAAGACCGCCTAATAAGTCAGTGACCACGTCCTGCTGTCAAAATAAAGGAAGAAAGATAAGATCCCGTTGTGGGGCGGGAAACGGCGCATAATTGGAGATGAATATCGAGGACAGACTTCCCGAGATCGGATCGGATAATCTTCGCGTTTTGTCAAAGTCGGCGGTTTTTTGTACCAATCAATACTGAATCGGGAGAAGTTCAATCATGTTCTGTCAACGCGGCCCTTTCTCAAATCATTACGTCCCGGAATTAACTCCGAGTTTAAAATTGAATCCGGTTAACGTCACCGTTAACCGGCCGTTGATTAACCTGTTACGTATTAAAATTTAAAACTAGCGGTTTTCTTCCCGTTTTTTCCCCTCACTCGGTATTTCTGGCGGTAAATTGTATTTAATAAAACCGCCGGATATCGTATAAATAATTAATTAACGCGGTCTCGGAATCACATCGACTCGACTGATTTCCAGTTGATTGGCATCGTCGTAAAATACTGTTAATTGGATAAATTAATTTTCTCCCGTTACTGCCGCTTCCCATAAATCGGTAATACAGCAATCGAGGGTAGGAAATAGACGTGTTTTTGCGCTAATTTATTTGACGTTATATTATACAGGTTGTTGCGAATTTTATACTACCGATTTCCCCTGTTTTTTTTTTAGGACGGGATGGATATAACTGTTATTCATCGGCAAATTACCGAGGCACGAGTATACTGTTACTGCGACTGTCTAACAGCGTGCCTTCTAATTATTTGCTCAAAAAAACGCAGTCTCCAGATTAAATATATGAATCAAATACTTTATTTTCCTTCTGTCTGGCTACATCGACTATGTAGCAGAATTGCAATTATTAAGTATGAAAATTACCGTACTGATTAACTGGAAGAACTCTTCTCGCGTGGTATTTGTGATGTTACTAGTATTTATGGATTACCGATGTAGAATGTTAGGCTATTAGTAACATCGATATATAATACCTACTGTTATTGGATTGACCCCACAAATCCATCGATATCTGTCCACCTGGTCTTTGAGCCAACTCTGTCCTACGTACAGATACCATTAATCAGGACCCTCGGCCAGTAATAAGGCATTGGCGATACAGATCTCGGGGCTAACGTCCTCCAGAAGATTTCTCGCACTGAGACCGAATCAATAAAAAATATCTGTCCGCGGACAAATTCTTTGGAATACCGGTAGTTTATCAGTCCAAGTGCGGACGGTGTCGAAGCGGGCCCGAATTGAATTTACGAGCGCCACGTCAATTGGTAGTCGGATCCGATAAAATTGGGATAACGTATGGAGGATCCGTTACGAGGGATGGGCAGTGGGGCGGGGCGGGGGGCGCAGTAGGGCACATCTCGGGTGACATCTCCATTCGGCTCAATTAGGCCCCGATTAATCGGAATCGAAATCCAATTATTGTGAGCGATGGCCGGCCCATAATAGACCGATAATGAGGAGGGCCCGTGTTGGGGAAAGAGAGGCGGCCAATTTGTCCGGGGCCCAACGCGCACTCTAAGCTACCCAAGCCCCTCCGATACATTCCCCTCTTGACTAATTAGCACAAAAAACCCATCCCGATTTTTCTCCCGTCTCTCCCCCTTCCGTCCGGGGGTTTATCTCTTTCTCGCTGTTGGCCGTCTTCTCGAGTTCCTCGGGGTTTTTTTTTCTTTATTTTTTTCTTCTTTTACAGTCGGCCCGGCGACAAAGGAGAAGAAGAAAAGGAGACCGGACTTGAACAATGCGGTCCTCCTTCCCGGCCGACCACTCCCCCTACCCCTCCCACATCAAACCTTTCGCGTTTATTTTTATTTCTTTTTTCACGATATATGAGCGATTCGGCATTGCGGTCGAATACTTCACCCAAGATCCCCGGGGTTTAAACTAATAATTTCGTCGGTAGCGTCCTTTCTTCATTTTATATTTAGTGACAGTGCGGTTTGCTAACACAAATGTACTTTTGATGGACAATCCACCCACGAGTGGCACTCTTGTACCAGTTCTCACCGGATAGTGAGGAAATCGCGTGGCCAATTCCTCTTGAGGCGGAACTCGGGATTTTCTGGAAGATGATGCGATTAAGGCTGGCGAATCAAGGGATTGGAGTGGTGGGTAGATATGAATGGAGGGATTCGTATCGGGAGAAAACGTCATAAATTTTTTCTCGAATTTCTTAAAAATTAGGACTACCATTTCAACGCAATTAATTTTTAACGCACAAGGAACGTTAGTATTTATTTCATGATTTCATGAATTATTTCAGGACCACCATCACTGATTTCTGTGCTATGTCTTAGCTTAGAGACGAGCGTAGACTCATAATTGTATATAACAATAAAACAATATTGAAAGGTGGCGATTCATTTCAAATAAAATTCCGTTAGTATTTTCAGAGTGCCTGAAAACAATTTACTTTCACGCTTACTTATTTATAAATAAACGGTCCCGAGACATCCCTCTATTTGCATCCGAATGGACGCGATATCTCGCATACGGATTATACAATAACCGACCGCGCCGCATTCTAATTCGGGGGAGGTTTTTTCTTTATTTTAATTACACTCTCCGTTAGGGCCCGAATTCCTTTTCGGATGGCCGGCGTGTAAAACAAATTATGGGGGAATTCGAATTGATCGCGACCGGGACCGATTTCTTCGGATTCCTGCAAACCCCCCACCTCCCAGCAGCCACCCCCACCTCCTGGGTCATTGGTTATTTGTCCGAAACGGGTCCATTTTTATCGGTAATCTCCGATAGCCGATCTGCGGTGGCTGGCCTCGTCCCCCCCCCCGCACGCCCGTCTTGACATGTCCGAGGGCCGGCTGGAAGCGGCGGCTCTCAGAAGAAAAACAACTGGACTCCGGGCAGGGAGAACAATGCCGCCCCTCCGCCCCCCTTCATTCTCTCTCTGGGGCTCCCTCTTTACCTCGGAGTTTTTACTTTTGACTCCTCCTCTTTCATGGCTGCACGCTCAGTCGCCTTCCCTATTGACGTTTTAGCCAAAGTTTCCAAGTCGTTGGGGTTCTAAGGACACATACGTGTTTGGAAGTATGGCCAATGTAACCATATTTAATCAATAATATTTTCCGTTCTTATCAAAAACCTACTGGTCACATAGTACCTCTCCTACTCTACGTTATTAAGTCGATAAATTATCATTATTTTTTAGCATATACAATTTATTTTAATAAAGCGTTACATCTCCGGAGAGTTTATTTTATTTCTGATAATCAATAAACAACAATCAATAACAAAACGGCTTCCCCTCTGTTCGTTATTCACGCTCTCACAACAATAACTGATCATAACAAGGCATTACCGGCTCTGAATCCAATGAGCCAGACCTGCCCCTCAGCACTTCTGTTACACCGAGCCTATAAATAGCTCAGCCCGCTTATTACGTCTCCGTGGCCTGTATTAATATTTATTTAACTCCGCAAGTTAATTCTTCCGATACTAATATTGCGTTCCATCGGAAGGCGCCCGAATGAGAATTGTGATATAACTATTTAGGATATGGACCAAGTGTCAATCCGAAATCGGAACACTATCGCCGCTGAACGATGTACCGACTCCATTAAGGCCGCGGTGTTTCAACCGAGACCGGTTTCGGCTTTTAGCCCCTAATATAGATTGGTTAATATCGGTGCGATAGTGTGCCGCTACACGTGTAGCGTACCGTTACACCGACCGCTACGGTTTGTTATAAAATACCAGACCGGACAGGGGTTCGTTTATTATATCCAGTTGTAGATATATCGCAGAACGGACACTCACGGAAAGAAACTGGCAAACAAACAAAAAACAGTTATTTAGACAGTAATTATTATTTATTTAGCCCTAGCCCTCATTTCTGTCTGACGTGTGTACAACACTTGAATACCATCTCCGAAATTTTAGCGCTCTAAACGGTTTCAGGAATGGAAACACCTCTGATCCAAACCATAAATATGAATGGACCTGGGTTTAAGAAACCCAGTCCTATATATTCTTGAGCACTGTCCCTCTCTTTATCATTCCAGGAATTACAGAATCCATCTATCCAATCCTGAAAGTAAGGTTTTGCTCTTTGCTTCTTTAACCTTTAATTTCCAAACCAATTTATTCCTCTTCATGACGGGTTCATTCTTGCCGTCGGATCTTCGTTAGGTACCCTCGGCATGGCATATGATCCCAGTCCTCCCCGCATTCTTTTATTTTATAATAGAATGTCAAATCTTTGAACGTTGAGCCTTATTGCGGGAGATTGCCGAAGCAGTTTAAGCGGCAGTTTTGAACTATTGCCGTCGGGCGAAGAGGTGAAGCCATAATTTGGTATATTTGAGCGGAGTGAGGGGTCGGGGCCCCCGAGCTGTGGCGTTAGAGCCGGTGTGTTGAACCCAACCCGGCGAGAGGAAGCCGGCGTGTCAACCTCCCCGGGGTCACAGATAGCCATCGCCTTCCCTTCACTTCGCCCAGGCCCCGCTCCCATAGCCCGGCCACGACCTTTGCCCAACGGTGCCCTTAATCGCCACCCCACCATCTTCATTTTTCCGGTCCGCCACCCACGCGCTTCCGAACAATGGCCGGCTAAATACTCGTTAAAGTAGTTTCGCGTCGATCCCGGTGGGCGGGCGATCGTTATCGGCCTTTCATCACGTCTATTCCAGTATCAAAAAGAGAAAAATGTTTTTATGAATTTTGTTTCATTCATCCACAACTGTGGCGATAGCACGAAATGTTGCGGGTTCGGACCGGACACCAGATATCTTAATTATTTGAACAGGAATTTTGCCGGAGGCATAAAACCGTTTAATTTATAGCTCGATATTGCGACTCTGGAATATAAAGAATTTCGGAACAGAAGACCCCAATTAGACAGATTTTATTTTTTCCCTTATCGGCGTTATTGACCTAGAGGCGGGCTGTCGAACATTTATAACGTCCGCGTCGATAGCGTGTCGTGTTAATAAACAACGCCCGGAGTTACGACCGCCGGACGCAAAAAAAGTACATTCGAATGTCGTGTATCCGCTCGTCCGTTCCATCGAACGTTGAAAGTGTGGAAAAAAAAAAAACGGTTATAACGTCCAGAACCGCTGTAAATATACTGCCTGCAGCAGCGAGTGCCCCCGTTCTATACGCTATATTTATGTGGCGCTGGCACGCGGTTATACATTTCCGAACGTCGTAAGACTGAAAGCGGTATTGTGTTTTTACCGAGTTATCGCTGTTGTCGAATCGAATTGTGACTAATTACAAGGCGGCCGAATGTAAAACGTATCCTTTAAAGATCCATTAAGGGAGGAACGAAAAGAACAAGGGAGGAGGGATATTTATGTGTCGGATACCGACAAGAACAGGAAGGAAGGGAGGCGGGCCCCCTCGTCCACTGGAGCTCCTCCTTTTGCCACTCTCCTTTGAACGGCCACTGCACCTGCAAAGGATTTTAAAACACGACAAGTACAGTCTCGGAGGTTACCTTTCGGTTGTATCTAGTCTGTATTTTTATTTGTATTCAACCCTTTTAAAACTGACTATGCAGGGCAGCTTCCCACGACGTCATCTGCGTTTCATTAACTTTACAATTGCTGGGTGTACAGTGCGCCAACAGTAGAGAGCTCGAGATAGGAGACGCGTTATTCCTGTAAATCTATCCTGACGCATGCCACCGGTGAAAGGTAAAAAGGATCGTTGATTTCCCCCCCAGTGGGCGGTTCGTGTTAAGCTCAGTTAAGCGCTCCGCTAAACCGTCTAATAACTCGACATCGGCCGACATCCGATGCCTCCATTAGGCTCCGATGAAGGTGCCGCCACCTCTTTGAACGCTAAATCGAGCCGCGCATCGCCCGCAATAGATTAATTTTAATTTCAGAAAAAAGACTCCATTCGATATCACTAAGTGGTGTATTTAACATTTTTTCCCCAACTACATTGGCTTTCCTGTGTTTCCCAGTGTTTATTGACAGTATATCCCATGCAGTACATCAGAAAAATACAAGCACGCGTCAGTGGCCTCTTTACAATGCGTTTTTCTTAAGTTAATTGGCGGATATTGTAATCGTAAATTTTTGTGGCCCAATGAGAATACAATACTTGATAATAAAAAAAATACATTTTACTTGTTGTTAAAATTGTTATTCTTCATTTTATACACATTTGAGCCTACAATGCTGTGCGCCTTAAGCTGCAAGTTAGAAATCCTTTTCTTAAAAGACTTACGAATTATCCTTACCTCTTTCTTGCCGGCCGTTTAACGGGAGAATTATTCACCGTTTACGATCCGGGCACTCGAAGAGTCGGGTTTAATTTTACGCCGCTCGTAACTTATGAAGCCCTTTCGTCGGTTTATGCCCGTTCGCGGTGGAAACAGGGGGCCTCATCTTGCTCGTCCTGCGTGACCCGTCCTCTCCTCTTCCCGTCTAATAACGAAGTTCGCGCTCGTCCAAAGGGAAGTATGACTGGCGGCCTTGCTCCCTCCTCAACCGGCTATTAGCCCAAGAATTTCTCCTTCTTCTACTGACCGTAATGCGTATATGTTAATATGTAGTTCTGCTACATTTCACGAGAGAAAATGAGCATTATGTTAGTCTCCAGTATAACTACCGCCCGAATAATTA
The DNA here is from genome assembly GCA_019843655.1 of Lethocerus indicus. Taxonomy (NCBI): domain Eukaryota; kingdom Metazoa; phylum Arthropoda; class Insecta; order Hemiptera; family Belostomatidae; genus Lethocerus; species Lethocerus indicus. The sequence goes on along the minus strand of JACDQD010000004.1, from coordinate 31,607,038 downwards.
TAGTTGATTCCTATCTTGTTACCACTGAAGGACATAGATTTTGACTAACTTGAGACTATAACTCAAGATTGAAATTATTTTGCTGTGCCGATACGTATTATTAAATTTGTATGCATTCAAAAATATTCTTATGGAAATCGTCAACAATTTAGTTTATGCAAGTTAATAATTCATTGTGATCAGATAGATTATTAAAATCGAAGGTCTTGAAGGATTGATCGGTCGAAGGATTGATGAAGGAAACCGATTCAACATTCAACATTTGATACAAAACCAATATTTTTCTTATCTGGGTCTTTCTTTTCGGTCCAGCATACTCGATTTCAGAAAAAAACCAAAAGAGTTTTAATAAATTAAATGGAACGGCATAGGTAATAATAAATGTTATGCCCAATAAGGTCAATTGTTTAAAATTAATAAGATATTCTACTCACATAGTATAAAACTCGGAATTCACGGAAGATAACGTTATTTCGAGTAAAGCACAAATGTTATATATTTATATATACATACATACATATGGAGACATGTAATAATTCTCAACAGATGTTGATGGTCCAGCATTCATTTCATCTCCCGGACCAGTTCTACGTGGCACCGGTTATTTACCATTTAAATGGTAGTTTCACTCGTGGAGGGAAAATTATACCGGCGGCGGGGGAAAAAAATAACGCGAGCGTTTTATAGGGGCGTTTGCGGTAGTAGATTTTCCGCTTCAAGTTGAAGAAGGAGGGATATAAGGGGAGGCCGCCCCGGGACCGGCGAGAAAGGCCGTAAACCAGTCTGATGAATGGGGCTCGGCCGACGGTGGCTTTCACTCGGACCAACCAGCCGGCCCGGACTTTAAACAATGATGATATTTACATGTATAATTTGACGGACTGTGTACCGCGGTATTCGTCCCGCAGGGCTTCTAATACAGGGGCCCTCCTATCAACAATGCCGCCCGGTCCCTTCTCTGTGTAGTCCCTTTGAAAAATGACCCCTGCGGCCTCTAAAATATTCGGGCACTTCGCCCGTCTTCGGGGTCCGTCTTTGGTTTCGCCGACGGCCCAAAAGAAACCGAACCGTTGTCCGTAACCCGAATAACTGTTCTCTTACCGCTCGATGAGATGTAAACCGCCGCCTAATTGATTTCTCGCATACTTCAAACGTTTATTGGACGCAAATTTTACGGTAAAGTAACTTTTAAAGTCTCGTGGGAAATGCCTTCATAGGCGGGATTTGTTCGTCCTGTAGAAACGATGTATTTTTGCTACCTCAGTAATTTATATTGCGATATCTAAAATACAATGATTGATAATTCCTGCGACTAACAGAATACGAACTGGTGGTGGGAAGGAGACGAGCCGAATTCGTCTCTTTTAATCGACCTTATCACATTCGCAAAATTAATAATTCGTTTAAACAAGAAAACAATCTGACTCGGACTGTCCTTTGTCCTCGTCTCCTAACACTTCCACTCGAAGGAGTAGCCGTTCGGGAGGTAAAGGAACACCCCTCCAACGTTCCACATAAAGGTGACAAATGTCCGGTTCAAATTAATATACGTGGAATTCAAAACAGTATTCGGTCTTACGTCTCCTTTTGTAAAGGAGTCCGGTTGGGCTCTCTTTTTTTTCCTTTTATTTCTTCTCTCGGTCCTACCGAAGGACGAGGACGGTCGTCCTCTCCGATTGTTTATCGCCGAAGGAAACGGGCGTCGGGCCGCCGGCGCCCCATGATTAATACATCTTGTTTTGGGGCCCTCACAATCCGGCCGATACAATCGGGAGATTATAAAAGTCGTATTTGGAATTCCGGTAGCGGCGCGGCCGTAATTTTTGTCCCCCCTCCGCGTCCGGGTCGTCATGATTTAATGCCGCCGTTACGATAAAATGAATTAAAAAACGCCGTGAAAACCACGCGGAATCTCTTTGTGGCCACCCGTTGACGGACTTTCATTCAGAGGGAAAACGCCAAGAAAACCGTGGAAAAAGTCCGCGCTGCCTACACAAAGTGCAATTTCGTTCCCAACTCGGCCTAGCAGATTTACACGGCGTATTACTTCCATACACGGCGTTAGACACGCCTGCCTTTCAAATCTGTAATTCTCACATTGGGTTCGGATCCTACCTGTTGTCATAAATGCGGACATTGTAAGCGTCAACAATCTTCTTTCTTCTTCATTATTTGGCATCAGCGCCGATATTTATATTGTCATGCATAGTAATCGCTTTATATTTTTCGTTTCTAATTAATATTTAATATTAAAATGCACGCTAAGTAATATTTATTTTGCCCATACTCCATCTTTGCATTGACCATCTTAGCGCAGGGGGAACGTATTTTACAGAAAATATCCTATAGTATTTGAATCCATAAGTAAAAAGCCTGCTATTTGAAGTTCGCTTGTATCTGTCCAGAGCCGGAATTTAATTTTTATGAAGCGCTTAAAGTATATTTTATTCCCCATTAGAGACAGTTGTACGTGTTCATAAGGTTTTGCGGCAAAGAGCGGTCTTGTCGCTTCCAGTCCGGGATTGAGGAAGCGTAACATTTTTTGCCCTCACTGCGGCCCGCTCACTTGTACCTGTTTTTAAATATACGAGTTCATAGTTATTCCGAGTTATTCGCTTATTATATTTTTTTTTCTGCGTATACCTATATATAAAGTGTTTTTGCTCGATCCACTGTTTGGATCGGCACGCACCTGCCGCTAATCCGTGTGGCATGACGCAGAGATGATATATTGGGGTCCCACTCCCAGCCTAATAGATCCTCCAGTACTCGCTTCGCTGAATCCATTTCGACCGGCCAAACTAGGCTCCGACTCGCTGCCGATTTATTATTCCCAACTTTAAATTAACACGAATTAATTACTGAATTAATTTATCCACTAGTATTTCCCAAACGGGGACAGCGGATGGACGAGTCATCCTCTTCAGGACGGTGTAAACCGTTCGGAATAGAAATTAAGCGCTGTAATTTTAGCTTTTAGCGATGAATAAATTAGTTTTATCTGTACGATAAAATGCTAATGTGAAGTGAAATCTCACGATGAAAATCTACTCTACTTATTCATCCGTTGAATTCGTCAGTTTGGACATAGTTTTCGAGGAAGGCAAAGCTCATCAGTACAGAAAAAACTAAAATATGAGTACAGTAGTTATTATTATTTTTTTTTATCAATTGGCATCGGCATCAGTTACGGACAATATAAATTAGCATAATTTAAATACAGGAGAAGATTCCTATATCTGTCAAGATTAATAACGTTTTAATTGGTTCGGTTTCATTCAAAGCTTGGATATAGTACTTATTATAATTAGTCTTGACATTCTTTTTTTTTAACCATTTTTATTTTTGTGCAATCAACTACATATAGTTATTGGTACAAATGTTGAGTGTTTTCTTTTCACGTGAATGTCTCGATAAAAGAGACCACCCGATGATGGCACTTTTTTCACATGAACAGTTTACGGCTTCGGGCTTCGGGCTAAGAAGATCTCTGGGCCAGTGGCGTTTGAGCCGACGCGGGGGAGATAATGGATGGGTAGAAGAGGAAAGGGACTGAACGAGTGGATTTGGATGTGGAGAGAGGCGGGAGTGGAATTTAAGGAAGCGTGATTTTGCGACTTCGTCGACTGTCGGTATGTTGAGGTCATTATGGATTGTTCGGTTAGAACATACCGGGGAGCATTAAGGACGGTACGAAGGACTTTTGACTGGAACCTCTGGATGCGGGCGATGTCGGATTTCTTGGCGGAACCCCATAGCTATATTCCGTAAGTCCGTGTCGGTTTTAAAATGGATTTGTATATTATCCGTTTGTTGTCTATTATAAGTTTTGACGTCTTTTTCAAAAGAGGTCTCAGCAGTCAAAATTTGCGATTGAGGTCTGTTCTTTTGAGTCGCGTATGGGGGACCCTTGACATTCTATGCGTCATTTATTCTTAGGACCAAGTATTATCCTAATGTACGAACGAAGAACATTTCTTAGACTCTGGGACGTATTAAAGACTGGACTTATATCGCCATTTGTAGCGTAGAGGAGTGTTTCGCCTCGAGTCCGATTTACCGCAGAGGATTTGGCGGATTTGTCTGCAGCGAGCGGACACCGAAAATATTCGGTGGTCGATCCGGTTGGAGGCCGGGACTCCAATAATCGGTGGGGGTCGGCCTCCGCCCGGTATGACAAATGGGACAGTAACAGGGCCGACTAATGGCCGGCCGTAGATCAGCCAGGGTTTCGCATTCTAGCCGCGATTTCTGCCCCCCGACACGGCGACAACACGGGCCCCTCAGATAGGATCTCGCCACGAAATCAATTACGGCTCAATCAGCCGGCCTAGGCGGGCCACCAGATGCCCCGGCCCACTACATCTAACGGCCTACTTTACGGCAAAATTAAACCGTCCGCGTTTTTGGGACGTCGATAATCGGAGAAATAAAACGAGTGGCGCGGTGAAATTATTTGCCGGCTCCGTTTACCGGAGAGTGGACCACTTAATGACAGGAGGGATGAGGGTGTAGAAGAATGATGATTTATTTTTATTTACTTCGGATTTTCACTAAGAACTCTCACACGTTCGAGGAGATAATAAAGAGAGTTATAAGTGCACCTTCGGTTTATGCGAGTCCCATCGTCCACGTGTCGGATACGAACTAGTTCTAAAGTGACCGCAATTTCATGAAATATTATAACTCGTGAAAATATAATTTTTTTTAACTTTTCAACGTTCTTTCAATTTCGGTAGAATTGTATATTCATTTTGTCACCGGGAATTTGTCGCGGCGACCGAAATTTTACTTTGAAACCGGTAGCCGAATAATTAGACTATTAATTTTCAGCGGGACATCCGTCTTGGGCGTGTATTCTTCTGAATGACGTCCAGAGTGTTCTGTCGGGGCCGACGGCGTCGGGCATTTGTCTCGGTCAGACTTTGGGGCCGTCTCGATTGTTCATCCCGAACATGGAAATTCGATACGAGCGCGGTGAATGCATTTCAATAAATTAATTCCCCGCGGACCGGCCGGCCACCCCTTTTACGCCGGGGTCAACGGGGCCACAAACGAAATTTTAATTGCGTCACGATCTTTATTGCGCGAATTGGTTCCGTGAAAATTACCGTCCGGGTGGCCCGACCGACGATCGCTACAGTTAATGGACGTTTGATAATTTAAAACTGCACAGGAGTCGATAGTGCAATTACTTCCGAAAGGGACCTCCCGCGGGAGCATATCGTTCCTAATCGAATTTCGTCTCCAGTTAGAGATTTATCGTGGACCCGATCGAATGCCTGAGCTCAATAACCGCCCTCCCTCCAGACTCCGTTGCCGAAAACCATTGAACGTTACCTCCTAATATTCGACATTATTATTTACAACACTAACTCGTTATTTCGGTACAAAATGAAGATATACGGGTATATCAAAATATAATTTATTCGAAATGCATAATCTTATCACGCAAGTTTCTATTAATGCCTCGTTTTAACACATGGCCCATTTATTCATCCTCGATTACAGCTTCATTTGTGCAGATACTCGAGACAATGCTGTTGTTTCGGGACAATGTTGTCCCGAATTTATGGACTTTCTTTAAGTTGGTGCGTAAATTATGCACACGTCCGTTTATCGCTAATGGCAAAACTAAGATAGAGATAATGGCCGCATTGATGTCTGCTAATGGAGAAACAGCGAATATCAGCTTTGGCCTATCGCAGATAGCCCCGGGGGGGGAAGACCTGGGGGTCCCCCTATACGGGGAGAACAACGAAGTCTTTAAGCGAGGGGGAGGGCATTTCGTTGTTTTCGTATTTTTTTGCGAGCGCCTCGAGGAGAGCCATCTGGAAAAGCGATCGCGGACGGCCGGAGGTCGACCCCCGAATGGCAACTGTGACTTCGTGTTCAGAAAGCGGACTGCGATGAGACCCGCCCCATCGAGGTTGCCGAGAGCGATAGGGCGACACTGCCGCGATAATTAATTCTTCTAACCGGTCCCCCTGACTCTCCAGTCTCTTCTTTCGACGTTCGACGTTCGTTCTGTTCTCATGCTGTCAGTGGTGATGGCGCGGGCCGCGGCCCACCTGTACAAAACTGATGGGACCACCGTTCGCGATCATCCACCAACCACCTCGGTGTATTAATGTACACAATTTCTTATACTGCCGCAGAAAAGTATAATGGACTGAAGAAAATATCATATTTCCGAAAGGAAGTAATTGGCGCCGTTACTATTTGTATTGTACTTTAGTTTCGCGTGATATATATTTGTAAAATAATGGACCTTCTCGCGACTTTCAGTCTTCGCGATATATAAATAACGATAAAAATTATCGGAAATTCTCAGTGGATGGAGCAGGTCTGGAAATAGAAGTTCGCTATAACGGCATTGATCCATATACGGCGGAATAAGTAAGAACTGTATGCTGAGAAGATATGATCGGAGTACTTTTATACCTGCCTGCCTTCCGAATATTATTCACGGGTTGGAAACAGTTGGCGAAACGATTTAAGAATTTCCTTTCTGGCCAAGTCGATTTTTGATTTCTACACGGTCGTTAAATTATACGATCCTGCGGGGCCAGAAGCCGTTAAAAGAATATAAAACTGGTATATTGATTGATAAAATATATGTAAGAGCACCCTCCGCGTTATTGCTGCCAAATGTTAATCTACAATCCTCATGACGCCATTCATTAATCTCCATACATTATGCGGGATGAACAGATGTTTCATCTCGCTCGAGTATTCCGTCCTATCGTGGAGTCGGGAATCATAAACCTTAATTATGTTGCAGAACAAATAACTGTGTAAAATGGCTTCCATTAGGGCGGGAGTTGTGTTTATTCAATTTGTAAAGGGAGTGGGGGGATTGAAACGTTCGTAAATTGGCTATAAATTATTAAACGCTTTATTCGTACGATATTTCAGTCCACGGGGCCTACTCTCGTAGAAAGTCGATCCAGGAAATGGAGGATTAAATATAGATCCTCCTTAACGCCTTAAGAAGAAATGGCCTCTTGATTTCCCCCCTCTCTAGTAAGGACTGGAGCAGGAGTATCAATCAGACTTCATTTTGTATTTAATATAATTTTAAAAAATTGCAGACGAGACTTAAAAGAGAAAACAGAAAAAAATAGGAGGTCCGAAAACAAACAATCTTTAGTTCAATTTGATCTTTCGATCGTCCGGAACACAATGCGGGGCTTCCAGGGTCGTTCCGTCGTCGGAATCCCATCGCGGGGTTTGATTTAAGGGACAGTTGGCGGGGCCGACGCGCAGAGCCGGGTGGATTGCGCACCAAAATGGCGGTACCCGACCTGACGGAACCTATTCCTCGGGCGGGTTTCTCAGAAGTTCAGAAAGTCCGGGCAGAAGCGAGCGGAAAATATGTGACCGACACATTGGATAACCACCCGCATTCCTTTTTTTCTCTCTCTTTCAATACTCTTCCTTGCTCGCCAGGATTTTCTTTCCGGCTTGCCGTCAGAAATGACGTTGAGCTATATGGAATCTGTCCGTTCGAAATCGCCAATACTCAATTTCAAGACGTATTTCAAATTTATTTACAGGAAGATACTGTTGCAACAACAGTGGTCAGGGTAAAAATCTTCTCTAATCTCAATTATTGGACATCCATTATTTGTGCGCAGGTAGATATGAAGAAATCACGTTAGGAGTTAGCATTTTGTAACGATTCTTAATTTATTTATTTAGCCCCCCCCCAACCTATCTCCACAGTACAGATTATGATATATGTGAAATGCGTCAGAAAAAATCTATCAAACTGTATCGTAACCGGCTGGTTTTATTTCACTGGAGTTATTTAACGCGAGTCCCGAGCCGCTAGATATATAACGAACCACCTGTTCCTAAGACTGACTTACATTGCGTAACCGATCGCACGACTATAATTGCGATTATATAAGGAATGCCCGGTTAACCATTCTGTCTAAAATAGGTTTTAGCATTCCTCGAATTCAATTTGCCCCCCCTCGGTCGCCGACTGTAGGAAACTGCGATCTCAGATAGGGGTTGGTGGGATGGTAATGGGGGGGGGGGTCGTTACAGTTTTTCGATACTTCAGAGCGAACCCGATCGGAATGCCGGTATAATATAACTCCGGGCTTCATTCCCCCCCGTCCTCACCCCCCGCCTGGATGACCCTTCGATCGCCGAATAGCTTCGGTTAGGGGCCCAGAACCAAACAAGGTCAAAATGGCCCCTCGTAAAAATCCCCGACCGACCGAAATCGATCCCCGGGCCGCCTATTAAAAATAAAAACTTTAGCCGGGCGTCGTTAAATAAAATCGTTCAATAAAGGGCCCGGCCGACGGAATCCCGATCAGAAATGCGCCCGTGGCCAATTGGATTCTTTGGACCTCACCATAGCTCCGGTCGCCCGGTCATGAGTCGACAATTGATATTTATTTTAATAAGATAATTGTAGGGTTTAATAATCCAATCGGCCTTCATGTAAATAGGAAGATCTCAGCAGCTGCGGATTAAGTTAATATCCGACGATAAGAAAATACTTGAGAGTGCGTAAGAAAAATAATTAATAAAGAATTCGACAAATTCTGTGACTTCGGAGTTCATCGAGCTAACTGTTTGCGATGTCCCCTGTCGGAAAATATGGAGTAAAGGACGTTATTTGTTATTGGTTTAAGAGTCTTCGATGGTCCACCGCTAGGATGCCTGGTAGTGGAAGGTACGTGGACGGCGGGGACCGCTAATAGTAAATAGCAGTAACGATATCCATCCGGCACGATCTTTATGCCCCCGAGGGCCGTAAAGTCCGGTGTCGGTGGCACAAATGTGACAGCCTATAATTACTTTCACTCGTAAAATGAATTCAAATAAAATGACGAACGTATTTCAATTCTTTCATTCTTGTTCCCTTTGTTCGGCCTCTGAGGACGCTTCCTCTGAGTATTTCTTACCAACGGCATAAACGGAATTCCTTCACTGCTGGGACTGGTAAACTCAAATCAAACGGTCGTACAATATTATAATAAATTATATCTATTTCTTCGGAATAAAACATTATACTCAATTTAATGTGACGTCACATACAATTCCTTATATTTTCAATAGTCTTTTACCTAATAACTAATGAAGGAGTTAATTAATTGACAGACCTATTCAGAGAGCCATAACAATATCTAATACTAAGTAAAAAAATTAAACAAAACAAAATTTCAAATTGTGTTCTTAAAAATCAGAGATCAGGGATCAGGGAAAGTACTGCAAGCACTATATAAATATTACTTACTGATTCTTCCGGCTGTCTTAGTTCGTTCCACACAACTTTCTTTTAACGTATTTTCGATTAAAAAAATTTTCCCCACAGTGCGTACATTAAATTCCAATTTTCACTGTATCAAATGTTAGTGCATTCGAAGAATTCTCGAACACCGCCGTGACTAGGGAAATTGTCGAGTCCCCGGGGCCCTTAATGTCCGTTTTAATAGCCGGTGAACGGCCAACATGACAGCGTTCAATTTTTCTCCACCCCTTTTTTACGCTACGATACGGTACCATTTTTACAAAGTGTATCTCGCACCATATTCTAAGCACTCAATACGTTCTTAGATCGATTGTTATGAGGAAAATACTGCAATGTAAATATTCAGTATAAATTTAATCAATACATCGGATGAGTTCTTACAATTGCCCATTCAATAAGGCACAGGAAGAAACCAATTATTCTGACATTACCGCAGTGTGATGATCTGCCTTACTGTTGTATAGTATAGATAGTTACCATTACCTTTTTTTTGTTTTAATAGTGTATATCACTATCTATACTATCCATGCTTATTGTTTCAAATTGGTAGAATAAAGGTAAATTAACAAATATATTAAATGGAGTTAAACATCAATATTATATTTAGCTATAAAATACACGAATTTTTACCTATGGCAATTAAAATATTTAATTAAGACTAGAATATAAGTCGAACTGTCTATACCGCGTCTATAATACTATGAAATAAATTATTTATGCGCTTACTATTGCTTCGTAATTGTATTTTAAATTAGCTTAGACTGGTGGATCGGTGTCAGACTCTGCTGAGTCAGATGCTAGCTAAGCTGAGCTCCGGCGTGGTGCTGAGAGTGCGGCTATCATGTCGACAATAGACCGATGGTGATGGTCGTAACGACCAGATGATAGCAATTAGGCGGGGCCTTGTCCCGAGCAGCAATAAAAAAAGACGGCCGCTTTTTATTGCATTAACGCGCCTTTTCTCCAAAACCAATCTCGAGTTTCAGTTATTTGCTCAGGCGCTTTGTTGCGCATCGGCCTCTAGGTTATTGCGGATCCCAATCGTGATTCTCCCGTCAAATATCGTTGTAAAATTCAATACCGAATTCATCATCCGTTTCCTGGCGAAACATAAATAGCTGCCTAAAATTGGAATTACGCATTCTTCTATTTACACCAATCGGTCAGATCTAAATCGTGCGTCTAAATAATGTTTCTTTTTTCAGGCGATCAAGTGACCAACGGAAGTCGGATCGATCAAAAATCCAACCAGTGGTTTGGAGCAACCGTCGTGAGTTCTGGAGAAGATGGGGCAGTTATGGTACGTAGAAGGCTTGAGAACTGCTGCTTAAAAACAGATTCGATGAAAAAAAGAGTTGGAACAAAGTAATACATGGGGATTGGATGAGGATAAAAGCTGAATTCGAATATCTAAACAATAACTTACTAATAATATATTTCATTATCACCCTAACCAGCTATGCGTTAAATACATATGCAAATACTGTATTCATTAAATAATCCAATAAGGTTACATAAAATTTACATATTATATCACTAATACTAGAAAGGTTTTGAGCGCAGATATTTATCAGTTATTTATTCGATTATCAACTTTATTCGAAGTATAGTAGTATTTTAAAGTAAAGTAAAGTGGATTGTTTAATTCTGAACGTGCCATCTAAGTTTACCGCTCGGTATTCGTTCCGTACATGGCCGCGGTACTGACACTGAAAACGCGTCGGTCGCCGTTTCCGGAATCCAACTTTTCTCCTCCATTTTGTCCCCGTTCCTGGAAAGCGGCTAATTCCCGGCCTTAACTTCCTTTATGGACTCCGGCTCGAATACTTAATTTTCGACGTACCGTTCCTCCGGCTAAACTTACCATATACGCTCCATTATATGGTGGGGGGTGGAGGGCTCGACCCGTCGGTCAAATGAAAATAAATTACATCGATTCGAGTGAACATTTAACCGGCACCTCGCGCTATGCCCTTATAGGAACTGCGGATTGTAAAACAGTAAGAGCCCCGGGGGTCAACGGACCTTGACAATTTATTATTGTAATTTCTTTTATGCGGGCCCTCGATTAGAGCAAACGTTTATTGTTACGACCGGCCATCTTCCAAAATGCTGTAAATCCTTGCTAATCTCCCCCCAGGAACATGGCTAATATAATATATTTTAGAATAATTTCTTAGTCCGTTATAAATTTTTTTCAGTACCAAACGGTAGTTTTATACCGCGATTTATTTTTACGCACCCAGCCATTTCAACCTTACGAATTACCCGTAGGATTGCCTACACTGGTACCGCAATATTAAGAAATTTAGGATAGCTGGAACTATTAAAAACTTGGCTGCGAAAGATTACTTTATAACTGCGTCGGCTGGCAGTTAGAACAGTATCAAAGCTGATAAATGGAGCGTATTAATAAATATCGCATCTATTTAATCGACAGACTGACTCGTACACACCATGTTAGTTCTTGTGAATGAATGAGGTGGAAATGTGCTATAATTAAAAATTTAGTTTAGTTGTGATTAATCAGAACGGACTGGAAAGAATAGCCCCTCGGTAAAAAGGTTTTCCATCGGAAGCGGGAATGGTACCCCGGGTCGGATGCTTTTTCCGCAGTATTTTATTTGCCGGTCATAAAAGAGGGTGCCGGTAGACGGCACCTTTATCCCAGGTCGCCGGCTAATTGGAGGGTGCCCCATCTCCTCCCGTCCCCGCTTGACCTTTGACAAAGCGGCAGTTAAATTTTATTATTCGGCCCCCACGACGGCACTTCCTCCTCTCGTGGCCGCAATTATTGTAAATTGTCGGCGGCGTAATTAATATTGAATCGGTGACTTTAACGCCGAGTCAAAGAACCCCTCCCCCCTTAAAAACCGCGGGAGTGGACGGGGTCGGTATTTTTACGGCGGTAGCCGAACATTTTTTTTAAATGCCGTAAATTTTTTCGACACGAAGCTTTTTATCTAAAATAAAAACCCATTCCTATATAAGGCGAATAATTCCTGGGGCCAATATGTTGACGGAGAAACGTTAGTTGTACGGTAGAGTTACCAACGCTTCGGTTTGCCGATGGACTATCAAGACTCAGTTACTCTCCGGTATAAATTGTGACACCGACGATAAATTCCAATATGGATGTACTACATTAAAAAGTTGAAGCTGTTTGCCTTCGATGAACGAATGCGATAATGAGAGGGCAAGAATTTTGAACTCGCTAGGTGGTATTCCATAGCAGTCCCGCAGAATCCGCTCAGGAAACCCCCCCCCCCAGATGTTGCTTCGGTAAAACGGACGTGTAAAAGAAGTTAGCCGTTATAATGAGGCGGTCATTGTGGAGTGTGGGGCACCTCGGTGGTCTCGTGCACAATGCAAGAGAGAAAGAGAACTAAATAGAGTGCCCCCCCCCCCGGACTCCTCCTTTTGATAACCGGGACGCTTATTCATAAATCATAACCGGCTGGAGACGGGCGGAGAGTGCGTGTAATCCCCTTGGACAAACAATGGCTAATTATACGGTCGGGAGAGCGGGCACCGGCCGTACATCAATGTTGGCCGGTCAACGGCCACAATAACACAAATACAGAGGTTATAAACTGGTTCTATGGCCAGCCCTCAGTGGCCGACCCGACCGCCTTGCCAATCGATGCCACTTAGAAAATTAGACAAATACCGATCTATTTCAGTACCGAGCCTAAAACGGGTAGATTTGTACCAGTCAGTAAGATAATGTTAAGAGGAGAAATTCCACGAAAAAAATTCGAGGTTGTTTCCGAATATTTCTGTCCTGTATAGTTCGGGGTGTAGTCTAGGAAATAATAGTACAATTCAACGTCGTGATTGTTTTTCTAAACTACATAATTTATACTGTTTATAAATTTAAAAGTGTAAAACAAAAGTTTTACGATACATTAATTTACTGAGGGATAAGGTCAGTAAGGTATGATAAGTTATTATAAAATTATTGAAATTATTACCAAAGTTTTAATGGCTCGGTTTGGTAATCACTAGATTTTGATGCTCGAAACCTTAATCCGTAATCGGACACGGAGCTCCCCCAAAGTATACCGCGTTTGTACAGCGATACCGGGTGCATTAATATCTGGCTGAAATGATTAGGCGGCGGTTGTTGGCAATGCTGATGTAGTTAGGTAGGTAGGTAGGTAGGTACCTGTTGCGGAGCCGGGTGGTCCCCGCGCTCTCGGTGACCCATCCCTCAGACCGAGATACCCATCTTCTGCTCTCCTGCCTTGCTACACGTGTACCTCTTAAGGAATATTTGAAAGAAGAAGGAGAGGAGAGAGAGAGAAAAAAGGTAAGGAAACCGATATTGGATTACATCCGGATGGAGAGGCGCCGCTCCGCCACTTATTTAAAGCAAATATAAAACGCTCCGAAATAAATCACTGCGAGAATTACACCTGTTCGACTTTTTACCACCCGTCGAGTTATTTATCGCCGTTTGTGCGCAATGCATTCTACAGTTTTATTTATTGCTACTTTCTCAATTAGTGGTCATTTTTTCGTGTGTGTATATATATATATATATATATATATATATATATATATATATATGATTCGATGCCAAAATATTAAAAAACATGTTTTCTTGACTCCATTAGATAAACAAACACTGTACACTTGAAATCTATAGGCATAAAGATAACGTGACATAGATTTTAAAGTTGAAAATATGCAAAGAAACATCAGGAAATATAACAGTCCGGCCCTAGAGTTTGTACTATCTGTTGTACACAACGTACTGTTTTACATTCAACTTCGTACAGTGGTATAACTCGTCGGTATTTTTCTATAAAAAAAACTACGCGCATTTGTACTTTCTGCCTGAGGGTTGGGGAAGGGGAAGGAGGGAAAGGGGTGAAAAAATGATGACCGCTTCCTTTTTCGAAAGCTCCATTAGGGCGCCCGCTAAGTGCGCAATCTCTTCTTCTGATAGGCCGTGACCGCCCGAGACGACGTAAAAGGAGCCCGAGATAAATAGGTTAAGAAAGGTGAATTATCGAGGAATTTTTAAGCCCGGACGTCGGAATCCTAGTAACAGAGCTGCGGTATGCAAATACGCTTCCTCCCCCCCCGTAAACTAATGCCGGACCGCTGAGCCTCATCGGTCCCAAAGTACTCCCACACCTATACACTATTACTCCCTCCGAGTTTTTATCTTATTCCGATCATTTTTCAATTTGTTTTCCCACGCTGAAAATTCCTTATTCTCCAACGGTTTAAAAATCAGCGGTATTTCGATTATTTTTAGAATCCTCAACAATGCAAATAACACCCCAATACCGCTGTCACTGTGGCCTAGTGCTATACAATTTTTTCGCGGGGTCTCTTCCGTCCCAATCTAGAGGGCATTTTGACTCTTCGCCACCGCCAATAGCATTCCGTCAGTTCTATTCTAATTAACTGCCATTCGAAGTAACTAGTAATTTATCAAATCGGTTTTATAAGACGCTATTGAAGTTAGATCGACATATGGATAAATACTGGAAGCCCGATGAGGGGATCCGATAGTGACATCCGATATTTCAGTATGGGGGGGCATTAGAATTTGTCTCTGCCGACATACCCGTGGGGAATTATTAATTCTATGGCGGCGATCACTTACCGTTACCTGGCTACCTTTCTATCTGATAAGCGTCCAGTACTACTGTACTTAGCCCCCATCAGGTCCAATATTGGAATGCTACCGGAATTGAAATATATATGGGCTCTTGGGCAGGGGTGCGTGTTTACTGAAGAACATCTGTAGAACTCTTTTTGCGGCGATTTTATCGCGACTGAGTATTCGCTGCAGCGTTTGGGGTTACGTTACAACGAAGGCGGGATAAAAACGAACTTTTAAATGCGTATATTCAATAGCCCTTTTGAAATTAACTTATTAATTTAATTAGTAAGTGTTCGAATGAATTATTACGAGGTACGGTTGTCCGCCGGGGCATTGGATATAGTGACGTATCCATTTTTTAACGGGACATTATGGAAACGCCTACAATGGTGGAAGTATCGCCCAAATTTGGTTTCATAGGAGTAATTGTGCAATTGCAGTGCCGGCTTATCGAGCAGCTCGCTGTTTTACTGAATGGGCGACCGACTCGGCTGAAGACGAATAGTGGAGCGCGGTCCTGCGTGTCCCGGGTCTTTCCCGCGGTCTCATTACATCTTCGCCTATTGCATTAGCGATTGTGCGCGCTTTTAATGTCCTTTTAGTGTACGGCAATAGGCGGACCGACATTTATCGTCGGAGCAGGTGGCGGGGCGACTTTCACCCGGCCGATCGTAGACAGGGGGCGGGCGAGCGGCCGTTTCTGAAGACGGGCGAAAGGCCCGAGCGAGGGCGGGAGGGAGGCGGTGGCCACGCCCGCCGGAGGCGGAGCACCGCCTTTCGCGGAATTAATATAAATCAAAGTTTAGGGAAAGCGGCCGGTGTCCCGGGTTTCCTTAATCGGCGTCCGGCCGTAGTTGGTGTGGCGGGGAGGAGGTACCGGCCTGCCGGGATCGCATTGGCGGTGGGGTCGGCCGGGGGGAAAAAACCACCGCCGACGAATTGTATTCCGCCGTTTCCATATAAGTAGCGTCGCCTCCTCCAGTCGCCGGCCTATCGCCGCTCCCCCACCCCCTCTCGCCTGTAGTTTCTTTTTACGGCAGCTAAAACGGCGGACAAAGGGGTCGATTGTTTTCTCCCGGGGCCCTCCGCCTCCCCCCCGACCCCTTCCGCGCACCGGACAACATCCACAGCGGCTTCTTTTCTCGGAATTTCAACTCCGATCTACGGCTCTCTTGCCGCGATACACCCGCCCGCCCCGGCACACGGGGCTTTGCTATACCCTGCGTCTTAGGCTCGAGTCGATTTTTGCAACGGCATATTCGCAGAAGAAATAATACGCCGAAAAATTTCGAACTTCGAACGATAGGGAGGCGGTCAAGCTTGACGAGTGAAGTTATCCGCTGCTGTCAAAAATAGAAAAAAATAGAGTACGGCAACTTGCAGTCCTTGTTGCAGATTGATGCTTTTTTTAATATTATATCAGATAATACGGAACGTCCGAGCTATGTAAGGACGAATGAAAAGTTTCACTTCTATTCCTGAATATTTTGTACTTTCCTGGCACTTAATAACCGTCTGGAATTCCTAAAATCAGAAACACAACAGTAGGTACGGTTCGGTATTTTACGAACCCCGACATTATAGCGTACGGACGATATAAGAGGTATAATCGACAGTGAGAATAGCGCGGATAAGTATTTCCCAGCTCGTTTCCTTGAAACGGCGACGGCTCCATTAAGGATTCTGTATGTGAACGCTCACGGGGAGCGTACGTAACGAAATATTTTCGATACGGACGCGTCCCCCTATATATAGATCACTTTCGACCGTTGGATACGTTATGCCCCCGTCGGGAATATTTATATAGGGAAGGCATAATTAATTCTGTAGGCGGGAGTCTACGTGGGCACTGAGACTCGGGGTTCTTCGGTCTCCTTCATTCGCCGGCCGGACTCCTGATTAAGAAACAAAAATCCCATTTCTCGTCGAACGTGACAATGGGCCGCCACAATGGGCGACGGTGTCGGTATTTTCAATGGGCCCGTCACTAAATCACACCGGTGCGTGGCGGCCGTGAAAACGAGAAAAAGCCATTATTTAGCGCGGACATCAAAATGCACGACGTGAGTGTTTCGACTTTTCTCCGGACAAGAAAAAACACCGAAAACAAGGTATTTGTTTTGGTGATCGCTGTTGAAAGTGCCTCTAACTATACAAGTAGCAGTACTCGTTCGGACGGTTATTATTATTATTATTATTATCGGGGCTTTGAAAATATCCCGTATAGAATCCGGAGCGTAGTTAATGAAGCAGTCATCGTGAGTGACTCAATTAAATTCTAATCCCGTTGTCTGTCCGCCCATTCTCTCACTTCGGTCGTATATCATCCGATACGATGCAGTATGAAAAGTTCACCTTTAGAAATGAGCCCACCATCATCTCGAAGGGCCCGCTTCAATCGTTTTCTCTTCTCCTGTATAGATGGAGTGATTTGACCAGAGGATGTGTACTATAGTGGTAATTAAATTATTTTTATTGACGGGAAACGCTTGTTTTACGACCTTTTCTCCCTGGTTTCTATAGAATTTCCGTTTATTGTCCGTATAATTGAGGATAAAAATTCAACCGTCGAGGTTTCACCGCCGGCGCTCAAATCACAATTAACCGGACTCTGTGGAGAGGTTTTTATTAACTTCACCGAATGAAAAGAGGAGATAATATTTCGTTAAAGTAGAGAGTGAAAAAATATTCTCCGACCAGATGGCGTCGCTGCAATTATTTTCAGGTGCGTGTAATCCACTCGAAGTGGACTCTAGTTCTTCGCATAATTTTAGATTATCGTGTTGGAAACTGGACAGATCTGATAGATAACAAGCAATAAGTGTTCCCCTTCGTATCCTATATTCCTATCCCTTCCTATAGTATTCGATTAAGGATACTGCCGGGGACAGCGATGACTGTTCGGTCGGGCGTTTAACCGATCTACAATTCAGGGACGGAAATTAATCGTATTAGAGTTTCATACGCGTCCGTGTTTACAAATCGCTCTTGCATATCTTAGTCCTATCTTCGATCTAACAACTCCGGTAGAGGTTGTTCCCGCCGAGAGGTCGCCCGCGTTGATAGGAATGTTAGTCGTCCGCTTGTAAGCGCTATAGGTTACTAATATGAGAAAGATATCTCTGTATCTGTATCCCCCAACTTATCTTGCACCGAGTGGCTGGATGGGATTCTAAGTACAAATTGAATTATTTTGTACTACAAGCTACAAGAGTGTTATCACTGAATGTCACTCAGTTTAATCTCCAGAAGGTTAAATGAATTTCATAGGACATACTTGTCGTTTTTTACACGTTTGTAGGGAAAAAAAAATTCGTTCTGCCGGAAAATTTCATAAATCCGTTATTTATTTCCGCAATTAGCGCTTTGAGTTTCTCCACAATGTGCCGGCAACATTCCGGCTTTCGTCCGAATAACTTTGTAGATGTTACAGGTGCGAGATGGCAGGTATGCTCTCTCTCGGTGGGGAGCGCATTGGGGTCTCCCTCCTTAAGGTGCTCCGAAATAAATAACGGGTCCGGAAAAAAAGAAGGGGCGAATCATTTAAGGAGTTCCGCTCGTATCGCGTTATGTACGCTCCCGTCGGCATTCCCTAATATAGTTCACTCCGCCCAAGAGCTCTGAAATATATTCGCGCCGAAACACGCGATTGCAATCTCCACGAATTTTTCTGTATCGACAAAAAATAGACTGCGAACTTTGAACACGAAGCCTCATCTTGACACGCGTTTTGGAATTGGAGAAAAATATAGGAGATCACTACTCCAAAACAGTTTATATAATGACAGTGAACTAACAGCAGATTACAGTGAAGCAAGTTATATCGTCCGTGTGATATCACAATAGGGGCTGGCAAACTAATTTAAATCACTGTTAGAAATATTTCCCTCATTGAACGGAATCCAATTTTCACAAGAAGAATTAGCGCATAATTTCTTATTATTTTTTTATTTCCGATCCACGCGCTGAAGATCGTGCTGGCAAACACTCGCCAAAAATTACCAAACGCGAGTAGTAAAACGACCAGCGAAATGCAGACCGAACGTCCTGCAAACAAAGACGACTCATTTCAATTTATGTTTCTTACTTTATGACTTCATTCCGGCGTCATATTCCGCAGCGGAACCGAATCGCGAACTTAAGCAAATATCGGCATAAGTTTTCGGTCCGGTACGGGGTCAATTATGAATTATGCAGAAGCAATAAAAATTCACGCGGCGCGGGCATTGGTCACCGATTCTACGACCGGTCATAAAACGGTTGGCTCTTCCTTAGCAATGTTCATTGTTATATTGGACGCCAGTTATTCTTTGTCTTTTTTCATTTACATCCTGAAAACACCTCAAGGCAACTGGTATTTTAACTGTAGGATATAAGAAGCAGTTGCGAGTTGGAATCTGATTTCACTGCCGGGAGAAATAATAAAAGAGCAATACGGTCACGTAGAATCGAGTTGGCCACTATTTATGGGATGGAATACGTATGAAAGTGAAAGTGCCCAAGATTGCTCAATAATACCAGATTGCGTTAAATAAGATAAAACCTAGGACTGCTTTCGCTACCGAAAACGGAGCATTTCTTGCGGTGATATAATTGAATTGCTGTAAAGTACCACCTGGGATCTGTTTGTGCCTGGCTTTCGAATCGATGTCTTAACTAAAGGACTGAATTGGAGGTTTATAAAATCTAATCGACATTTATCAGTACCATTCTGAAATTATTGTTCAAGGACAGATATGAGGACGCATTCAGCGACAGGAATGATCCAGATAGTCGTTAAGAAGTCTATTTATTTTTACACTTAAATACTTTCATAGATTTCGTGTTTTTGTGCCTCCTCTCGCTAGTTTGGTCTTTTACTAGGCCGGTTTCGGCTTACCATCTTCAGTAGCGGTGTTAGTGACTTTGGCGAAGAGGAAACGGTAAATGAAACCATCATTACTGAAATAAATATAATAAAACAGCTCATATAAGAAAAATCGAAGCGCTAGAAACAAATTAGAGGAAGAAGAAGCGTGGATATCTTTTCATTCAGTCATTTTCATCCGTAATATGAAGGGAGGGATGTTCAACTGAAGTTGAATGGTGATTGACAGATGTTCATTCAGTGGGAAAATGGACGAATTACCGTAATTGAACAATGCTGGGTAATTATAGGGGGGGGGGTTGTGAAGAGGCAGGCGGAATGACGCACTTGAACCAAGAGCATTGTTGTCCTAGATATTTCCTAGGCCACTTTAAGTGAACAGAGTGGTGCCAACCTCAACGATGGGGGATGATTATTTCCCTCCATGTCCCACGTTTTATAATCCCGTTCGTCCCTCTTCTATTCGTTCAATTTAACGTATTGTCAACTTTGAAAACGACACTCTATTTTAGTACGACTACGGCACTAACATGTTTAAAACATTTCAGCAGTTTTTCGTATTTTTTTCTGTTGTGCCAGTGACTCAATTTATATCCAAAAGGTTGAGCTTTCATTTTATATACAGATTAATCAATTCAAAATAATTATTTGAGAACAAACGGTAATGTCCCGCCAGAAACAAACATATCTGTCAAATTGTCATTAATGTTACTGAACACGGCGAGTCTAAACCGCCTACCGTAAGGCCAAATTAGAAGATATCCACCAAACAGATAATTTAACTTATATACGTATATTGAATGGCCCGTCTATCTAGACCTACCATCGTCTATTATGGTACCATGGTCGGCCTTGGCTAAAAGAAATTCGGAGGCGGACATTCAGAACATATGATGAATTAGATAAGATCTGATTATACCGAGATAGATGGAAAAAAACATTGAAAAATAGAAAAAAAAATTGCCGATTACTCATAGGGTCTCGCGTTAAAGGGTTTTTCTGTCCGGTCGTGCGACCTTTGCATGTTCCCATGGAGGCATGTGGGGTCTCCTCCTACCCGAACCCGCCGCCCCCGCCATTAATTACGCGCCGAAAAATGTCCCCGTCGCCAACCTGAAACTTGTGGGAATCATCCCGGCCGAGAAGAAGGCCACACGCTGAAGATAAACGCCGCTATCCCCCGCCCTCCACCTCCGTATCCTCCCTTCTCCCCTAATGGATATTTGACGTTGGTTGAGATTATGAGCGGGCCTTTTGTGTTCCTTTTCTTTTTTACTTTTTACAATATTCTTACTTCGTACCCAATGCCTTAGAGCAGGTGATTTGACAGATTTTTAAACCTTGTGCTTAAAACTATGTGATTTTGTGGTTAAAAATCTGACTAGTAATATACCCCAATGGAAGACTTAAAATGGAAGGGACATTCTAATCTCTTATTTAATAAAGACGATATAATTATTTACAACTAAATTCTAGCATTACTACTGCAGAACGTTGTAACACTGGAAATTTAACAGTATAATACTAAATATAAGCGTATCCATTAGTCAAAATGGTTCTGTAATCGCTAAACTGTAATATGTTTGTGGAATTATGAGACTATATTAATGCTAATAAAATTACCTGTAAGATTTTAAAATCTGCTTTCCGCATTTAATTCGAGGCTGGAATAATCCAAAATTAAATATATAATGGCCCTTTCTTTATAAGAATCGTCAGTGCGTTTAACTCGAATTATTGTAATGATTTTCGATTTGAACGCTAAAACCACCTTTCTGTAAGGTCTACCTTCGTTTCAATTATCTGACGAAAGTTAAAAAACTTAATCATCGTAGCGGCAATATTTCTCCCCTCGTTCGCTCTGACTTTCTCCTTACGGTTTGCCTTTCACGGTATAAACTAATATGACGCTTATAGGTCCGCGGGTTAATTGGACAGGTAGTTATATGGAGTTATACGGAAAATGTTTAAAGTTATCCCAAACGGCTGGACATTAGTTGACCCCGGTTTATGGCGCTGGCGCCCTTTCCGCTCCGGCCGACCAATAGAATCGCGGTCGGCCTAAACCCTATTAAAAGAAATTATATTATTCCGCCATTCCCAGCGTATTTAGCTCTAATGAATTTTCTTGTCCCGTAAATATTTCTTTTTGAACTAGGGGCAGATGTCAGACGCCGCTGGTAGGTCAAGTAACAAGATAAAAACTTAACGCTAACTGGATACAATTTGCGGATTTTCCAATCATTTTTTGCATCGTCCCATGCCAGATCTGTTTCTCTTCCTCCATTTAGTAATAATTCTTGTATTTGGAATATTGAGAATATGAATGTTTTCAGAGATAAATTTAAGATTGGTCGGGAAAAAATACACTTTGAACATTTTGCCAGTGTCAGTATTCTGGTCCTACTTATGGACCAGGAAATCATAAATAGAAAGAAACACTTGGAGCGCTCTCACGAAATGCTAAACCGCGCTCGTTCCGAGGGCTCGCGCTTGTCCTTTTTTTCCAAATTCGGAACAACCTCTGATGAGCGTATTCGACCCTGAAGAGGGTTTTGTCGACGGCGAAAAACGTCTTAATGAACCGTCTTTTGTGTTGGAAATATTTACCGGGCCATATGTCACAATAAATGAGTCATCTTTGAACTGTGGATGACTGGATTATTCAACGCGGCCCTCCCTCCCTCCCTCTCTCTCTCTCTCTATCTCTTTCTTTCTTTTTCTCCGGCCCATCTTATTAGACGGACACGAGGGCGTCCGCGACGTGAGCTCAAATAATTTTAATACGAGCCTCCGGATTATCCTTAGTCATTATCCTGAAAGGATCAATGGATGTATTAGGGCTTGACGTAAGGGAATCGGGATCGGAATTGAATGGTGAATTAAATATTTAAATTCATTCCTTCCGATGATATCAATAGATTCGGAGAAATTATCCGAGATATGACACCTAGCGATTTACGCTTTGGTAACTTATGTACTTTGGATTATGTGCGTTTTAGTTTTATTTGTCGTCATGACTTAACAAATTCCGTTTTCAAATGACTCCAGGTTTTCTCGTAATAACCAATATTGAACAAATACGCAAGTTACCTCGGATGTACGCCCAGACAGTCGATTGAAACACGGTAATCCGTAGTGTCGACGGAGAATATTAATATTAAATGAGAGACTCATCACTGTTCTTATCTATGTTAGATGCGTGAGGCCCTTTCCCATTATTCGAATTATCGACGACAGTATCCTTCAATTTTTAAGTATTCGTTTTGTATAATGCGACATTCCTATGCTCGAACCGAGCATACGGACGGAGTGAGCGCATTCCTGATTTAAAATTGAATTTTAAAACTGTGGCCTTATGCGACGACTGAGTGCGGATAGTACAATGGAAAGTGGAAGGAATCCAGAGGGGGAGAAGATTGTTGGGGATATGCAGGTTGTTGTGGGGCGATATAAACTGACGTCGGTTTCGTGAATGTCCCGGACCAAAACAATGGCCGGTCCGCTCCTCCTGTATCTATCATCGACCGGCTATCTTATCCTAATGTCTATATTATAATCGCCCACGCTCCATCACGATTTCCTTGTCTTACCCTTACCGGCCTTCCCTACCGCTTTCTCCTCTTTCCTCTTTATCGGACACGAGAGTTTTATACCTACGAAGAGAATATTGCATGTACTCTTGTACCAACTCGTCTATCCGTGCTGTATTTCGACCGCTCGATTAATCTCGTTCTAGGAAAATGTACGCAGTACGCTTATTTGAAATCGGTACGCGTGTGAGCGTCGCAGATTGGGGATCTGTGCGGGTATCCTTATTAAATATGCTGTTAAACCCGGCTCGGTATGTACAAAATAATCGTGATAAATCGGAAATCTTATTTATGCGCTCACGACCCTGTTGCGTCGTCCGCAATAGAAATTCTGCCATTTTAAGCGGGCCGCCGCCGCCGCCACCACCACGGACGGCTCCATAACCCGACCGCGCCATTCCGCGTTTTCAAATATGGAAAAGAGGCCTTTTAACTATCCAGTTTTAATGCATTTCATGCCCGAACGATCTGTACGTTAACTTGTCAGTTCCTGTTCTACTTGAACTCCATACCATAAGAGAATTTCCTCTGTCGAGCGTTCAACTCGTATACATGTTGAATATTAAAGATTAACACGTCTCCTGACTTCGGGAACTCAGTATTCGAAAATAAAAATTCTTCAATTTTTTTCCTTTACTTACATTTTATATACAGAAAAAACCGTATTTTATGATAATTTATCGTATAATAAACATCACTAATCTATTAACATTGCCCAACAAGTAATTATTATGAAAAAGTAATATTTAATCTGGAATTATATTTGTTCCCGGTTTATACGCTCCCGGTATTATCCCGGAATTGAATTTTTTGGACGAGTTTAAATTAAAAAATTGTAAATGATTGTTTGCCGAGTGTGCGGTCCATTGTAAAGAAGAAGCAGTAAATTAGGAGGCCCACCCGGCGGTGGCTCGGGTTTACGGGGACTGCGGGATACTGGCCCGCCTTAGACTAACTGATTTACTCCCGGCTTATTAATCTCCGACTCATGATGTACGCTCCGAGGTTCCAGTCGGTCCCGTATTAACTTTTCCAATTAACGGCCGTGATAAATTTCATCACAACAAAAATCCGCAGTATACATCAAAGATTAAACGGCCCAATAATTGGCCGCTTGTTGGTTCAACCCGGTTGAAATGGGCTACTAATTATTGAAAGGATCTGTTTTCGCTCCGAGAGGACTTTGGAAAGCAACATACTCGCACAGTAACGCCGAACGGATGTTCTTATTCGTTACGATCATTCGTCGGGACAGGAAATCCATTTTAGAATCATTACGGGAAGTGCGTATAAAATGCTCCATTGTCAGAAAGTTATTGCTCGTCGATATTTATACTGGGGCGAGTCCCCGGGCATTGTGTTGGATTTATGACCTCGTGTGAAATGCGAACCAGAACTGTATAAATATCTGCCTCTATTGAAGTTATATAGGACAGGACTTTCCGGTCGCGCAAAAAGAATTACAAATTTAATACTTTATCGCTTCCATTGTCAGAGAATATCTTAAAGGAGCCGATACGCGTCTTTACTCGTGATTTATGTGGCAATAATGGCCGGGCGTCGCGAGAGAAAGGATCCGAGGGGAATATCAATCCGGTGAATAAACTACTACTCCCTGTAAACTATGTAAAAATGAACTTTTATGAAATTGAAATGATCAACTCGCGCATTTTTTCCTATCGTACAATTATAGTTGTGTATTTTATGGCATACGGTACGAATACGTTGAATTTAATACGTGTGGTTTTGAAAACCGTCTAGCGCAGGACCTAATCAGTGTGCGGACATCGATGACCGCAACAATTTCACACATTGTTAATTCTATGTCAGGATTTCTTTTCCCATTATACATCCGTTCTAGACGAAAATGTTCAAGATAAAGGGGCGTATCTGCGAGGTTGGATTAGAGAGCCGTTGAGTTGATTTACGGTGGAAACTGTAGAAGTCCCGGATTTGGACTTTGAGGGCCATTTGGGCCTTACTCGGCGATTATTATGGGAAAAATAGGGTGGGGAGGGGGGCAGATCGGGAGCTTGTAACATTATGCGGCCACCGTTGTAAGGAGTGTGGCGGTTATGATGGGCGAAAGTCATTAGCCGGGTGTGTTGTGTCTGTCCGGCGGGGGCGACCTCTCGACCCGTCCCGCTCCTTTTAACGCACTCCCCCTCCCCCTCCCCCACCTCACCCCACATGGCCCGCGTTTATAAGCCGGCGACGCCTCATGTATATTTATGCGGTGTAAGCGCCTCCGTTGAGTTTTATTAATGCGTTAAAGCCGCACGAAAGCCGGGAGTCGTCGGCGCATGTCTTGGATTTCAGGACCGAGTCGTCGCGTTGTATTCGCTTATTGTACGGCCCGGGAATACGGGTATTAATCAACCGCGCCTCTCCCGGGGGGGAAGAACGCGACCGCTCGCCCCTGGCCTCCTCTGACCTTCCCTCGGGATCTCTCCCAGCGAGCTTCCAAACCGGCGATCTGCCGTCGCCTCGACTCGGCTTATTCGTTCGGTCTTCTTCATTTCCTAAAGGGGAGATAAAAGGTCAACTTACTGTACGGAATTCTAGGTATTATCCCGAAAACCTGGGAGACCTGCGCTTCAGTCTCTAATCTTATTTCTACCTTTTATTCCCGGCCAGAGTGTGGAAGAAGAAGGCGCGCATTTGGATATGTTTCATGAGATACATTCAACCGAAGGCCCAGTGTTCACGATTTTCACTGAATATATCCTTGAGAAAAAGAGCAACGGTCATCTTACTACGATGGCCACAGCGCCGATTATATGACTTATATTTCTTTCCAATTTTATCCGTACCTTCATTCCGGGCCAGAATAATAAGTATATTATTCCGTGTGTTTCGTGAGACTAGCGCAAGCCCCAGTTTTCACGGGTTCCACTGAACACTGTACCGGTTGGGAAAAGTGTAGTGGGTGGGTTAGCGGTAGGCGGTTGGTAGTCTGTGAAGAGCCGAAGCGTGGACCGAGGTCGAACCGGAATGTCGGTCTATAGTCGGGGGTCATGTTGTTTGCTCGCGGCCCGACATTATTTAGGAACACTATACGAGCCCGTCCCACCCGCCCTACGATTGTATACTGCTCCCGGCCGGCAGAATCGCCCAGAAACAAACCTACTCGCCGTCTTTTTCTTGTTTTTCTCTCTTTTTTACACCGGCTTTTATCTCCTCTACGACCCGGACCGGCACCTCTGCGCCTTTTAGGGTTGACACCGTTAAAAATATAAACTGAAAAATACCCTTTTCCCGTCGCGTTTGTACGCGGACGCCTGACTATTTATCATTCCTTTTAACTAACTCATTGTAACATTTTAAAATTCCCATATATATTCCGCAAACATTTATGTACAAGGTGTGCTTATCGCCATACAGTTGGGAACAGAACTCGTACTCCGTCTATGCGTAATATCAGTTTAATTAAGCGCGGTCTTGGCAATAGAGTTGCCTTTAGTTCAACTAGAACCTTAAATGTTATTATGTCCTGAAAGAAGGAAAGGTCGACGGAGCGAGAACCGGCGTCGATATGAAAGGTATAAAAAGCGGTATATTATTGGCTCGAGAAATACAATTATCTTCAAACGGTTACAGACTTTTAAGATCGGACGTCCCACTTCAACCGTACTCGGGTTGTGACAGTTATAAAGAACGGCCCCCACAGGCCTCGTATAAAAAAAAAAGAAAGAAGCCACTTCGGGAAAACGTTCAATCGGGATTGTTCATTACACCGATGGCCATTAAACACGGCCGATTGTTGGCGGAAAAAGGGTGAAAAACTGTACGTTTCTGATTGGTTTCCTTTTCTTCTTCCGAGCTTCCCGGTTAATGAGTTAATGGGAACGCCCCAGGGACCCACTTTAATTTGACACCGGGGAATAAACCGTTCAACCTAACAGCTGCTTCCCACTGCCAATTAAAAGGCCCGACCGTTTACAAACTAGATCTCGAAGGGTTTAATTCCCAGTTCTAATCGCCGACAGCGGACTAATCCGGAAGTGGACCCCTGTCAATGTTTCTCCCTTATCGAAATGCCGTCCGCTCGGATAAAATATTGCTGCTAAGAGTGTTTTACGGGCTAAACGTCTCGGAAATATTGCGAACATCCGGCTGTTAAATGTGCGATATAATTCTCGCTGAAAATAAAGGAACTGAATCATTTATAAATTCCCGGGATCGGCCGCATTCGTCGTGATCGATTGAGCGGTGACTCTTCCGGTGGTACTATTACCGTAACAGATCTTATTTCGGCGCTCAGCGATGGCTCGGATATAATTAACGCAATTACTGAAAAGGTTTTCAGTTCAATTACTGAACCTTATTCGGCACGGCCGGGGCATATTTCACTGTTGAGGTTACGAACAAGCGGCCGCTGCAACATTCTAGGACCCGATAAAAATGGGAGGCCTTATCTTAAATGAACTTAATAAAGATCGGAGAGGGACCGGTTTTGTGGGCCGGAGTTGGAAACTAAAAAAAAGCGCTGTACGTCGGATATCCAATATAGCGGCCGGCGGTGAAAATCCGATGGGACGTTTTATCGTCGGGCGAAAGCTCGCGTGACCGTTAATTATTATTTGCTCAGCGGGATATGCCGAGACGGACGCGATGGAGTCGTTAAAATCACCGTCCCCTTGGGACAATGGCGGCCTACCGGAATGATTAGGCGCCCATTAACCGGGCGTGGGGACCGCGCGCTAGTCCGCGGAGAGATTAATTAGGAATAGAGGGGAAGAGGGATGCGGAGGAGAAGGAAAAGGCGAGATGTGAGTTAAGGAGCGAGAGAGAGAGAGAGAGAGAGAGAGAGAGAGAGAGGGAGAGAGTGGAAGGACTCCCGATCGGTAATGACTTCATCTCTGGTTTTCCCATCCACTAATTGTGGGTTCCGGAGCTGTGGGGCGGCCCACTTTTGTTCTACGGTCATTAGGCAGAAGGCGTCTTCGGATTCCGATCCCTCCATGGCTTAACTCCTCCTCGGTCACGCTTTATTATTTATACTTTTTTAACTATACGAAATTTCGGTAACGAGACCACGACGGCTTCCGCGCTTCACAATCCCCGTATAACAAAGTAATATTTCCCCATCCCCATTAGCCCAGGTTAGTCGACGACGAAATGGGACGATGGGGTCGCGACAATCGCAAGTCAGAATCTTCGTGTCGGAATATCAAGACGAGAAGGAAAAAACTGAATTAAATATTCGCGCGTACTTTTAAAATACTATCCACTAACTATTTATTAAGTATTTTTACACGCGGCGATTTACTTATACATAATTATTATGATCGATAATTATGTCGATAATGATCATTTTGTCTACAAAATTTTAGACGAAACCAAATGCAAAAATTAAAAATGATTTCATGCACTTTCGGGGGATATAATTTGGTATAATGCGGCGGAAATCTACGGAAATTTTGCTCCCTATTGAGTAAAAAAGGATGGAATAAAGAGGAAAAGGAATAAATTGATATAATCTAAGACTGTGAACCAAAATGTTGCCTTTTGGGCACGAAACCGATTACATTGAAACCTTATCTCATTTCTCAGATGCCTGTGTCCCCTTACCTTGAAATTCCCCCTTAAAAGGTCACCCGGGTTATTCCGCCTGATTTATTGCCAAGTTCAATATTCATGAACCTCGAAATATATTTTCCCGCCCGAAAAGGATGAAGTTCTGTTTCGAGCATATTTAGTTAGCTATATTACCTATTAATAAGTGATGTTGGATCTGAAATAATTAACCATCAGATACTGTTATATTGTAGAACGAAAAATTATTATTATTGCGATTAGAAATAAATTTGAAATAGGAACATAAGTCCATCGTCGAACATACCTATGTCCGACAGAATTGCTGAAAATGTTTTAACGCTATTAAAACTGATACATTAATTAAATCATACGTTCTAGGAAAACGTTTAAGAATACACAGTTAGTGCATACGGAAGTAGTTGTGAGGCATCCTCGCGATTCGAAGGCATCAATTTTCATGAAATTAATAGCTCGGTATGTCCGGAAACACTGACTGGTATTTATTACCACTTTAGCGCCCAGCCATTATAACTTCCCAAGTTAGATTCGCGTAATTGTTTCTTTAATTAAATGAATACGAAAACGCGAAAATTAATTCTGCAATCGCTGGTTTCGGTGTGGGGGGTGGGAATATTACAATATTTTCTATATAATTTTTGCGAGTTAACAATCGAAGACTATTCAGTTAATAGCAAGGAATTTTAATATAATTACAAGTTCAATTATAATATAATTAGGTGAAATCACGGGGTGAGTTCGAAATAGTGAACTCTAGTGTTCAGAGGTACAATTAACGTCGCAATTAGTATATTACGTTTGGCTTTCTAAACTGCCTTGTACAAATAGCAGGTAGATGAAACAACGTTTTATATTTCCCGAATAGGCGTTAGTTCCGATATAGGAGAGGAAATAAGAGATGGGCGTCGTATTTCAGGGGGGCGCGGGGAGAACACCGAGGAGTGCGCACATTCGCCCTTAAAAGGGAGCAGACGCCCGTAAAGGGGGCACTACAATAAGTAAGGATAGAGCGGGACTTAAATATCGGGGCATAAATAGGGAAGGCGTCTCTCGGTGAAGTTATTTCACCGCCGACAATGGCCTCGACCGAACCAGGCTTATTGGGGGCCGGACCGACGCCCGCACGCCCATCTGAATTTACAGCCCTAACACGAATTAAATACCGAGATATAGGCCTCGGAAACTGCCAATCCGAAAGGGAATAAGGTGAGACCACGGCCCCGTATTAAACTTACGAAGGAATAAATATATTTAAATGTTCGCACCTCGGCAACACCATATGGAATTGGTCTTACTTCATTTATCTATTTATTTCATTACCATTTATGGGTGGGATATGTGAAAGTTTTGCTCTCGACACTGCCTGGCAACTAGTTCGTTAAACTTAAATTCTGAACTAATTTACAAAACTGGTCATAGCTATTAGGTCTTCCGAATATATGGCAGGAAAGCTATCTGGCATTGTATATTTACGATCATAAAAGTTTTCCTGTTGGTCCAAAATTGATTGAAAAAAGTTTCTTTTTAGTAATCTAGTTAATCGGTGCAAGTGCAAACGAACGATTTTTGTGAAACTAGCGCCCCCCTGAGGGCGGTGCGGAAATGTACTTAACTAAAGTTCGTTTGGTTCTAAATTATTTGCCTATCTTTTGAAAACCCACTTCACGACTTATATCAGATTTCATAAGGCGGGCCCTACATAATTTCCGCCTACAAATTGTACCCGGTGCAACGACCGAAGAAACGGTCGGTATTCGTCGTCGACAAATAGAGGATCGCCGGCGAGAAATAGGCGGCGACGGTTCAGTCAAAGGCTCGCTCGGGAAGGGGAAAAAAGTGAAAAGAAGAAGTCGGAGTAGAGGTCCCGAAAAGCGGCATCCGAGGGTAAGGTCATGAATATTTAAGAGGTTCCGATGAAATATCCGTGAAGGCGAAGGGCCGTTCGAATTCTATTTTATACGGAGTATTGCTCTCGTGGCGGGAGTTTATGCGTCGCGATACGCCCCGATCGCGGTACATAAAATACGCGTTGGTCGGTAACGGCGGAGACGCATTACCGTGCGGACTTGAGGTATTGGGGCTTCTGGAGGGGAGATAAAAAAGAATTTGGCCCGGGTATCGCTCCCGGCTGACCCGTTTGACCTTTCTAAGTGGATCCCCCTGTCGCCTGAAAAATGGGAAGTCCCCGCGCTTTAGAACCAGGAATTCCATCCTACCCCCGAGCCGCCGGTAGAACGCCCGATAACATCCGGACGGAAATTATTTTATAAACCCGCTACCTTACGTTCTCCAAGCACGAAATACGATTCCCAGCGGGCGAACGACGCCGTGAGCAAAACTCAGTCCGAATGCTATTATTAATATATTGGAATGTATTTGTGATTCGGGAACATCGTCACTCTTACTCTTATACTGGCTCGGTCTTAAGCAAGACTGGTTTCGACTAAATTAGTAATAATTACAGTAAGGCCGCACTCTTCTCAGGAACTCACTGCTGCGCGGCGGGGAGGTTTCACACAGTGTTACTGGACTACCACCGTGCGCAATAACTACACAATTTCGAAATATCGAAGAAGAAAATATACGGGAACTGAAACTGGCGCTAGGATTAGTGTTTAAACCGGTTATATTTATTTAAGTAATGGTGGGACCGCTGCTAGTTGGTGAAATCTTCGGCCTGTTACAGCCGTGCACGGTTTTCAATTATGCATTGGAGCGGGATAGGAATTCCTGCCTGCCGACCGGCGTGCTCGTTTTTTACCATCTCCCATCGGAGAAACATCCGACCGAGGAAAAAAAACCGCTCGCATCCAGCCAAGTAAAGTTCCCCCATTCGGAATTTCTGATGCGATAAGTTCCCGGAAGTGAATCGTGCGGCCTTACCGTAAGAAAACGCCGAGCGGGAGGATGTTTCTCGGTTGGTGTACGATAAAAACGTAATTAACATTTTAATACGTATACACAGTTGCAGTGGTGATACTCCCCGCCGAATGACGATGATGTCGGAAGCTAAATTCGTTAGAAGGTGCAGAAAGTCATATAGAGTTCTAAAATGTGTCGAGATTTTAATCAGAATAAATATCCTTATTCTTAAGTCGTCTTATGAATATAAGAAACCGATGGCCTATTGCGCCCACCGTTTGAGAAGACCGGACGAGAGTTACTTCCTCGGTAGGATAAAATGCAAGCCCGGCAATGTACTTTCCCCTATCTCGAGACTGTTAATATCATCCGGAGTGGTGGGGCTGTCCTCACCTCGTGAAACGTTTACGGGCCGCGTTTGGGCTCTGACGGTTCGGCTCGGCCGGAGGGAGAAGAAACGGCGGACATTACCGCTATGAAGATATCCCGAGGAGAGGGCTGAAAAATAAGGTATAACGCCGGCTAGCAGATAAAGGCTGTGAACTACGGTCCGCTTCGAGCGTTCGAAACGCGGACATTCCTTTCGGGCCCAATAAATGTCCCCCGTAATGGTACAATTCTTTATTTTAAAATGAAACCCTATGCCTTTCGGCTATAACGCGCCGCCTTCTTTATTTTATTTCCTCGCCAGCCTTAACTGCCAACAATTAATATAACCCGAACGGACGAAATGAGAATGGGCCTTGAAATAACAGTAAATTTTACGAAAATGGCCACAAATTTACAAACAATATTTCGGAATTGCGGCTTCTCGTCAAATTTCAAATTAAATGTCATTTCCGATAGATCGTCAAATAATTTTCACACAATTTGAGTTTTCTATAGTAATTTAATACCCTTTATTCGAAACTATTTATTTCGACCATTAGAATCAACGGTTTTATTTATTGCCGTATTGTTTTTATTAACTTATACACTATACAATATATTGAATCAATCGTCATGGTCGAACGATGGAAAACAGACAGGAGCTGATTGTCGGCGAGCGATTAATTATGGGAGTTCATTAACTGCAGTAATTGTGTGTACAGCATTTTCGAAATATAACATTTCAGTTTATTATTATTATCCGATTTAAAGATGTTTTAACCAATCTACAGGGTACAAACTGCCGGTCTGACAGTCTGATGTCTCAGTTTTTAGTATTGGGCGCCGACAAATGGGCGGTGTGCGGTCCGAGTGATGCGCTAGCCTGGTTGGGACGTCACTATTAGGAGATGTTAACAGATTGACACCAACAAATAGCTGGACGGTGCCCCCCCCCTCGGGCGGGTCATTAGGGAGGCAGGGTCCCGAGACCCTTTAATAATTGGACCCTTGACTGATCATTTCAATTCTTTTAGAATAACGCGTCACATTATTGATGACCGGTCACGATAATTGGTGTGATTTAACAAATTTTTTTCCCGAAAGAAGGTTGGACCTTTCATCCTTCCGAAATGCAGGAATTAAGTTTACATTTTTTTACTTTTTTGGATGGGGTAGAGAGTACCCCTCTATTCAGTGTTTCAGACCAATTTTACCTACTGTCCGTCTTCAGTAGCGGATTTTGAACAGCAAAACGGTTCTGAATACAGGCCAAACTACACACGTATTCGGAGAAGATCTCACGAATCGATTATATTTTTAGATTAGGGCTCCTCTCCATAACTGCCCACTACTGGCTCCGTTGTTCAATTGAAATTGGAAACATTTGCCAAAAATAAATATTAAATCACTTTTTTAATATAATACAATACCTTTAATAATTCGAGAGTTATGCCATAGGTACATTTCGAGTTAATTTTGTGGGATTCATCATAATTATTTTCATCGCTTTCGGAATCTATTCTGTAATACGCATTTTTGTACACGTTTTTGAGAGATCAAACAGCCGGCGTACCTCCCTGTAAGTTCTAGAACCGATGTCAACGCTTTAGCGGCTCCGGTTGAAGTATTGTGGTGGCGGTGACCGGGCCGAACGGGGACATTTAATTGAATGTAGTTCGCCGACAGTTTGATTAATGGGCGGGGACGTCCGGGCCGGCCACCGCTGGGTGACGGGGGTGACGGTGTGATGGGAGGGGTGGTCGAGAGCGATGGGCCGCCAATATTGAATGATGGCTATAATCACCCGCGGGTATTGAGCACCTCAGTTGTAATTGAGCCGCGAGGGGCCCACTCAGCGCGCGGTTCCAGACCGACCGCCACAATTACTACCACCGCCTCCCTCACTCCCTCCCTCCTCCCTCCCTCCCATCTGAACCGGTTCACGGGGCAAAGCGTATGAAATTTTATCGGGTGTCGGACGGACAAATCGCCTCGTATGCCTCTTGAAATTTACACGAACCACCGCCGTCCATCTGCATACAGGGCCCGTACACTATTCCCGCCCGATGGCCCACTGTAAATTACAGTCAGAGTCTATACGTCTACATTATTTTATCGCGTCGTTACAGACCCCGTGGAAGTCCTAGAGGCGATCCTTTACATCCTTCCGAACCGAGTATAGAGGACCTTACTTCGAGTCTAGACTATTCACCAGATATTCAAGTCCAATAGGTGTAGATTTCATATTCGGAATATATGTCGCACGAGTTAGTGTCAAAACGTTAAGATTAAGAAAAATGCGAAAGTCAATATTGAATATCGAACAATATCGAAAGTTCCTCCACTCGCTTATTGAGTCCCGAGCTGGACGCTTTGTACCGTAGTAGCATTAGATCGTGAGGTAGTTCAAATATCAGCACTGTCACCGCACTGTTACGATTTTTTCAATTTAATTGCCAGACAAATTGAATAATCCTTTCGATTTTACTGTTTGATTACATTTAAGAAACGTTTTAAACGGTACGATTCTGGCCTCGTATAAAAAGCACTAGTTTTCACGCTCAATGCCGGCACAGTATACATTCTGTACTGTGCTGTGAAACTGTACGACGATAACCTGATACCTGTGGTGATGTTTGTTGTTTTTTTCCTTTTCAGGCGTGCGCACCGCGGTACGTGTCGCTCGGGGACGACGGCAAGGGTGAAAGGAGGGACCCGATAGGCACGTGCTACGTCACCAAGAGAAACTTCACAGACATGGCCGAGTTTTCGCCCTGCAGAGGACTTCCAGGTAACACTCCACTGCAGCCAACCGACAGGCGGGCCTACATCCGGCCCCTTACCAAATTAAAATACCACCGTATAAAAATAAACCGAGAAAAATGAATAAATTATAATATGGAGTAACCGTAACGTGAAGCGTGAGTCTAATTGACGGAAAAGTAGGACAAACTCTTCCAATTCAAAGTACAACATGTGCCGATTGTCAAAATAAAGCCGAAACTTTACGTAGATGTTATTCGTGGGGAAAATTATTGTTAAAACGCGAGGGCGCGTTATGTAATTGAACTAATTAGGATTTAGGCCAGCGCGTCGGGAGTTGGGACACGCAGGATGAACGTTAACGAAGAATAGTGACGTTAAGTAATTACGTCGAAACCTGTACAACGATAGAACGCAAAGACGAAGAAGAATTGACGGACGAGAATTTTGTAGGTGTATCCTTAACGTTATCAAGAGAAGAGCGCTTATAAAATTAAAATTGTTTAAGAGGTCCATTTAAACGGTTTTCGAAGTATTACGAGCGCAGAATGATTCGTTGAGGGCGGACATTTGAAGGACTCCGTATGATAAGTTTTTCAATTGAAGAAAACCCCAAAAAGATTCCCCATTCGTTGAATAATTGCCACGCCTATTTATTTGCAGGGACCTATACAGGAGACGGCATATTCCCGGCAAGCAAGGAAGGTACGCTTGTGCATTTGAGGCCCCCGAAATATTTAAAAAAAAATAAAAAAAATAAATAAACGTACATTGGTAAAGAACGACTTTGTATTGAATACTAACAAGAATTAAACAAAGAAAACTAAAGACACAGATTTGTACATAAGTGGTGTATGGGCTTTTTATGACTAATAAGAAGAGGACCAGTAGAATAAAAGTAGTTTATTGAAATTAAAATGTAGCGCAGTTTTACCGGGAAGACTAAATATGCGCGAATAACTCGACACTCCGGCTTCAATGGTTAAGGGTATACAAATTTGTTATCCGTTAATTACAAAACCGCATACTCCTGCAATAGAACGGAGGTAAATACCAAACACGATTCCAATTGACGTTCTAAAATTTAATTAGTACTAACAACTTTGTCACGAAATAAAAGTACAAATTCCGTTTTCCCGTTATCCTTAAAATCGGTTATCGACAAATTTAGCTGGCATTAATAATATTAGTTGTTTTCAGTAAAAATTGCTTTCGTTGACTAAGATCTGTGACTAAATCACTAAAAATTCCGCTCGTGTTAAAATATCTACCAAATATTTCACGCAGTATAATAGCTACATTTTAGTATCTTTGTAAATAATCATTCACTGTTTACTAATACTGTAAATTTACAGTTTTGCGTTATTCTTTTGTATCTTTTTTTTCTGTGTTTTGGAAAGTGCTGTATGTTGATTGGCGACAAACTGAATTCTTCAGATTCAGATTCGCTTACCGAAGTCAGCTATGTGTTTGTCCGTCTATGAGTTTGTTGTGTTGTCACGAGAGCTGCCCGACATCATACGACAGTGTTTGGAGCAATGAATACAGGCTAACAACTTAAAAGTTGTAACAAGCCGTTCCCAATAACCGAGTGAAAAGAATCATCGTCTTCTTCAAGTTTTATTGATAGTCGCTCTGCCTAATTATTCAGTCTTGGTTGTGGGGGGTGGTTTCGTATCCTAGGATCAATATTCGAGATTTTTTTATAAAACAAACCGTATAGATCAGCTCTCCTGGATCAGCCTTTAAACTTTTTTTCCTAGTGACATTTTTGCATTATTTAGATTTTTTACAATTTACAAATATTTTATTTTCTGAAATACACACAACTTCGAAGAGATACCACCGGCCTTTCTACATACGCGTACATAAACTTGTATTGTTCACAGTGTTGTTACGTCAATCGGGAAAGTTACAATAATAAAAGCCCGAGAACTTGAATTTTTCATATGGTAAATTGAAGTCGGCACGTTCATTGAGGCCTGAAAAAACACCGCAAGTATTGTTTACAGATGCCTGGCTGATTTAATTACATAAGAAGTTAAAAACACATATTTTTATTTCATTTAAATTTACAACTTTTCTGAACCGTTTATTTAACGGCAATTTAGTATTTTCGATTCAACTCTTTGGTTACCGACCTTTCGGTAATGCGGAATGACTTCCCGAAGTACTCAGTTCTTTCGGAGAGAATGATTTCTCGCCAAAAGTATTTTACTTTCTCGAGCGGTGGGGCCGGTCTCTTGGTCGGTTAGGAGCGATAAATAAAGAGCGGTACAGATGCAATTAGATGGTTTAGGAGGAAGGAAGGAACAGTGAGGCGAAAATGGCGAACGGCGGGACGTGATCCGGGCCCGTTATCCATCGGCAAAATCTAAACTATCTTTCACTAACCCCACGACCACCACAACACAATACCGTACTCATCCCGCAGCTTATCGCTCTAATTAAATCTATAGAAAAACGAGCGGTTTCTTTTATGAAGCTGTCGCATAAACAAACTCGCTGCAGACTTCTTTTCGAAAACTTGTTCGATTACATCCGTAATCTGTTTCAGTCCCGCCGCCAATTATTTCATTATTCCGTCCATACGTTATTCTAAAAAATATCGGCATTTAATTATGAGAACCGAGTGATAAGAGATTCTATTCCATTTTGACGGCCATTTTCAACTCTCATCTTCACCTCAGTCCGGTTAATTATCGACCGAGACTCTTCTTCTTCGTTTTTATGATTTATGCAACCCGATTTGCATAATTAAACGTAATTTATCACCGCCTTAGAATCGGCCCTTATTTTCTGTTGCTAGCATTTCGCCACGCTCGTCGGGTGATTTACGGTCGGAGTTTAAACAGTTTTCCATATTTAGAGTTCGGAATTTATTTGTTTTTTCTTTTTTCGTCTCATTTCTTTTTTTCCCCTAGAGAGAACTCACTGTAGGAGGTTGGCGCTGCTTATTGGATACGGAGTTATTCGTGACGACCGAAGCCGCTCGAGTGCTAATGAAATGTTAATGAAGTTACTATCAGTCGATCTCACTGTACCGCCCCTATTACAGTTTACCGGCTCCTCTCGCAATCAATTCGAATTAGAAATGATTAGAAATTATAACCAAATTTCAGAAAATAATCGTATTTTTGTGCCCCCATCACCGTTCGCGCGATAATGCCCGATACTTGCAGTTAAAAATTGACGATCTTCGAAAGAAAATTCGATAGCCAATTATTTTCTGAAATTAATTTTGAGTAATTTATCGGTGGAACCTTTTGGATGTGTCCCGATTGTAGGTTTCAGTAGGAGATATTCTGTATATTGGGATCGCCGACCTATTCATTCCGTTGGCCCGACGTCCGATCGGATCTGATTATATATAATCCGCCTGTTCGGCCCCGACGAGTACGGCATTTTGTTTGCTCTAATGCCACATTTTGTTAACTTCCCGTTAGGCGAGGAAGGGGAGGGGACCATCGAAGAGGGAGAAACCCGGTTTGAAATGACCCCTGGAGAAACGCTCGTTTTGGGAGTGCTGTTGCGGTTTAGGACCCTCCCCGATCGGGGCCGCGGTCGTACCCGCTAGACCGATAAACGCTCGGCAATTTATTAACGCCTGTTACTCAGAAATATTTATTTGCGGTCTGTGCCAAATTGGTCGTTCGCGATTGTTACGAGCGCATAAAACAGATTAGGCTAATGCGGCGGCATTGTTTTTTCTTTATTCGCAAACCTTTTCGCTTTCCGGCGCCCTTTATACATGTATATATAGGTCAATAAATACAGTTGTTGTCAGCTCTCTGTTGGAATGCTCAGAGTCTCAGAAGTATTTTATAATTTCTGTTGACTTCTATAGTGCCTAAAAGAATAATAGAATTTTATCGATATTATCGCTTCACAAAATTCGGTATATCAGAACTCAGAAGATTTAAGACGAACAGCTTGCGATAGGAATAATTTGATGTTGCGGGAATTATAAAACGTATCGAGAGGACAATTTCTCAACAGAATTCTCCTATATTAGTCTCGAGGGCTATTAACTGATACCGATCGTTATTTTCAATACAAATAAAGTATGGGCCGCTTGTAAGGAATCTCAGATGGGATCGAATTAATGGTCGCTAAGGTACAATTGCTTTTAAAGTTGCATCGGTCGGTCCGGCTAGGTAACCAGGCACAGGAATATACTGCCAGCGAGTCGCTCATATCTCAGTTTGTGCCGACCGATTATTTAAAATGGGTGTTTTAAAAAATTATCTCAAATAACATTTGAAATTGTCAGCTATTCCTTCCTTACTACTACTTGGATACTTCCTTACAACAGAGATACTTGGATCTCTGAATTTTGTTTGGTTTCTTAGTTGTTTTTTTCCGGCACATTTTTTTTGTTACAAGTCAGTATCTCAGTAATAGAACATTTATTAAACGACCGCTGATTTTGATGGCAGTTTGATGTGTGCTTTTTATATGTCCGTTATGTGTTCAGCTCTGTGTTAACGCAAATAGAATAGGACAAACATGGTTGTTCCTACCTAAAAAAAATATTTTTGAGTTCGAACAAAATAATTATTTAAATTAAACAGTTATTACGAATATTACGTTTCCGTTCGTGTTTGTTTGCCCGTGTGCGCATGGCTAATAACGTTTCGCGCATGAATCGCTATTTCTAAATTGGTATTGTCGTTTTATAAGAGCGCTCGTATTTTTGTTTTCGATAATTATCGATTTAAGGCGTGTATGAAGTGATCATAATCAACCTTTTCAGGAAGAAATAGATATGTTTTTTGTTCCAGTCAAGTGTAAAAATGAGCGAGCACTTAAATATTCCCTTTCTGTTTATAAAGATAATTATGGAAAGTCTTAATTTATATTCTCTCCTATCTGAACGGTGATTAATGTCCTACACTTGTTCATTTCTTTAAAGCGATGTCAACAGTAAAAGGTTCTCTTATTTTTTTATAGCTCGTAAATCACAAATAGTCCAATTTTTACTTCAGTTTCCCGAAGTAGTTTTCTATATTATTATTATTTTTTCCACTGTGATAACAATTCTCCCAATCGCCTCAACGAGAGTAATTTTCCTTTAAATTACACATACCCGACAGCATATATAAAAACCAACAGTGTTATCGTGTTTTTTTATAACGACCTGTTATTTTCTTGTTGTTTACACATAATGCCGGTCGTTGTAATAGCGAAGCCAGTTTTCGAGAAATCGGCGGGCTCTTTTATTTTTCCCCATTTGCCTCGGCGAAGATTGAATTTGACTTGTCTTTTGACCTTTGGGTCAGAACTAGCGTCGGAGCGTTGTAAATCCAGGTGAAAGTTACACCTGGCTCGTGATAAATACGAGCGGAGGATCGTGACTTACCGGGCCGCCGTTGTTCACGTGACAAATTAACCCGGCCCCCTGATCTAGTGCCTCAGTCGCCCACTATTTTCTTCCCATTCAAACGGGTATTTATTGCCGCGGAGCGAGAGGCCAGCAGGAAACCGAAAAGCTTCTTATGCGCCCGATAAGCGCATCAGGATACCCAAAAACCGAGCGTTTAATTAGGACGCAAATTAGGACTTTTCCCGACTATTAACGTTCCCCCGTAAGCCATTGATTGAGCCTTTAAATTCCACCCGGGAGATTAACATCAATGAATTAAATAGCCTGGGATATAATTTCATGGAAGTCGGGAATCAGATTTTATGTTAGCTGTCCGGATTCCTCTCCAGATCCAGAAACTGTATTATATATTGCTTGTCAGTAAATTGTTTCACAGAAAACAGAAACGTTTCCTCTGTGACGCTTTATGATTGCATTTAACAGTACGGTGTAACAACTGTTGAACCAGAAAAAGTGATTTAATAGAAACAACTAATTTACCAGTAGATATCAGTGGTCGATCCACTGTCTTCAGACAGGTGGATTAAGGTTTTCTCTCTCGAGGTTTCTCCCCGTCAGTAGACAAGGTGCAAATGATATTAGGTCAGGATTCCTAAGAACGAAGATTCACTTGGAGGAATTTCAACGGCACGACTGAGCCCACAATGAAGAAATGTAACTGAGTTCAGAATGCAAGCTTTAAGAACTGAAACCCGGGCTGTGTGAGAGCAAAACTTTCACTGATGCCGTCCGGAGGTGTGAATGAACTAAAAAGAACAACTGGTCGAGGGCAAGGATATTCAGAGTTGATAAGAAAGAATTGGTCAAGAAAAATTCCGTACTCGAGATATGTCCCGATGGAAATACCTGTTGAATAGATTTTCATTCGTGAATATATTTATAATATTGCTCAGGTTCAGATTTTATATTTTGCCTAATAAGTAGTTTGTACCGGCAAAGGTTTGGTTCATTCATTGGTAGGTTTTAATAATTGGAAATAGACGCCTAGTTGAATATCTTCTGTGTATGTCGCTATCTCGAGGCTGATGAAATAGGAAATTTTCGGGTCGATTCAAACTCAAATTGATTCGTTTTTTCTGCCTGGTACTCCATACAAGTTCTCGTTAATTTATACCTCTATTTTGTTATAGGTCACGGATATATGAAACATGGATCATGTCAGGCCGGATTTTCAGCATCCATATCTAAGGTAAGAATTCAAATAACAGGTAGGAAATTACGTTCGTTTATATGTACGCAAATATGTTCTAAGCCTAAGTATTCTTGTGTAGCCCGTAGAAGTTTCCGCTAGCTTTTAACATCTCACTATATCACTTTATTTTCGATACGATTGTTTAACTGAAATAACTTACGGACGGAGTTAGTGTTGGGGACGTCCTTATTCCGCTTTACGTCGGCTTTTCGACTCCTACCGCCTGTACCAGTTTATCGGGGATTTATTCGAGCGAATAAACGAAATGAAGTCCCGCGCATTCGCCCCGTGGAGGATTTACGATGTGTCTGACCTGCGGGGTCCGAGTGGGATTGTTGTAGAAGGAAAGCGAAAGCCACCGCTTGTACCGCTTGTAAAGTGAGACAATAATGGGCTTGTATAACAGTCCGACTACCGCCTACGGTACAACCTCGTATCATGAAAAATGATTCACGGTCGACTCGCGAACACTATGCAAATAGTATTCAATTCATTTATATACGTACTGAATATAAATATTTATATAAATATATACGAATCAAACCCAATGGGGCCCAACTGAGTTTTATTTAATGTCAACGAATAAATGGAACAAAACAGTGTTAGTAGTAAAACACGTTAATTTTAGATTATTGTTATTAATTAATTCAAAAGATGTATTGAACACCTTGCGTGATCTATCAGTCCAATGCAACGACGGATGCCAGATGTGGGAGTCCAAATTAGAACGGGCTAAATGTGGAATTAGAAATCCGGGTTCGGCATTTGATTTATGCGTGACTTGCGTCATGAGCTCTTTCCGAGCGTGAAATTGACAGCCTCGGTCTACCCTCAACAGGATTTTCCGGACAGCGCAACGATGAGTTTTGTATATCTAAGAATACAATCAACTTCGGAGAGATGTTTAACAATCATTTTCTAATTAATTTCAACCTCATCATAAATTCGCCCTCCCATCCCCTTAAACACCGCCGTCCTAGATTTCCTCGGACTGAAGTCTAAACGTGCCATCATTCGGTGGTTTCATTGATCGCAGACAGAAATAAACGTTCCCATTGGTACAATGCGACAATAAATTGTCGCAAAATCTATCGCAGTAGATTTTTTTTACTTTTCGTCAACGTCATCAAATTCGCTATAAAGCTTCATCGAACTGGAACTGATTTGGCTGTCAATGCCACGAATTAAGAATTTCGTTAACCCAGAAATGTGGGACTGCAATTCGTGGGAGTGTCCGTCGTGTAGCGCATGTCGGGGGAAGAGTTTTGTTCGGGACGGAATCTCTGAGAGGGGCGGCCGCTCTGGAGTAGATTCCTGCTCCTCCTCCAGTCCGGCTGTAGTGGCCCGGACTCCTTTTGCGGAGCCGGAGCTCGGCATTCACACGCATTTAACGTCCGCCGTCCAATCTAACGCCGCCGGGGCGACCCCTCGCACCAATTACCATCAATCTGTTCCCACCGCGGCAGAGTGCCCGCCTCGCCACCATTTAAAACAGCCCGGCCTTTTTCAATACCTCGCTCCTCTAAACGACAGGGTAAAAACTGTTTCAAAAGTTTTTCAACTCCCAATCCTTAAAATAGATTTTCGCCAAACGGGAATTTTTAGTATCGGAATTTGAGGGACGATTGCGGATGGTTAATTTCTTGAAAGCGATACGAGATCATCTACAACGCGGAAGTAATATATTTTTTGTACGTAATTTATTCGTTATCCTTCGGGTCCTAGGTCTATAACTATTTCATCCTACATGCAGATATGTTGTGGAAATTCGTACAAGAGAAAAGTTGATTCAATATAGAGTAGATGCGTATCTGATGGCACCGAACCGCCAGTTCTGTTCACCGAGGCACTGGATTGTATCTTAGGGGGGTTTTACTTCAATGCTTGTTACAATTTGTACTGGTAGATTTGTAATTTCTCGATAACAAATTAAGCCTTGTGACGGCCCCATGACGAGTTTGTCTCGAAGTCAACATTGGCTGCAATCGACATAAAACAGAGAATTATGAAGCTTTATCGTCTAAACCCCGGCCCTATTCAACGAACAGTGTAAAACTGCTTTCTTTTTTTTTCTTTGTAAGTT
The DNA here is from genome assembly GCA_019843655.1 of Lethocerus indicus. NCBI lineage: Eukaryota > Metazoa > Arthropoda > Insecta > Hemiptera > Belostomatidae > Lethocerus > Lethocerus indicus. Next base: position 31,563,464 of record JACDQD010000004.1, on the reverse strand, counting down.
GTTTATTTAATAATATCGTTATTTTTAATATAAGCTTTTTCAATTATAAAAAGGCGAAATAAAGTAATAATACCTTTATTGCGCGGTGACGTACCGTTGTCGGCGTGTGGAGAAAGACGAGCTCGACAAGCGCCATCCCCTTTACGTCGTTATTGACTGCATCCTCTTCCTGTCTTACAAAAAAAATAAAACAGACCCGGGTACGGTCTCTCGGCTTCCGGTCGGTAGCGGTCCCTCAATCAAAACATCCCCCGGCGGGCGGCTCCAGTTTCCTACCGGCCACGCCTCACAACCCCGATATAATTGGACAGCCTCCAGTAGAGGGAAACCGGTCCCGTTCCCCCCGACCTGCCAATACGACCGAATATCACTTAGCGGAGTGAAAATTAGTGATTTTCTATTCGATTAATTGGGGGATTAAATTAATTTCCGGGACGTTATAGCTCAGTCGGCAGTCCGAGAAAGAGAATGACTTTTTAAAATTAATGAAACTAGCGAGCGTAAGAGAAATCCGGGCCGATTCGATCTACCCCCGCCTTATATATATATATATATCTGGGTGTGGATCTGAGTTTGCGGGTTGCTGGGATGGCCGAGGGTAGATTTTTATCCGAGCGGGAGCAGCTCACGCCGACAATACAAATGTTGGGCCGCGCCTCGCCTCCAGAACCCACACGAGCTTCACCTTAGACCCCTCGCTCTATTTCAATGCCCCCGGTATACATACCGCCATACACATCACGACAATACTCTTTATCACCGCACCGATACACGACAACGGGTGCACGTTCCTGCCAACCTCCCGCTCTGGACCCGGTCGGACTCCGCCAAAACCGGACCCCAATCCGGTTACCGATTAGGAAATTCGTCGCAGTGTAACAGTTGCAAACTAGGCTCTTGCCGGTATCCGGGATATATACCGACCGCATTGTACAAGTATCGAAGAAAATGACACTAGGCTAGAGAGCCTGAATTCGGATTAAAACGATCATCGAAGTCACAATTTACGCGTGTCAAGCGGCATAAAAAAATTGTACCTATAAGCATGACGGTAGTACATGTGTCGGCCGAAATTTGGCTCCTACCACTAAAAACTCTTACGAGACCTCAGTGCAGCACAATTTACACCAGCGTTTGACGCTCCTATTAATAAACCGGCGGCGTGTTCACGTAGGGACTCACCTTCTCTTCTGCTCGGATATTTGAGGAGAAGAAGAAGTCGTGAGCATTCAGCTACCGGCCGCTGTTTATTCGGCGATACATCACTGCTCGGCCAACCTTGCCAACGGCAATACACAATAACGTCTTTGTCGAAGAAACGTCGACTGCATTTCAAACAGCCCTAGAGTTTACGCCAAACCGTCACTGTACGATTTTGAGGATCTCTGTAATTTCGGTCGGTTTTTTCTTCGTAATTTTTATGCGCCCGATTGGAATTCGGAAAAGATCGATTCATAATTGATATAAAACTCTGTCAGGGACACTGTCTAACTTACAAATCCTTAAGTGACTCAATTATATTATTGTTTGAGTGGAGCTGAGGTTGGAAACCGATCGAATTTGGAATCAAACCGAATAGAGGAAAGGGGATACGAAATGTGGCACCTTTATCTGTAGGCGTTGCAAGTCCCAGTTCAGCATGAATTCCGGCCCTTCTACGTTCGATTTCCACTGAATCATTTGCCCCGGGAGAAGAGGGGGATACTTAACGCTCGAGAGCGAAGTTAGGCGCCGACGTCAGTCCTCTTAATTGGTGCCATATAAGAATCCCCGGTATATTTCCAAATGAAATCCCCCCGTGGCCCAACCCCAGTCAAAGCTGTTAGTGCAGCGCTCCGATTCTCTTCTTATTGCTTGTCGACACCGATTGTCAGTTGAGAGCCTTGTGTATGCTTCGTCCGGGCCGGATAGGCAAGTTGAAACAAATCTTTTCATTCCCGAAGGAAACTAAAAGCCTTCGTGAATGTGTTGACCGGTGAAATAAACCAGTTACATTATTCGCTTCTCACCTCTTATAGAAAACACAGGCAGACAATAAAGTGGCCCTAATTTAAGTTAGCCGTAGAGCGCTAAAGTTATACGTTATAATAATCTTTTATCATTTTGTTTTCAGGACGGAGAAAGGTACTATATCGGTGCAGTTGGTACATTTGTCTGGCAAGGTAAAGTATTCTTCGTCCGGGAATATTGTAAAATAATATCTCTCGTATTGGAATTTTAAGAAAGGTTTAAGAAGTCGGTTTTAATTTTAATCCGAGAGTATATCTATTTACTTCACTTTGACGGAGCATGTGTTCTACTTTCGGCATGCTGCTAGTATGCGATCTTTTTTCAGTAGTTTCGAGCTTCTCGAGACGTAATGGGTAGGATATTTTTCAAAACGTGCACATATCTGTCATTTTCTTTCCTTCGTAGAAAGCGTATTTGCATGAACGATTAGAGCGTTACAAATGCCTATTGAGATATTTTTTTCAAACCGCTTTTCATTTGGATTTCTATAAATGGGCTGTGCTGTGCACTCTTGAGTTTTGATCAGCTTCCACGCTTTATTTTCTATGAATATGTTTCATATAAAGTATACTGGTTCCAATAGGAATGTGAACGAATGTATTGTGAAACATTGGGAAACAACTTATACACACAAATATTTTAAAACCCGTTTATTTATCCTTTCCAAAGTTCTTCTCATTAATGTTTTCAGAATGTCACTGAGGTGACCTTATCGATATTCTTCACTCCGTACCATTACATACACAATGCACCGAGAAATAGACAACACCTAAATCATTCAATGTTACGTGTGAAATTTATTTATAATAGAATTTGCCAAAAAGGACAAATAAAGACAAAACGTTTAAAGTACAATACTTTATAAACTTACTATCATTTAGAAAATGTAAATTACAAGCTTCCTTTCATTTTAATCTATACACCATTACAAATAGACATATGACTGAGCTTTCTACATGGAAAGATTAAACATACAGATTTGTCCGAACTAAAGTAGGTAGGTTCATAATACAATGATAAAGGCGTTATTTGATGATGCGATTAATTTTCGAGTGTCTTTTCATTTTTTTTCGATATACTAAAAACCACTTGTAATTTAAGCAGTGTGTATTACACATAAAGTTACACAACACTTCAGCATAAGAGTCCTGAAGCCATTGGACTTGAAGGATCGTAGAAATATTATAAATTACTATTAAGAAATTCTGAATGTTATGAACATTAAAATGATACTGCACTTTTCGCCCTTTCAGTTTCTATTTTTTCTGCTGCCGCCTTCAATATTTGTCCCCAGCGATGCCAACCTCTGTGTTAATATAAGTATGCGAACACAATTTTGGAGTAGCCCTAAAATTTACTATAATATCCGTGTTAATTTCTGGGTCAATCTTCTATGCTTCTATGATCGCATTTCTCTAATTGGTAATTCATATTTTCAATGCTAAAAACCTCGTCTCCGTCTAATATATATATTATAGTGATCGTTCTAAAAATAATGCTCAATCGACCTTATTGTGTCTATGTCAACGGTATAAGTAATAAAAGTTGGGAAGTCGTTTATAAATGAACGTTAAAAGTCAGAGCACTAAAACAACGAACCAATCGACAGAATAATCATTCGAACACGCTTCTGCCTCCGCGTGAGGTTGAAGTTCGAGTCGCGCTGTTTTTATGTTAAAGAAATATTTTAAATAAAGGTCAAATGAAATTGTCTTTATGATCGGGCGGTGTATCAATACAAGAGGAGGTTGGCAGAGCTCGGAGGTCAAATCCGTACTCGGGCTGGAGTTGTGTGCGCTGTGTGAACTTTGCATGTTGGTTCGTATTTCAGGTGCCATCCACTCTGCCAGAGCTTCTGCCAGACTTCCGAAAAAGCCCCCCAGAGGTAAAGAATACAAAAACACGAAAAAATTATTCATTTACTGTAACCACTAAACCAAACCGCGCCCGAAAAAGCGGTCGGATAGGACGCTTCTCATCCCCCTCATATTCATACAAATAACAAAGTTTTCTCATTTTAATTTCGCTTAATTATAACACCCAGTTATCCGTCGTATGACAGTGGTCTCCGAAATACGAGCACTCCGTGATGGCCAGTCACGTATTCCTGTATTTGAGCCGTTTATTTTGAAAGTGGCCCAACTCCATTTTTCAATTTTTACAGGTTGTCCTGGTTACAGGCACAACTTTATGTTATTTATCAGTAAAGCATTTCAGTTTGCTTATAATCCGAGCAAATAAGATAATTCTTGACTCTTAAGTTTTCAGAGTTAGTTCGATAGTCGAACAGTGCAGTTTGAAAGTGGCCTAACTCCATTCTTGATAAGAAAACGAATATTATTCGCTTAATAATTGCCACTATTTTAATAGGAACTATAAATTTAACACCCTTAGATACACTTAAGCAGTATGACACATTAGTATCCCATACGTATATTTTTAAATTCGTTGAAACGCAAACCCTTAAATATCTCGATTTGAAGATAAATGGACTTAGGCCACTTTCAAAATAAACGGCTCATTTCGTTATTTTCGTATCGACAAATTGACGTTATTTCTTTGCCGCGTAAAAGTGAAAATATTCCGAGTCTCTAGTTCGTGACAACATAAATACGTGTTGTTTGTGATAGCACAATAAAATAAAGATGTTATGATCATATTAAAGAGTTTGAAAACAAAATTCCTACTAAAGTAACACAATTGGATAATATCTCTTGTCTATAATTCCAGACATTCGAAGCTCTTATTTTAGTAAATAACCAAGTGTTATTTGTTTTTAAATTTCATTATTGTATACATCCTTCAATTTTTTTTATGAGAAAACTGAGGTTGGAATGAAAAATGTTTAATTCATTAAATACACGCTTCTTGTATATTCGTGTTGTTGTTATAATAGTATTTTACTTATATTTTACCATCCGATCCTGGGGACCACTGTTTTATATGCTGCAAATAAAAAAAAAAAAAAAAACATTTCACCAAAACCCACCTTTCCATGTAAGAGAATCGAATCCAGGTTCAACTAAAATTAATATGTAATAAAACGTTATCTGTGAAATAAAAATGCTAACCGTCGAAAGAAAAATAACTTCAGTTGGTAACACCTCGAAGAGAAAAACAGTACACTTGTCTTCTACATCGATTTTTGTACTCTTCAATTATTTTCGTTAGCATTTATAATATTCCTTCAATCAAAATTTTTGATCACTGAAATCTCATTAATTTGCCTGAACAATTTTATATTTAAACTGCACCGGATATATCTAATGCACTAGGTGAGTAATGTTCCGTATGAATAATTGTCAGCATCAATTCGGCGATTATTCGATCGCGTTATTTCTTTAAATAGTTAAATAATTAACTCGGGAACAATATTGTACAGATGTAGGTTCTTTTTCCTCGGTCGATCTTTCCAGAAGTTAGAATTCCAATCGCGGAAACCTTCGCCCCTGTCACTTCTAAGTCAATTAGCGTAAGGCGTTTTTCTTTTTATGAGCTCTAATCACGAATTATCTAAACGGTAGATGTAAATACAGGTGTTACCGAACTTAAATGAGCGGGATCTCAATTTATGTGTTTCACCTGTTCCTACAGACAAATAATTTTTAATAACTATTTTATTATAACCTAAATTGCTTAATATTCTGTTAAAATTCTTAACGAAATACTAACATTCCTAAATGATTTTATACACATAGCTCATATACTTAACAGCGCATAACATAAATCCTTAAGAGATTGTACTAATTCAGGTCATCGCACCATTCATCATTCTTTTACTTAATACAATGGTTTGTGTAAGAGGTTAGAAGTATGCTTTTGCCTGAAAATAAAATTGAACAGCATGATATTCTTTTCTTACTCTTATTTTTAATGCACTTTTGATTTATGACTTCTAATATAGCAGGTTAGTCCTTCCATTTCAAGGTTTTGGGATTTGTTTATTTTTCATTTACTCAAACTATTAACTTGATCTGTATAACATTAAGAAGAATGTAGCGCAAAATATTATTTAATATTGATATTTTCAAAAAAAATTACCTAGATATTATATAAATCATTACTTTGGGTAGTTAAAAAAATATAGCAATAAAAAATATAAATAAAATATAAAATAATAATAATGTAACACGATTATAATTCTTCATGATTGAAAAGGCAGACATTATCTTCTTATTGTACATTTTTACAATTTATCCTTTTCAACTGTTTGGTCTTACCATGTTTCTTTTTCATTTACAGGACAGCTAATTTCACAAGCTCCATCCTACAGACCGGATGTCATTCATTCGAGTGAAGCATCTAAAGAAGAAGACAATTCCCATCTGGGATATTCAATGGCAGCCGGTAACTTCACAGACCTTCGTAAAGGACCTAGTGATGTGGCAGTAGGCATGCCGAGAGGTGCAGGCCTCTTTGGCAAAGTTAGTATTAATCTTATTAAAAATTTGTTTATAATTTAGCCAATTTAATCGACATAAAATTAGTATAAAGTTTATATATACCACTTCTTATAACTGGAAACAAAATATATATTATATTGTTTATAATTAATCTCAATAATGGGATTACAGGTTGTTCTTTTCACTTGGAATGTAATTGTAATACAAAACATAACGGGTGATCAACTCGGAGCCTACTTTGGGTATTCAATATGTGTCGGAGATATTGATGGTGATTCAAGAGATGACATAATTGTTGGAGCACCTATGCATACAGATCTTAATGACAATAAAGGGTTTTATGAAACAGGAAGAGTTTATATCCATTACCAGGGTGCAGAGGTAAGTAAAACATGCATAATGTAAATTACTTCTTTAAGACTTTTCTAAAGTCTTTAAGATTTAAAGGTGTAAAACACCTCCTAGGGTGATAACCTAGACAAGTTTTGGCTTTTCAGTAATATTTTAGAACCATACTGTATTACTGATCCAATGCTATCTAAGGTTAAATGCCAAAACCTTTGGGGGTAAATAGCATAAAGATTTGCAAAAATTATTTCTTTACCAAATAATATACAATATTAAATATAGAGATTTGTATTCAATTGATTCCAGCCGAATAAGTTCCAAAAACGTCATACACGAGATGGTAAGACATCTAAGGCTAGGTTTGGTCTTGCATTGGCCTCTCTTGGTGATATTGACAGGGATGGTTATGGAGGTTTGTACCATAGATTATCGTGGCAATAGTATAAATTAGTATAATATTTTTTATTGTTAATTTTATATTATTTTGTTGAACCAAAGTTCTAACTTTTGACTTGTAGAAATTTTGAATACTTTCTTAACAGTTTTATATTAAAAGAGAATATGTTATATATTTATTAATAAGTAAGGAAAATTGATCTTACATAGTAATACGAAAAAATATTTTTCAGATTTTGCGGTTGGTGCACCCTATGATGGGCCTAATGAAAGTGGAGCAGTATATATTTTTTATGGATCTGCTGAAGGGGCCAGAGAAAAGCCTTCTCAAGTAATTTTTGCAAAAGATGTTGATCTAACCCCAACATTTACATTTGGATTTTCTTTAGCTGGAGGAGTTGATTTAGATTATAATGATTATCCAGATATGATTGTTGGCGCTTATGAATCTGATAAGGCATACTTTCTAAAGTGAGTAACTATATTTTACTACTAGACAGGTAGAGGCAAAAAATTGCAGAGTGATAATATAAAAAAATTAACATCAAATTTTTTTCAGAGCACGTCCTGTAGTAACGGTGGAAGCATCTATAGAACTTACTAGTGAGAATAAAATGATATCCCTGGATGAAACAAACTGTACATTGAAGGATCACACTAAAGTTGCCTGCTTTCCACTTCAGACTTGTATAAGCTATAGTGGTGACGGTGTTGATCATCAAATAAGTAATTATTATATTTTTCAAAAGAGTACAATATTGTAAATTATATATTAAAGTTAAATAACTTTAATGCAAGCTTATTATTATTGTTTTTTGTTTTGATTCATCAAATTTTCACACTTTTAATGCTTGCTCTATCTTTCAGATTTTGATGTTGAACTCATTCTGGATACAAAGAAAACTAGCAGTGCACGAATGTTTTTCATTGAAAGAGAAGGTCACAATGTCATGAAAAGAGAATTAAATTTAAAGAAAATGCATAAGAAATGTGAAAAAATAACAGTTTATATTAAGGTACATTTTATGAGAATTCATATTGGTAGACACATGTTATAATTGTGTTACAATGTTTTTGAACAACCTATTAGAGGGGCATTTAATTTGCTAGTTTGTTTTCT